>SJYA01003961.1:9281-42607 GCA_006410615.1 Neotragus moschatus | reverse complement strand
TGCCGCCGCGGTTGGGGGGCGTGCAGGGCGCCTGGGTTGCAGCGCGCAACCGTCTGGCCCCTTGGACATCCAGCCTGGCCGGGGGCTTGAGCTGTGACTTAGCACTGCGGTCCGAGGAACTCAACCACCAGACGCTCCGTTTCTCGCTTGTAAGAGGAATGCAAAGGTCTAGGACCAGAAAGACAGATGTAACCTTGGAAGCAGAAATACACTCTGTAGGCCGTACAAAAGTTACTCGTTTCTCTGGTTTTGGGGACTGAAGGAGTTGCATGTTAAAATGCAAATTAAAAAAAAATATCTTAACGATGCCATGAACAAGTTTTGTGCCATAGCCTGTTAATCTCCTCGGATGCCAGTTTCCTTATTTGCCAAAGGAGAATGCAAGGTTTTTCTCTCTCTAACTCGGGCAATCTCAACCCTTACTGTAACTAAATCAGAATTCATCGCCCTGGGTATATACGCTGACCGGGGTTTCATACCTAGAGACCCCTGTGATTCTGGCCCCTGTGCAGCCGGGTTGAAATCGCAGCCAATTCTCTTGAGTATGTGGAATAAAATTGAGAGGAGTGGTTGGTCACGTGAATGCAGCGAGGGCTCAAAAGGGGTGCTTAAAGCCTTTGGGGGCAAGATCATTGAGTAAACTAAATGTTTACACAGATGCAAGACAATCTGGTCATCTCCAGATTATTAATTACAGAGGAAAAAAGCTACGTTTATAGTGCAGGAATCTTGACAGTCCCTATCCTAACCAAGACCTGCAGTGATACCACCTTAGCACCACAGTTGACGCGTTCTGGCACAATAATAGAGGATTTTGGTAGGGAGCACTGAAGAAACGACTCAGCTATGTGGTGTTCCTGCCGAAAATGCCTAACTTTTCTTAGTTCATAGGGAAACAGGCATATTCACAATTGAGAAACATTCTGTGCATTTATTGGCCTGGATTCTTCAGATACGTCAGTGTCATTAAAAGGACAGGACATATTTTTTTAAGATTCAAGAGATGACAGGGATGTAACAACCAAATATGATACCTAATTTTTGATAAATTTGAATATGGGCTATATGTTAAAGAAGAGCTTTAAATTCCCCAGCCTGATGTTCATATTTTGGTTATGTGGGCGACTGCTCTACATGCTGAAGTATTTAGGAGTGAAGTGTAATAATAACTAAATTTTCAATGGCCTGCTGATAAATTGTGTGTGTGTGCACGCATGTGCATGTAGGGAGAAAGAAAGCAACAGCGCCAACATACTAACACTTGCTGACTCGGCTTGAAAGCCTTATGGGTCTAATTTGATGTCTTTAAGAAAAAAAGCTTTATTGCGATTTAATACCATAAAATTCACTCTTTTCAAATGTATAATTCAGTGGTTTTAATATACTCAAGAGTTGTGCAACCGTCACACCCGTCTAATCTTAGAACATTTTTATCACCCCCTCCTCAGAAGAAACACCACACCCAGAATCCTTCATTCCTCTTTCCCTCTGCCTCTTAGACCCAGGCAATCACAGACCTGTTTTCTGTCTCAGTGGATTTGCCTAATTAGGACATGGTTGTGTACATAGGATTGTACAAGCTGTGGTCTTTTGTGACTGACTTCTTTCACTTATGCACGAACTTTGAACACATATGCTGTTTTAGCCGATATCAGTTCCTCATTTGTTTTCATGGCTCAGTAGTAGTCTGTTGTGTGGATGCATCACATTTTATTTATTCATTCATCTGTTGATGGACATTTGGGTTCTCACTTTTTTACTATTATGATTAATGCTACTTTGAATAGCATTAATCTAATACAGGTTTTTGTGTGAACATATGTTCCATTTCTCTTGGATATATACCTTGGAGTGGATTTGCTGGGTAATACGCTAAACAGTGTCAGACTTTATTTTTGGGGACGACAGAATCACTACAGATGGTGACTGCAGCCATGAAATTAAAAGACACTTACTCTTTGGAAGAAAAGTTATGACCAATCTAGGTAGCATATTGAAAAGCAGAGACATTACTTTGCCAACAAAGGTCCATCTATTCAAGGCTATGGTTTTTCCATTAGTCATGTATGGATTCGAGAGTTGGACTGTGAAGAAGGCTGAGCGCCGAAGAATTGATGCTTTTGAACTGTGGTGTTGGAGAAGACTCTTGAGAGTCCCTTGGACTGTAAGGAGATCCAGCCAGTCCATTCTAGAGGAGATAAGCCCTTTGTGTTCTTTGGAAGGACTGATGCTGAAGCTGAAGCTCTGGTACTTTGGCCACCTCATGTGAAGAGTTGACTCATTGGAAAAGACTCTGATGCTGGGAGGGATTGGGGGCAGGAGGAGAAGGGGACGACAGGATGAGATGGCTGGATGGCATCACCGACTCGATGGACATGAGTCTGAGTGAACTCCAGGAGTTGGTGATGGACAGGGAGGCCTGGCGTGCTGCGATTCATGGGGTCGCAAAGAGTCGGACATGACTGAGCGACTGAACTGAACTGAATGCTAACTTTGGCTCAGTGGTAAAGAACCCACCCATCAGTGCAAGAGATGCAGGTTCAATCCCTGGGTCAGGAAGATCCCGGGGAAGGAAATGACAACCCACTCTAGTCTTCTTGCCTGGAAAATCTCATGAACAAGGGAGCCTGGCGGGCCACAGTTCATGGGGTTGCAAAGGGTTGGGCGTGACTTAGTGACTCAACAATGCTAACTTTATATTAGGTATTTAAGGGCCTTCCAAACAGTTTTCTGAAGCACCTGCATAGTTTTACGTTCTTACCATTAGTGTGTGAGGGTTTCAGTTTTCTCGGTACTTTGTATTCTCTTAAGTTTTCTCTATTTTGACTTTGTATTCTCTTAACTTTTCTGTGTCTTGGGAAATACCAAAAGTAAGAATTGGGAAGACTTCCCTGGTGATGCAGCTGTTAAGACTCTGTGCTTCCACTGCAGGGGTCAAAGGTTCAGTCCCTGGTCAGGGAACTAAGATCCCGCATGCTGTACAGTGCAGCCAAAAGGTAAAAAAATAAATGAATTTTTAAAAGGTGAGAGGAGGCAGGGACAGGCAGTATGTACATTTAGTTTTAGTGCTTATTATTTTCCTTCAAAAGGTGACACATTTTATTCCAAGATGTTACAGCAGCTGGGATGTTGTCTGTGTTTTAAAGTATGGTAGAAGTAGTAACAGTTCCGTTCAGTCTCTCAGTCTTGTCCGACTCTCTGCAACCCCATGGGCTGCAGCGTGCCAGGCCTCCCTGTCCATCACCAGCTCCCGGAGTTCACTCAGACTCATGTCCATGGCGTCGGTGATGCCATCCAGCCATCTCTTCCTCTGTTGTCCCCTTCTCCTCCTGCCTTCAGTCTTGGCATCAGAGTCTTTTCCAAANTCTGCAACCCCATGGGCTGCAGCGTGCCAGGCCTCCCTGTCCATCACCAGCTCCCGGAGTTCACTCAGACTCATGTCCATGGCGTCGGTGATGCCATCCAGCCATCTCTTCCTCTGTTGTCCCCTTCTCCTCCTGCCTTCAGTCTTGGCATCAGAGTCTTTTCCAAAGAGTCAGTTCTTTGTATCAGGTGGCCAAAGTACTGGAGTTTCAGCTTCAGCATCAGTCCTTCCTATAGATGGTGTATGCGTTACTAATACCAGACGTCAAAAACCAAGAGATGCTGTGAAACGGAAATTCCTCAGAACGTGGGCTCCTGAGTCTGTTTCTGTGCTTTTCAGGCTCTTAGTTATTTTGGAAGCGTGTGAGAATGGTTTTGGTTCTGTGGACACCGAGAGCCGAAGTTATACTGGGGTTTTAAATTTGTCATTTAGGTGGTTGTCCTCGAAAAGGATGCTCATTCGAGGTGGTAGTGTTTGTTTTTTTTCTCCCCCTCAAAATCACAATTGAATTGTTTTTTTTTTATAAATATATAAACATAGGATTTTACAGAAGGCTGGGAAGTGAAAAGTCGGGTTCTTTCCGACCCTTTTTCTGTCCTTGGAGGGATCCGTTGACTCTGTGTGTGTGCTTGTGCCAGACATTTTCTGTGAGCATCAGTGGCACGTGTACGCAGACTCACACGCAGATGCAAAACTTAATCTTTTTGCTGAGCCGTGTAGCCTGGCTGTGCACGCCTTTCCATATCGTCACATCGTCGTCAGTTCATGCTTTTTAGACTGCTGAAACAGATTTGTTCCACCCCTGTCTGTGGATCTCCTGATAGATGTAAACATACCCTCACTTGGGCTCCAGGGGTGCGTCTCTGTGGCAAGGGAGTGCAGAGGGAGGTGTAGTTGTTTGTGGATGGCAAGGGGCAGGGCCCTTCTGGAGCTTCATTGAGATGGTGAGGCTCCAACCTAGTGTTGAAAGCTAAGTGCTGGGCCGGGGTCTCCCTCCGCACCCCCCACCCACTCAGCCCTATTTGTTTCCAGCAGAAGAAACAGACAATAGAAGCCAAGAGAGCAGGATCTGGGAGACACTGGCAAAGCCAGCCAAGTCCACAAACTGGCCTCTCTTATTCTTATTTCCCCACCTTTTACCGCTGCTCACCCTCATCTCATTTGTCAGTGACTTTTTAAAGAGACTTTGCTACCTTATCTTTCCGGAATATTCCTTGAGTTTATTTCCCTCTTCTCGTGTGTGTTGTTTGTTCGTTTTTGTATTTTAACTTCATAAATCAGCTGTTTGGCTTACTAAATTGCAGCCCTTTTAAAAAAAGAGGGCTTTTTCTTCCAAGTGTGACTTCTCCAGGTCTTAATTGTCATCTGGAGGATGAGTCTGAGCTTGCTCAGAGACTTTGTCCTGAGAATTAAACGAGATAATGTTTGAAGACATTTACTGTAGTTTCAGACCCAATAGACTATATAGTCCATGGAATTCTCCAGACCAGGATACTGAAGTGGGTAGCCTTTCCCTTCTCCAGGGGATCTTCCCAACCCAGGAATTGAAGCCAAGCCTCCTGCATTGCAGGCGGATTCTTTACCAGCTGAACCGTGAGGGAGGGGTCAAATGGTAGGTGGTGGTAGCGCCACGCTTTTCCATGACTTCAGAGTCGCTGATGTAAACCACGTTGTTCGTGCACCTCACACGTGGCGTGGCGCGCGCGTCAGATGCGGCAGTGACGGCTGGACGCGTCCCCACTGCAAACTGGCTATGACTTCGGCATCCCCGTGTACTTCTTTGCTCAGTGAGGTGGGTGTGTTCTTGAACCAAAAGTTTGACTCAAATGCATTGTACATTACACTGTATTTTCAGAGTACTAGAGGAGCTTGTTGGTTCAAAGCACCCTGCAGTAAATATTTTTGTAATGTAAATATGGTTTGTTTTTATAAATTTGAAATGTTTTACATTCTGAAATCCTGGCCCACATACTCATGAAAATGACACTGTTCAATATTATGGTTGTGAAAAACATCAGTGGGAGGTTTACTGCCCAGCCGAACCAGGTTGCGGTGATGAGGAATTTGTGCACAGTGGGCTGATCACTGTTACCACAAGAACATCTAGGTTTGCGTTTTGTTTGACTGGCTTTCATGTAATTTCTTGTTAAAAAAAAAAGATTAAAGAGGAAAAATCCTTATTATGCCAGTTCATTATTTTGAAGAAAAATTGCAAAGCTAGGATGTTGTGGAAAAAGCCTCAGTATTCTGGATTCTTGATACATTAATGATCAGTTTTAGTGAAAGCTGGTGCAGATCCTTGGGGTAGGACTTTGACCTAGGAGGAGTCTCAGGATAATTTTGTGGGAGGTGTGAACCTTTTAAGAAACACAGTTATCCAAACCTTAAGTGAGTCTTTTTTCTCACTAATTATCTAATACTCCCGGAAAGGCTTGTCTTCTCAGTCATATCCCAACACTTACATGATGCATGAGAAGTATTTTCAGTTACCCAAGGCTGTTTGAACCCTGGGACGCGGTGAGAGTGTTCATTAGTGGCCCGTTTGGTGTTTGTTGCAGCAAATTCTGTCCTGGCCAGAGGATTACTGATCAAGTTCTCTAACTTCAGATTACATACAAAGCTCCGGAACAGTGTGGTACTGGCCCAAAAACAGAAATACAAATGAATGAACAGGATAGAATGCCCAGAAACAAACCCACGCACTTATGGTTAATTAATCTGTGACAAAGAAGGCAAGAATATTCAGTGTGGAAAACACAGTCTCTTTGATAAGTGATGCTGGGAAAACTAGACTGCTACATGTAAAAGAATGAAATTAGAACATTCTCTAATATGATACACAAAAATAAACTCGAAATGGATTAAATACCTCAGTGTTAGACTGGATACTATAAAACTCCTAGAGGAAAACATAGAACACTTCTTGACATAAATCTCTACAATATCTTTTTGGATCTATCTCCTAGAGTAATGGAAATAAAAACAAAAATAAACAAATGGGACCTAATTAAACTTATAAGCTTTTGCACAGCAAAGAAAACCATTTACCAAAAAAAAAAAAAAAACCCTACAGAATGGGAGAAAATATTTGCAGATGATGTGAATAACAAGAGATTCCTCTCCAAAATATACAAAAGTCTCAGTATCAAAAAACGACCCAACCAGAAAATGGGCAGAAGATCTAAATAGACATTTCTCCAAAGAAGACTGACAGAGGGTAAAAAGGCACGTGAAAAGATGGTTAGCATTGCTAATTATTAGAAAAATGTGAATCAAAACTACAGTGAGATTCCATCTCACACCAATCAGAATGGCCATCCTCAAAAAGTCTACAAGGAGCACACCTGGAGAAGGTGTGGAGAGAAGGGAGCCCTCCTACACCATGGGTGGGAATGTAAACTGGTGTAGCCGTGATGGAGAACAGCATGGAGGGTCCCCCAAAACGAAAGATAGAGCCATTCTATGATCGAGCAGTCCCACTCCTGACCGTATATCCAGAGAAAACCATGCTTTGAAAAGATGCATGTTCTCTCAATGGGGCATGCATTATTCTCAATAACTAAGACATGGAAGCCACCTAAATGTCCATCAACGGTGGTAGATATATAACTATGGAATACTACTCAGGCATAAAAAAGTTGAAAGAATGCCATTTGCACAACATCAGTTCAGTTGCTCAGTCATGTCCGACTCTTCGCAACCCCATGGATTGATTGCAGCATGCTAGGCCTCCCTGTCCATCACCAACTCCCGGAGTTTACTCAAACTCATGTCCATTGAATTGGTGATGTCATCCAACCGTCTCATTCTCTGTCTTCCCCTTCTCCCGCCTTCAATCTTTCCCAGCATCAGGGTCTTTTCCAGTGAGTCAGTTCTTTGAATCAGGGGGCCATAGTATTGGAGTTTCAGCTTCAGCATCAGTCCTTCCAAAAAACATTCAGGACTGATTTCCTTGATGATTGCCGGGTTTGATCTCCTTGCAGTCCAAGGGACTGTCAAGAGTCTTCTCCAGCACCACAGTGCCAAAGCATCAGTTCTTCGGCGCTCAGCTTTCTTTATAGCCCAGCTCTCACATCCATACATGACTACTGGAAAAACCATAGCCTTGACTAGACAGACCTTTGTTGGCAGAGTAATGTCTCACTGCTTTTTAATACGCTGTCTAGGCTGGTCATAACTTTTCTTCCAAAGAGTAAGCGTCTTTTAACTTCATGGCTGCAGTCACCATCTGCAGTGATTTTGGAGCCCCCGCAAAAATTAGAATAACATGGATGGACCTAAAGACTATCATCTGAGTGAAGTAAGTCAGAGACAAATGTCATGTGATATCACTTATGTGTGGAATCTAGAAAAATGTTACAAATGAACTTATTTACAAAGCAGACTCAGAAAACAAACTTAATGGCTGTTAAAGTTTATGCAGAGGGATAAATTAGGAGATTGGGATGAAAATATATATAAAATAGATATTAATAACTACCAAAGGCCTACTGTATAGTGCAGGTAACTATACTCAGTTAACTTGTAATAACCTAGGATAGAAGAGAACGTAAGGAAAGAATATATATGTAAGCTGAATCACTTTATACCTGAAACTAACACAACATTGTAAATCACTATATTTCAATAAAAAATCTAAAAAAATGTTGTCTTTTTTTTTATTGTCTATATGGAACATACAGTCTACTCTTCATTCATACACTGGAGAAAATTCAGGCTCAGAGAAATGGTGCTTTTCTCAAAGTGATAGAAATTATATCTTACCCATCATCCCACAAACTACAGTGAATGTTTCCTCACAAGCAGCTCAAGAAAATGAGCATTGTTTAGGATAAAGAGTCCACCCCCCTCCTTCCAGTTCTAAGCAATGAGACTTTTAAATGAAATATTATCAAATTAGCTTTCTAATACATCAGTTTTAATAAATCTGCTGCTGCTGCTTCAGTCCTGTCCAACTCTGCAACCCCATAGATGGCAGCCCAGCAGGCGGCTCTGTCCCTGGGATTCTTCAGGCGAGAACACTGGAGTGGGGTTAATCTAATATCCATTAAAATAGTTCCTTTTATAAGCAGATAATAGCAGAGCTTTTGCATTTGAAGTGACCCTCCCACCCTGCCCTCCCTGACACTTCCTCAGTTCCCAAAGTGGCTGCTGAAGCATCGGCACACAGCAGGGGCCCACTGGTTCACAGTTTGAAAAGTGCTAGTTGGAGGATGTGATGACCAGCCGAAGCCAACGAGGTTGAAGTTTCTTCATATCAACCCATTTTATTTTGTTTTGTGCCAAAACCTATAGGCCCTATTAACTTTCTTAATGCAGTACAGTGCAGCCAGGCTTAAAATTCTTTGCTTTTATTTTCTGGAGGATTAAAGTTAAAAAAAAAAAAAAAAGGTAGCCCTCTACACCATAAAGATTTTCAGCCCACGATCCGTGATTACCATGGTTAACTGTGGACTGACCATCCACGGTTAATCACCTGCTGGTTCCCTCTTGAGTCTTGCTTACCTGAGGTTCTTGGGCCAGGAGAGCCAGCAGGAGCTGGTGGGCTCTGTCCACCTCACTCTTCTCCCGGGTGTTCAAACGTAGGCAGGGAAGGGCAGTAGGAGGTTGTCGGTAGCCTTTAACTCTTGTCGGGACCCTGTACCTGATTTATCTCCTCTGACTGACGCTCCGAAGGGATTTCTGAGCTCAGAAAGGGCTCTCCGCTGAGGAACCAGGAGGGTTGCACCAGCTGTCCTCGCAGCTGTCGGGCAGGTTCTTTTGGTGACCTTGGTGTCCGTGCTTTCTAGTGATGCCTGGGCTCCGTTGATCCTCACTACCCTGTCCGCGGTGGTGGTCTTACCCACGCTCGCGGTTTCGCTGTCAGACCGCAGCCACGTGAAGGGCTCAGATGGTGAAGAATCTGCCTGCTGTGCGGGAGACTCGAGTTCCATCCCCGGGACAGGAGGATCCTCTGGAGGAGAAAATGGCAGCCACTCCAGTATTCTCGAGAATACTGGAGAATCCCATGGACAGAGGAGCCTCGTGGCCTGCCATTCATGGGATCTCAGAGAGTCGGACACGACTGAGAGACTAACAGTTCCACAGCAGGCAGGACATCTGCCAAAACCTGGCCTGCCTTTTGTTTCACTAGATCGTTAAGACTGTTAACTCTAAAACGCAAACATCCCCTTTTGGAAAGGAGTAGAAATCGCATCCGTGGAAAAGTAAGGGGTGGATGGACAGAAATTCCTTCCTTCAATAATCAGGGGTTGGGGGGAGGGGAACAACCTTCTTAAAATGAAAAAAAAGGTTTTTTGTTTCGTAAATTTCAAAAGAATTTGTTTTATACGTTAAAAGAATTGTTTTAACTTGCTGAGAACAAGTAACAGGGACTATCAGATGGGAAGGAGTGTGCTGCGCCCCCTTCACTGCTCCCCGCGCAGTTCCCGGGACTGACTCTCCGCGCTCCCAGCCTCCTCCACGGGTGCTCCTGGGAGCGGCGGGGCGGGGGCGGGGGCGACCCCTCCTCTCTTGGGCACCGGGCACCCCCGTGCCCTCAACAGCCCTGGGGCCGGGGCGCACCCCCCGCCGCTGGCCCTGGAGCCTGCCTGCCACGCGGGTTTGGATGATGCACTGTCCTCACTCATGCTTGCGTTTTCCTCCGACTGCGGTTCAGTTTGGTGGCTGCTGTTCATTCCGTAGGTGAGCACTGGCTACTCAGAGCGTTTCCTTTGGCCAGCTTCCTGTATTCCACAGTCATTACTTTGCCCTGTAATCAGGCCATCTCTGAGAGGCCTCTGTGGTCAGAGTTGAACCTCTTGGGTTGTATGATCTGTAGTCTTTAGATTCACTTGGGCGAGTAGTTCCAAACGAAGTGTCAACGATGTAAAGTTTCTCTTGAGTTTTTATGTTATTGACATCTGAAAGCCAGTCATCTCTATTAACTGGTAATACTGGGAGTATGTGGTATGTGACCCCTGAAACCACAATGCACGCCATGATTGGATTTTAATATTCCTGTGCTTAGGACCTCGTATTTACTTAACTGATTTCTCCTTTGTTTAACTGGTATTGGCAATCTCATTTTGCCCCATTCTTCTAAACTTTTATTCAGGAACTCGGGTTTCTTTTCCAGATTCTCAAGAAAATTTCACAACTAGAAATTTCAGAGATGGCTTCATCAGACAGTAGCTGTGATTTTTGTCATCCTATTTTCCTAAGTATTGAGACCTGTATTTGCACCCTTCTGAGCGACTGAACTGAACTGAACTAAGAAGAAGCCTGCTTACAACAGCACCCTTATTACAACAGCATCAGAATGCGGTACTAAAATATAAGACCCCTGAAAAAAGCAGAGACATTTCTTTGTCAACAAAGGTCCATCTAGTCAAGGCCAAGGGTTTTCCAGTGGTCATGTATGGATGTGAGAGTTGGACTGTGAAGAAAGCTGAGCACCAAAGAATTGATGCTTTTGTACTGTGGTGTTGGAGAAGACTCTTGAGAGTCCCTTGGACTGAAAGGAGATCCAACCAAGTCCATCCTAAAGGAGATCAGTCCTGGGTGTTCATTGGAATGACTGATGTTGAAGCTGAAACTGCAATACTTGGGCCACCTGATGTGAAGAACTGACTCATTTGTAAAGACCCTGATGCTGGGAAAGATTGAGGGCAGGAAGAGAAGGGGATGACAGAGGATGAGATGGTTGGATGGCATCACCGACTCAACGGACATGAGTTTGAGTAAACTCTGGGAGTTGGTGATGGACAGGAAGGCCTGGCATGCTGCGGTCCATGGGGTCACAAAGAGTCGGAGACAACTGAGCAACTGAACTGAACTGAACTGAGAACAGGGGCTTTGCCTTATTTATTTTTGGCTGTTCTGGGTGTGTGTTGCTGTGCACGGGCTTTCTCTAGCTGCAGCGAGGGGGACCACGCTTCATTGAGGTGCACAGGCTTCTCATCGCCATGGCTTCTCTTGCTGCCCAGCGCTGGCTCTAGGGTGCAGGATTCAGGTAGCTGTGGCACTCAGGCTTAGTTTTCTCTGCTGCGTATCTGGGGTCTTCCTCAACCAGAGATCGAACCTGTTTCCATGAGATCCAAAAGCAATGTCTGTGCCCTCCACTGTCCATCAAGGTCCTCTTCTATGGGGCAACTAAAGCCTCTTGATGTCTAGTGATTTCTGTCAAAGATATTTTAGGCATATCAAGTAAATACATATAAAGGTTCTTTTTCTACCCCCTTTTCACAGTGGTACAACATGAAAGTGAAAGGTTCTCAGTCATGTCCGACTCCTTGTGACTGCATGGACTCATGGAATTCTCCAGGCCAGAATACTGGATTAGGTAGCATTTCCCTACTCCAGGGGATCTTCCCAACCCAGGGATTGAACCCAGGTCTCCCACATTACAGGTGGATTCTTTACCGGCTTAGCCACAGTTTAGTTACTCAGTCGTGTCCAACTCTTTGCAACTCCGTGGACTACAGCACACCAGGCTTCCTTGTCCATCACCAACTCCCGGAACTTGCTCAAACTCGTGTCCATCGAGTTAATGATGCCATCCAACCGTCTCATTCTCTGTCATCCCCTTCTCCTCCCGCCTTCAGTCTTTCTCAGCATCAGGGTCTTTTCCAGTGAGTCAGCTCTTTGCATCAGGTGGCTAAAGTATTGGAGTTTCAGCTTCAGCATCAGTCCTTCCAGTGAATAGTCAGGACCAATCTACTTTAGGATGGACTGGTTGGATCTCCTTGCAGTTCAAGGGACTTTCAAGAGTCTTCTCTAACACCACAGTTCAAAAGCATTAATTCTTCAGCACTCAGCTTTCTTTATGGTCCAACTCTCACATCCATACATGACTACTGGAAAAACCATACGTTTGACTAGATGGACCTTTCTTGGCAAAGTAATGTCTCTGCTTTTTAATATGCTGTCTAGGTTGGTCACAGCTTTTCTTCCAAGGAGCAAGCGTCTTCATTTCATGGCTGCAGTCACTATCTGCAGTGATTTTGGAGCTTAGCCACAAGGAAAGCCCCAAAACCGTGACCCATGACCTTTCTCTTAATTTAAAGAGACAGGTTGTCTGGCAGGCAGAAAGTGCATTTCTGGAAGTGGTGGTGGTGGTAGTGGTTTACTCGCTCAGTCATGTCTGACTCCTTGTGACCCCACAGACTGTAACCCACGAGGCTCCTGTCCATGGGATTCTCTAGGCGAGAGTATGGAGTGGGTTGCCATTTTCTTCTCCAGGAGATCTTTCCAACCCAGGAGTTGAACACGTTGTGCAATATGTAACCTTCAAAAAAAAGAACATACATATACTAATGTGAATGATCTCCTGAGATATTAAAGGGAAAAAAACACAACCCACTGTTTACCTGTTGTTGGAATTTAGGTTGTTTATGTTCTTTTTATTACAATGTTGCAGTGAGTAATTCAGTTGTTTCAATGTGCAAATGTATCTGAAGAAAGCTCCTGAAAGTGGAATTGCTGCCCCCGGTGTTTACAGAATGTTTCCGGTATTGCCTAGAGACTGCTCTAGCTGATTCTCAGCCCCTCTCTCCCTGTTGTACCCTTCCCCACCACAATATGTCCATATTTTTTATCTTTGCTAATCTGATAAGGGGGAAATGGTGCTTAGGATAGCTTTGATGATCTTTTCTCAAAATGTTACTTTTGAAATTGAGCATTTTTTCCATGGGCTTGCGAGCAATTTGCGTTTCTTATAAACTGTAGTCATAATATTTAGAATGGAATACTCTTCTGGGAGGTTACGCAGTTTATTTTGTATTAAATGATGTTGTGTATTTGTTTTGGCTGTACTGGCCTTTCCTTGCTGCAGGGACTGCCCTCTAGTTGCGGTGCCTGGGCTTCTCAATGCAGTGGCTTCTCCGGTGGGGCGTGGCCTCTAGGGCGCTCCCGGTTCAGTGGTTGCAGCGTGTGAACTCAGGCGTATCAGCTCCTGGGCTCCAGAGCGCATGCTCAATAGTGGTGGGCTTCTTTTCTTTGCAGCGCGTGGGATCTTCCCAGGCCAGGGATCGAACCTGTGTCTCCTGCATTGGCTGGTGGTTTCTTTCTTTGCCACTGAGCCACCAGGGAAGCCCAAAGTGGTTTGTTTTTCTATTTCTTAAAATATTAGAGAAATTAGCTTTTTGCCTATTAAGTTGCATTATTTCCCTAGTTTATATAAGCAATGTTGCTCGTAATCACTTTTATGTAACAAACTATTTTTGTCATATTTGTTATTCAGAGTTTTGAATCATTCTTAGAAAGGCATGTCCCACTTTGATGTGATAAAAGTCATTCTCTGGTTTCTTCTAAAGTTTTGGTTATTCAGGTATTGGTATTTAGAACTTCTTGGGTACAAAGGTCTTCAGTATGAATCCAGTTTAATTTTTTTCTTTTTTTTTTGCCAGCTTTCTGGCCGCTTTTTATCCCAGATCTCTGGCTAGTTTTCCAGTATTATTTAGTGAATAAATCCCTCTGGATTTAAAGTGCTTCCTTTATCATCTGTTAAATTCCTCTGTAATCTGGGTCTGTTTCTGGGGTTTCCCTCTTGTCCCATTGATCTTTCAGCCCACATACACCCTGCCCCACACTTTGTAAGTTATTTTGGTGTTGCAATGTCTCACAGGGCTAGTCTCCCTCTTTCCTCCTCATTTTAGAACCTATTTATTATTCCAGATTATTTAAAAATCAGCTTTCTAATCTATCTTACCCTACCATACCATGCCCTTCTAAAACAAGAAAAAAAAAATTCTGATGATGTCTTCTTTGGATTATGTTACCTTTATAGATTGAAAGTAGACACATTAAGAGTGATAAAACTTCAAAAACAGGATATGACTTTCCATGTATTCCTTTTGTGCTCTTCAACTTTGTTTGAAGTTTTCATCTTATCAGGGTTGTATTCATTTCCTGTTAAATTGATTTATATAGTTTAACTTTTGTTGCCTTAAAAAAAATAATTTTATTTATGTATTTATTTTGGCCACACTGGGTCTTTGTTGCTTCCGGCTTCTCTCTAGCGGCAGTGAGCAGGGGGCTACTCTGTCGTTGCAGTGTCGGGGCTTGTCATTGGGGTGATGTCCCCTGTTGCAGAGTATAGGCTCTAGACCAGTGGGCTTGAGGAATTGTGGCTCGAGGACACAGTAGTTGCAGCTCCACGCTCTAGAGCACAGGTTTAATAGTTGTGGCACACAGACGTGGCTGCACTGCATCACATGGGATCTTCCCGGACCAGGAATTGAACCCATGAACTGTGGTGTTGGAGAAGACTCTTGAGAGTCCCTCAGACTGCAAGGAGATCCAACCAGTCTATCCTCAAGGAGATCAGTCCTAGGTGTTCATTGGAAGGACTGATGCTGAAGCTGAAACTCCAGTACTTTGGCCACCTGATGCAAAGAACTGACTCATTTGAAAAGACCCTGATGCTAGGAAAGATTGAGGGCAGAAGGAAAAGGGGATGACAGAGGATGAGATGGTTGGATGACATCACTGACTCAATGGACATGAGTTTGGATAAATTCCGGGAGTTGGTTATGGACAGGGAGGCCTGGCCTGCTGCAGTTCATGGGGTCACCAAGAGTCAGACACAGCTGAGTGACTGAAGTGAACTGAAGTGATTGACAGGCAAATTCCTTATCACTGAGCCACAAGGAAAGCTTTTTTTTTTTTTTTGCTTTGAAGAAAAAGTATTTTTTTCAACATGTTTTCTCATTGATTGTTGTTGTACACGTGTTGCCTTCTTGATTTTTGTATATTAATATCCTACCCCACTATCTTCCTTCCTAAAATTCTCTTCATGTTGATCAGTTGAATTCAGTTGCTCATTCGTGTCCGTCTCTTTGTGACCCCGTGGACTGCAGCACTCCAGGCCTCCCTGTCCATCACCAACTCCCGGAGTGTACTCAAACTCATGTCCATTGAGTCGGTGATGCTATCCAACCATCTCATCCTCTGTCGTCACCTTCTCCTCCCTTCAGTCTTACTCAGTATCAGGGTTTTTTCCATTGAGTCAGTTCTTCATATCAGGTGGCCAAAGTATTGGAGTTTCAGCTTCAGCATCAGTCCTTCCAATGAATATTCAGGACTGATTTCCTTAGGAAATCAGAACTGATTGGATCTCCTTGCACTCCAGGGGACTCTCAAGAGTCTTCTCCACCACCACAGTTCAAAAGGATTAAGTCTTGAGCACTCAGCTTTCTCTATAGTCCAACTCTCACATCCATACATGACTACTGGAACAACCATAGCTTTGACTAGACAGACCTTTGTTGGAAAAGTAATGTCTCTGCTTTTTAATATGCTGTCTAGGTTGGTCATAACTTTTCTTCCAAGGAGCAAGCATCTTTTAATTTCATGGCTGCACTCACCATCTGCAGTGACTTTGGAGCCCCCCAAAATAAAGTATGTCACTGTTTCCATTGTTTCCCCATCCATTTGCCATGAAGTGATGGGACTGACTGCCATGATCTTTGTCTTCTGAATTTTGAGTTTTAAGCCAGCTTTCTCTCTCTCCTCTTTCACTTTCATCAAGAGGCTCTTTTAGTCCTTCTTTGTTTTCTGCCATAAGGGTGGTGTCATCTGCATATCTCAGGTTACTGATATTTCTCCCGGCAATCTTGATTCCGTTTGTGCTTCAGCCAGCCCAGCGTTTCTCATTATGTACTCTGCATATAAGTTAAATAAGCAGGGTGACAATATACAGCCTTGATGTACTCCTTTTCCTATTTGGAACCAGTCTGTTGTTCCATGTCCATCTCTGACTTGCTTCTTCACCTGCACACAGGTTTCTCAGGAGGCAGGTCAGGTGTGTATAGATTTTGTCTTACTTTGGTGTCGTCGTATTTGCTTAACTTTTTTAAAAAGAAATTCTTTTTCTGTGTTTTGGAGTAGTTTAATATTGTTTTTTTCTGTACTTAAACATTTGGGAATGATCTGTGAAGCTCTCTAGGCCTGGTGCTTTGTGGGTTTGGGGGACTCGTATGTAACTTTCTCTAATTTTTCTAACTTGTTTAACTCCTTTGGAGTTAGTTTGGATAAATTATATTTTCCTAGAAAAATAAATCACTTTATTGACTTTTCAAATTTACTTATTTGCAGTTGAACAATGTGTTCTTTTATTATTATTTTAATTACTACTGTGTCTTTAATATTTGTTATTTCTTGATTAGTTATTTGCTATTTTTTTTCCCTGAAGAAAGACCTATAAGATCTATTGGCCTCATTTATAGGCTAATTTGTTCCGTTTTTGTGAGTGTACCATGGGCTTCCCTGGTGACTCAGACAATAAAGAATCCACCTGCAGTGCAGGAGACCGGGTTCCATTCCTGGGTGGGGAAGAGCCCCTCAAAAAGGGCATGGCTACCCACTCCAGTGTTCTTGCCTGGAGAATCCCTTGGACAGAGGGATATGGTGGGTACAGTCCATGGGGTCGCAAAGAGTCGGACACGACTGAGCAGCTGACATACACACGTTTTCTTAATTTGTATTCTCTCTACTGTCATTTCTTAGTTGAAATTAAAGAATGATAAGAGTGATAACATTTTTACTCTGTTTATTTCCCAGGTACTTCATCGCTTTTTCCTTCTTCTGCCATAGGGATGAAGGAAGGAAACAGTTCTATTGATATTGTGCTTATACTGTGGCATTCAGTGGTCAGCTCAGATTCTGTTCCCATGAGATTAGCTGAAAATGTTACAACTAAATAGAAGCGGAACCAAGTGCTAATGTGTTGTTTAATTGATAAAGTTTGTGAAATTGTTTTGTCCGATTTCAATTCTGGGACACTCTATTTTTAAGTATATTTTTTAAAATACACTAGTGGATTTAAATGATGAAAAATTAGGTTTTTATTTCATTCTGTTGCACAAAAGTTAATAGAACTAATTTTAATTAAAAATTTAAAAGTTAAATTAGTATTTCAGAAGAGTTTTCATGCAAATTTGCTTATGAGCTTAACTTTAAGAACAAAATGTATTCTACCTCTTGAATTCTGCTTAAAATGGAGCTGATGCTGTTTGTTTTAATTTAGACTTCAGGGCTTTGGGGTGGGGAGCAGTAAACAAAACCAAAATACTTAGAATATTTAAGAGACATAGAGGGCTTCCCTGTGGCTCATCTGGTAAAGAATCCGCCTGCAATGCGGGAGACCTAGGTTCAGTCGCTGGGTTGGGAAGATCCCTGGAGAAGGGAACAGCTACTCACTCAAGAATTCTGGCCTGGAGAATTCCATGGACTGTATAGCCCATGAGGTTGCAAAGAGTTAGACATGACTGAGCAACTCTCACTTCACTTCACTTCAAGATACATAGAATATCCCCTGCTCCCCTAACTTCACAAAATGTGAAAACTCAGTGAATGTTTTTTCACCCAGTGACTACAGGAAATAAAAGGTAAACAGGTTTAAATGCCAGTGGAACAGATTTTTTTTTTAATACTTTGATCTGTGGGACCATTTTTAACTTTTGCATTTTTTTTTCTTTTTCTGCCACCATATCACCATGTGACAACCATCACACACCGAATCTGAAGGTCATTTCAGAAAGATGTCGTTTTGTATTTGCTGTGGATTCTCTTCAGTTCAGTTCAGTTCAGTTGCTCAGTCCTGTCCGACTCTTGGCGACCCCATGGACTGCAGCACACCAGGCTGATGGACAGGGAGTCCATCACCAACTCCCGGAGTCTACCCAAACGCATGTCCATCAAGTTGGTGATGCCATCCAATCATCTCATCCTTTGTTGTCCCCTTCTCCTCCTGCCTTCAGTCTTTCCCAGCATCAGGGTCTTTTCCAATGAGTTAGCTCTTCATATCAGGTGGCCAAAGGATTGGAGCTTCAGCTTCAATCCTTCTGATGAGTATTCAGGACTGATCTCCTATAGGATGGACTGGTTGGATCTCCTTGCGATCCACGGGACTCTCCAGAGTCTTCTCCAGCACCACAGTCCTCAGCTCCCTGCTGCACACAGACCCCCATCGCAGGTGGAGACTGTCACGTCCACGGTGACAGGCAGGAGTGAGGTTAATGTCTGTGTTCTCCGACTTCAGTGTCTTTGGAGAAGTGATTGATGGTCTGGTGAGGGGTCCTGGTGCTGGACCGTGCACCAGCTTGTGAAGCAGGACAGTGGGGCGGGGTGGGGGCGGAGGGTGCTCAAGGGTGGCCGCCAGGCTCGCTGGGCAGAGTACATCCGCTTAGCCGCTCATGCCTTTCCCAGTGTGTCGTCATCTCAGTGTCACTGAGAAAGAAGGTAAAGAAGAGAGTCTTGCCTATGTCATCCTTCTGAGGGGGTCGTCATACACGCTCCTGTGCCTGGCGGCTCTGAATCTGCCATCCCCCCAGGCCCTGCTTTTTGCCCTTTTGAAACCGGACCTGTGTTGGGATTCTCCAGTGAGAATCAAGCTGTGTCCGGCAGGTGGGGATGGGATGAGATTCCACCCCCTTGGACCCTCCCCAGGGCCGGGCATTCCCCACCATTCCATCCGGGCATCTCTGTGACAAGTGCCCACTGAGCGTCTTCACCTTGGACCACGTTGACGGTTACAGAGGCCAACTTTGCTAGTGAACCAGGTGGATGAAAGAACTGTGCTAATGTGTCGGATGGCTGTCTCCCCTCCCCAGGAAATGCTCTCCGGGGTGGTGGTCATATCTGGGAAGGACTCGGTCCAGCACCAGGGCCTCTCCCTGACGGTGGAAGGAACCGTGAACCTGCAGCTCAGTGCCAAGAGCGTGGGGGTGTTCGAAGCCTTCTATAATTCCGTCAAGGTAAGGATGCCTGACTTGCACGTTTTTCGTTCCTTTCTAAACGTTTGGGGTTGGTGTGCACGTGCTGTCTTAGCGTCATTGTTGTCATTTGGTAGGAATGGTCGCAGCGTGCTTTTACGACTCGGTAATCAAACTGAGAAAACACGTGCGGATGTTTTGATTCTGAGTGGATGCTGTTATCAAAAGTCTGCTTGTGTTTATTCTCATCAGACAGGGTTAGGGGGACTTGAGGGGGATGCCTTCAGCCCTTACAGAGCCCAGAGCCCTGTGGGAGGTTGTGCCTGGGCCTTCTCCCCTCTTACCTTCCTAAAGCAAAACTGTTCCTATAACTCTTATTTTAGTCCAGCTGTGTCCAGGTAAAATGCTGGTGGAACCCTTCTTTCCTGTCGCTTGTGGCTCTGTGTTCGAGGATGTAAACTTTCTGCTGTATGTAGAGTTTCCTTTTCCTGAAGTGCTGATTTAACTCTTTTAAGTTCTGAGGAGGAAGAGTTAAGGGGAAAGAAGTGTTCACAAAGAGCATGCAGATTTCAGGGCCTGTCCACACGTCCCCACAGCTTTCTTTTCTTTTCCTCCGTCAGCACTTGAGAGACTCGCTTCCAGAGTTGCGGCTTTTCTCAGTGTGGTTGTAAACCAACGCTCCAAGTACCTTCCCTGAGGAAGGTGTAGCGCCTGCCGTTGAGGCACGTGTGAAGACAGTCTGGCTCCCAGGGCCCTGGGTGCCCGGGTGCTCAGAGCGCGGCCGGGGGTGGAGGGGTTGGGGTGGGGAGGAGGGGGTCTGCTTCTCCCCAGGTTCCTTGCAAGTCTGATTCACGCTGAAGGTGGGGGTACACGTCAGAAGGGTTGTTAGGGGACGGTCAAGCTGAATACTTGGGGATAAGAGAGAGAAATAAATGTATCAGTGCATTTCCTACTTATACCCAACACCGCAGCGTCCAGTCCTAAAAATGAACCCAATTTGGGCAGCGCCAGGCTGCCCAGAGCAGCAAGATGGTAGCGGCCGGGAGGTGGGGGTCAGGGTCTCCCAGGAGATGATTTACTAGCCACAGTCACGTGACAAGGAGCGCGGGCTGTTGGACCGACCTGCGCGTGTCCTTGCAGCCCATCCAGGTCATCAACAGTACCATCGAAATGGTGAAGCCAGGAAAATTTCCCGGCGGCAAAACAGAGATTCCTTTCGAGTTTCCGCTGCACGTGAAGAGTAACAAAGTTCTGTACGAGACGTACCACGGCGTGTTCGTCAACATCCAGGTGCGTGTTCTGACTTATCGTCTGCAGACAGCTTGCTCTTTGTGTCATTGAAAGTTCGTAAATAAGTGGGCCCAAGAACTTTACGCTGCAGCGTTGCTAAGCCCCTCCTGTGTTCTGAACTGATTTCTCATCTTGGCGTGCAGAACACAGTGTGTGTATGTAAGTACGACCCTTATCCTTGATGGAGACTCTGGAGAGCCCACAGCGTAGCTTCTCCTCCGGAGTCCCGCCGTTTCCCTGGGGCCCCGTGCAGGCCATGCCGACGCCGTCGGGGTTGCTTTATTGTTGGAAATAGATAGGCCCTCACGCCTCCCTGGTACCCGCACTGACTTGTCTGTTTCGAACGTATAAATATGTCTTTGTTTCATACCCAAAGGCTACCGCTCTGACATAGGCCTGTATTCTTTATTGAACAGCCCGTGTAAATGAGCGGGGGGAGGTGGATTTATGACTTCCTGTCCACCTCTGCCGGTTCAGGATGTCTGTCACAGTCCCCATTGTTGTCTCAGGCGCAGTTTGGAGTCATGACTCAGAGAGAGAGAAAAAGAGCCTTTCCTTTATTCAGTGGAAAGAAAGGTACTTTTGTGATATCAGCCTTGCAGCCAGTCCCTCGCCGGATGAGACAAAAGCATTTTGTCTCACGTGTGTGCAAGAGGGCTGGCAGTTAGGAAATTTTTTTGATTTATTAAGTTTTAGCTGAAATTTGGTCCTGGTAGAGATGATTCCCCTGCTTAAAAATGCAGCGCTTTAAAAATAAAAATCCTCCGAACACTCGTGAGAGTTTAACCCATGGTTTCTGTGCATGCGGGTTTATGAATGGCTTGAAAGATTGGTCAAAAAGAAACACATGTAGTGTGGTGTAATCTGTTGCAGTAAATATCTTTCTGTACAAAAACTTTTCTAGTCCTTTCTTGTTAGTGCACCTGTTTCAGCAGTAAATACACTGAGGGCTTTGGGCCGCTCATAAGAAGGGACAGTAAACTGTCTGGACTCAAAAGGAACCACTTGCGTAGACACACAGCTGGTGTAGAGATCCAAGTCCTCTGACCCGCTTTCACGGTGCAGAATATTTTTACCATGAAAGAAAGTGAATGAAAACTGCCTTTTTTTTTTTTTTAGCAAGACTGAAAATCTCTCAGTTCAGTTCAATCACTCAGTCGTGTCCGACTCCTTGCAACCCCATGAACCACAGCACGCCAGGCTTCCCTGTCCATCACCTACTCCCGGAGTCCACCCAAACCCATGTCCATTGAGTCGGTGATGCCATCCAACCATCTCATCCTCTGTCGTCCCCTTTTCCTGCCCTCAATCTTTCCCAGCATCAGGGTCTTTTCAAATGAGTCAGCTCTTCACATCAGGTGGTCAAAGTATTGGAGTTTAAGCTTCAACATCAGGCCTTCCAGTGACCACTCAGGACTGATTTCCTTTAGGATGGACTGGTTGGGTCTCCTTGCAGAAAATCTCTCAAACATCGCATTTTCAAAATTATTTTTTTTCTCTTGTCAGAATCAGCATCAACCTGGTTCACCCACACAGCTCTTCTTTGATGCTATCTATTTACTAATAGAAGCCTACATTCGTTAGAAACAATAGAATAACATCCAATTTTCTGTGGTCATACTTCTTACTTGTCACTTTTCCTGTGTTTAGCATTCTTGTTAAAATATTCATTTGTTTAACATGAAGTTGGAAGTCTCACCCTTTTCCACATACTGCCTGGAAGTGCATCAGATGAAAATACAAAAACCTGGGGTCCTGTGCAGTTTGTGTGTGAGTTGGAAACCAGTTCAAATGCAGAAGGAGAGTTAGCATGTGGTTAATTCTTTAGTAAATAATCACCCTGACCTCGGTTTATTTTGGTCATTAGATTCTACCACTTTGAGGGTCAACCTTAGAATGCTGTAATGTGGAATTCTGCGCCTCCCCAAATATCTCATAAATTTCTGAAGCCATAGAGATGTCCTCTCACCCTCATGTTTGTAAGAGCTGGCCACTCTTCTGCTCATCACCTAGACTCAACATTTATGAGAATTTTGCCACCTTTGTTTCATCTGTATTCTGACTCATTTCAAAGTTAGTTACAAGATCTTGACACTTCATCTCAAAATCACCAGAAGATAGGGACGTTCTTTCTACATAACGCAAGTTTACATTTTCACACCTCTCAGTAGGAACAGAAATTCTTCAGTGTCATCTAATTCCCAGTTCTTAACTCAGATTCGTCATTGCTGCTTTTGAGAAGCGTGCGTCTTGGGAGACACCAGGCTTGCGACTTCCTGATCTCGTTCTCATTCATCCGTGCACTCATTCAGTCTCTGGACAGGCCTTCTTCCAGCCTCTCGGTTGGACAGTGGGCAGGTGCCACCCAGAGGGGCAGCGACCACCGTGGTCCCGTAGCCTTCTCAGCGCCAGGACTCATCACACTTTCCGTGAAGACTCCCGGGTGTGTGACTTGGGAGAGAAGGTGTTCTTGTTGAGCCTTAACAACAGTCTTTCTCAAATCATACAGGTGCAGAGACACTTTCCATTTATTGTTTGAATTGCGTAGTGGTACCGTAATGTAAAAATAGTAAAAAGCCTGGCAACATAAAGGATTTAAAACGTAGCCAGTAGTAGGTTGCCTGCTCGCAGGGCCTGGTTTCCTCGTCGCTTCTTAAGCGCAAGGCTCCATCATATTTGCTCTGATTCTCCTCAGCCACGTTGGCATCCGTCTCTCATCCTTATTTGTAGACGGAGCATACAGGAAGCTGTCAGTCTTGCCAGTCGTCTTCTGTACAACCACTTTTCCCTTTAAAAGTTGTTTAAGTCACAGGGTAGTTTTATTTTTGTTCTACTCTCGTGGCCCTACTAGTGGGGTTTCATACTGTTAACACAAAGTACAGCGGTACCAGCACGTCTGCTGAAATGGTTTATTCAGAAGGAAATGATGGAGATGCCTGTCCTCCTTGTTGACGGTGAAAATATCCCTGCTGGGAGTCTGCTTTAAGTCTGTTGGCCTGTGTCTTCTTTGCTCATTCCCGTCCAAGGTGTGTTTACTGTCAGTCAGAAGAGACCGCATCTTGGGGCTTCCCTGGCAGTCCAGTAGTTAAGGCTGCACACTCCCAGTACAGGGGACTCGGGCTCCTCCCTGGTCAGGGAGTGAAGGCCCACATGTCACACAGCGTGGCCAAAGAAGAAATCGAGTCTTACACCTCCCCTGGGAGCCCTGCTCATGTCTGCCCTCCTTAACCTCCGTAGGTCTTGCCATGTAGATTAGATCACTCATTAATAATTGGGAAAGATCCAGACGGAGTGGAAAGATCCAGGGCTTTGCAACAGACAGACCCAGGCTTGAGGTACCATACTGCATACAGATTTGGAGCGTGGGTGTCTGCCGCAGGCAGGTGTAAACTCAGGGCCCACCTCTGTGACCCAGACGGCCTTCATGACCTCTCCTCCTGGGGGTTGATGAGGTCTTTTTGTGAAGTGCTTACTCAGCCTAGTTCCCGGCACCCAGAACATGCCAAGTAAATAATCGCTGAATGATTAAATAAATGAATTCATGGTGACTATCTGTATATTACGTCAACCGTCCTTACCTTTGTATTGTCAGAATTAGTCAAGAAAGTGCCTTAGAAGAATTTAGTGAAAATCGTTCAGTCATGTCTGACACTTTGTGAGCCCATGGACTGTAGCCCTGCCAGGCTCCTCTGTCTGTGGGATTCTCCACTCAAGAATACTGGAGTGGGTAGCCATTCCCTTCTCCAGGGGATCTTCCCAACTCGGATCGAACCCAGGTTTCCATGCAATTCCTAAAACACATTGGCGTTTTCTGGTTTTCTCCATCTTTCTGCCCTCTCCCACTCGTCACCAGCTGCCTTATATTACCAATTACTGCTTTCACACTTGAAAAAAAAACCTTTAGTGACCAAAAGTTGGTACCCATTATTCATACTCTTTCATTTACAAATTATAGAAATCTTGCTCAAACTGGCTTAGCCAAAAAAGGGATATTGGATCCTGGAACTCACAATTCCAGGGGACTGTCTAGTCTGGGAAAGGGGACACTGGTCAGCCCCCAGCTCGGCGTTCTTGGTGGCAGAGAACAGTCTCCTGGCTTGGCCACCCCTGCAGAAAGGGTTCTTCCCTGGGTCTAGCAGTGGTCCTGGCTCTGGTCACTTCCAAACCAGGGTGGGCTGGGGGGAAGCCAGCTCTCCCAAACCCCTGAGGCTGAAAATGAGGAAGGGTTGTTCCCATTGGGAAAAGAATCAGGGAGACCAGACAAGCCTCAACAAAATACTGCCCATAGCGTGTGGGCTGTACAGGAAGGACGATTACACAGATACACGTGTGTGTGTGTCACAGATGCAAATGGAACCGAGGCATCTGTAGCGCAGGCCTTGCTGAGCTAATCCGGGTGGGGGGCCAGATGTGTGTTTTTGCCCCTGGGAAATCCACGGACAGAGGAGCCTGGTGGGCTACAGTCCTTGGGGTAGCAAAAAGAGTGGGACACGACTTAGCAACTAACAGTAGCAACACATGCATGCGTGTGTGTGTGTACATATGATTGAAACTGTGCACACACACATAAAGGCCCTGGTAGACAACGGTGTTCTTTTCTATCTCTTTTCTAACGTTTCATCTCCCAGGAGAACCTTAATACATAGTAAGTACCTTAAATGCATAGTTCTTGTTTAACCTGGACAGGTCGATCTTAATAGTCGTAACTTCTTGATTCACGACACATAGGGTTCCAGTTCTACAAATTATTTGTAATGTTTTTCCCCAGGTGATTAAAACGCTAGCTCGCTTTATTAAACATACGCGTTTTTTGTTCGTTTGTTTAAGACAGTAATGTGCCGTAGAGTTTTGTTAGCAGTCTCTCGCTGCCATGGACAGGATGGGAAAGGACAGTTGAGTCAGGCTGGGTTTCCAGCCTGGCGCCCGGCTCTGTGGCAGGCTACCCCTCGCAGGGCACAGGGCCTGTCTTGCAGAAGGTACGGGGCGTCTGCCTCGTTGGCTGTGAGTCTCGGTGCCCCAGGGTTTGCAGCCCTGCTGCCATGATTTCGCTTCCTTTCTACAAAGTCACTGCTGTTTCACCCAGAGCCGTGACGTGCCAGCCCTGACTTGTCATCTCCCCGGGTCCTCACTAAAGTCGCATTGGTGTCCTCATCTTCCAGAGCAGGAAGCTGAGGCTCAGAGAGGCCGTTTTCCCTGTCCAGGCTCACACAGAGAGGCTGATGCCCAGCTCTGCCACATGGGTCATTGCCTGTGTGACGGGTGGGGCTCCGTGAGACTCTGCACCCGTTCCAGGGGTCCAGCTATAGGATGGCCCTGGGCACGGGCTGAGGTGTCTGTTACAGAAATACTTTTCATTTTGAGCATTAACTCCCCCGGGTATGCACACTGATTTCGTATGACGCATTAATGGGACGGAACCTTGTCTGCGTGTGGTTCTGTGATGAGAGCAGACCCTCTCAAGAACGTCTTCTCTGCCTTTCTCTGCAGTACATCCTGCGCTGTGACATGCGGCGGTCCCTGCTGGCCAAGGACTTGACCAAGACCTGCGAGTTCATCGTCCACTCCACTGTAAGCCGCCCTCGGGGGCCCTGGGCTCGGTAGCAGGACTCTCCTGCGGGGCCTGGGACTGCGCCCACTTAGCAGCAGTGAGTTAGCTGCTGGTGTCCGCGGCTGCTGCATAGGGCCCCGGGATCCTGGGACAGAGACGGGGGAGCGTGATTCTCCCGGCCTGGCCAGCAGCAGGGTAGCAGCGTGCGCGTTATCCCCTGGGCCAGACCCACCGGGCGATGCCCCTAGCCCACGGGGTGCTGCGCCTGAGGGGTCTGCGCCTCACCTGAGGAGCCCCAGGCCAGGGGGCCCACCTTCATCTCAGCAGACAGTGCGCAAGCCCGCCCTTGGTCCTGGAGGGAGGCATTGTCTCGTCCTTCAAGGCTGCTCCTGTTAACAGCTGGCCAGAAACGTGCCCGGCTGCGGGGTAGGAAGGCCAGGCCAGGGCCCTACGTTCTTGGCCCATGAGGCAGGAACACACTGGGGTGCTTTTCAGACACCTTCTGCCGAGACTCTACAGTGACAGAGAGTCCTTAAGCGGTCCTTTCACGTGCCAGCCAGGGGCTAGGTCCCCTCCCCCCCAGGGGACACGTTGCGGCTGGTACGCGTGCCCACGGCCCTGGAGTCCCTGTGTCTCCGTTCTCCGGGCCTTTGGGGCGGGGCCTCTTAACCCTGATATGAAATGTCCACGGATGCCTTAGGATGACTGAGGGAAGGTGCGAGAGCGCTTGCCCGTAAGATCGGTGAAATCGCTGATGCCCTTGCACCAACTGTGTGACTTTTTTAGGATTTTCAATTATATGTATTCTCCCTCTATACATTTGCAGTAGATGTTTCTTTCAGTGCTGCGGTTTTTAAAAAAATATGAAAATATTTCTCATTTTTGGAAGTCACTTCATTTAGAAACAGATGTTTTCCTTCTGTCCTATCAAGGGTTTTCAAATGGAAGCTAAAAAAATTTTCTTCTTCATGTAGATTACTCCCTTAAAAAAAAAAAGCCACATGCCATTTCATGTCTTAAATAAAAAGAGCCTCCACCTTTGTGAAGAATAAGCCCAAATTCAGCCCCCTGCCCAGGGCTGGGCACCCGGTGACCACTCAGGCTGGTGGCTGTGGCAGAGCCGCCTGGGGCTTCCTCCCTGCTCCTGGGGGTCACCCACAGTTAGCCCTCAGGGGTCATGGTCTCTGAATAATTTCACTAGAAGCCAAACTACGCCATGACCCACAGTTGACAAGTTAAATATTCCTTTATGTGCTGTGAGGAAAAATATATTCATGAAAGAATATGTTCGTGAACCTATTAGTAAAAAGAGTAGCTTCAAGAAGACTATTTCCGAGAGTACGCTTTTGGTGGGTAAAGTGGACACGCTGCTCAGGGGCCGTTCTCCTCCACGGCTCCCCCGCCATCGGGGCCTCGGTGGCCTTTGGGCCCCCACCTCTGAGTGAAAGGCACTGGGCAGGCCCCAGGAAGCCTGGCTGTGTTGATGGATTCTGTGTCTGTGCCTGAGGTAATCATTGTTAACAAATTTCCGTAACGCTGATAGTTCATCTGTTGCCTTACAGTGTGATTCTTCCTGGTAGAAGGTTAGTTGTACAGCTGAGTGGCTAACAGCTCCAGCTGTGGAACCAGGGTGTCTGGGTTTGACTGTCCGTTCTGCTCTGGACCTGAGCGACCAGGTGAGCCCTCTGTGCCTCGCTGACCTCACATGCGCAGTGGGTCCAGGCCCACAACGGCACTGCATGGGGCCCGTCACAGAGACACTTCAGTGTACAGTCTTACTCTCAGAGACGGCTTCAAATAAACGTCTCCCAGCAATACCGCTCTGCTTTTAAATTCTGGACCTGCGGGGGACCTTAGAGACCAAGAAGCCTGGCCCCCCAGTTTCCAGAGGCGGAAACTTGAGTCAGGGGGATGAAGACATTGGACAGGCACAGCCTTGCTTCCTGGCAGAACTGTGTTTTAGAACCCAGGCACCCTGCCTCTTGGCACCAAGGTCTTCCATTCTTGTGCTGCCTTGCATTTCCTGAAATGAGGAAAAACAAGTTGGAGCTGTGGGACTCTCTTCTGATTTCGGTTCTTCCCCCTGTTTTAGCCTCAGAAGGGGAAATGGACTCCGAGCCCCGTGGACTTCACGATCACACCTGACACCTTACAGAACGTCAAAGAGGTAACGTGCTCCGTGCACGCGGCTCCAGGGCGACTTTGCTTCCTCCCGTCCTGCCCGTTCTCGGCTGTGCTGGGATCCCGTTGCTCTGTGCAGGCTTTCTGCAGCTGCGCCCCGCCCCCGCCGCCGCCGCGCCCGGGCTTCTCCTGCAGCGGCTTCTTGTGGGGCGGCCTGTGCAGGCTCCACAGCTGCAGCCCGCGGGCTTCGTAGTGGTGAGGTACTGACCGGGTTTCAAAGACTCAGTATGAAAAAAGAGAGTTTAAAGCGTCATATATGATTGTCATATACTGATCGTATGTGGAAGAGACAGTATTTTCCATATACTGAAGAATTTCGTCTGTTTCCTCTTTTTTTAATGTGGCTAGTAGAAAATTTTAAATTGCACATTCGCTTCTTCACAGTTGTGGCTTACCTCGTGTTTCTGTTGGACAGTGTGCTCTAAACTCTGACTTGACTTCAGTAACTGGGACCCATAGGAAGAAGTGCCAGGCAGTGTCTCTGGCTCCTCGGACCTGTTCTTCCCACCACAGCATCACTCACCCACGGCCACACTCCTCTGTGCAAAGAGAAAAGGCCCATAGGCGTTTAGTCCAGCATGGAAGAAAAGTTGTTCTCTTCGGAAATAAAGTCGATCTCTTCTCGGTTTTTCAAAATTGCGTAATTGGGAACATTTAAAAATTGATTATCTTTTGTTTCCCTTGGTGATAGATTGTCCTTAAACACTTGTCAACTTCCTCAGACATTTTAAAAAATGTTACTTATTTATGGCTGCGCTGGGTCTTCACTGCTTTGCGAGGGCTTTCTCAAGTGAGAGCAAGCAGGGGTTGCTCTTGCAGCGTGCAGGCTCCTCGCAGTGGCTTCTCTTGTTGCCAAGCGCGGGCTCTAGGGCACGGGCCTAGTAGTCCTGGTACCCTGGCTTAGTTGCTCCACGGCATGTGGAATCCTCCTGGACCAGGGATTGAACTCATGTCCCCTGTGTTGACAGGCGGATTCTTACCCACTGCGCCACCGGGGAGGTCCCTCAGACATTCTCATGTCTTGGTGCTTGGTCAGACGGAGTTGTGCAGACCTAAGGCAGGCAAGCAGGCTGCTTTGGCGAGAGAGCTGGTCTTTGTCAGGTGCCTTAGGTCTGTAGATAAGTCGTTGAATCATTCAGTCTGTTACTCAGACTTTTGTAAGTGCTGCTGTCCATTTTTGCCAGTTTTGTGAGCCAGGCTCCCAGTGAGTTTTGTGTAAATTACCAGACTGTGTTCAGTTCTTCTTTGTACCAGCGTGGCTCGAGTCTTTTCCCCCGGCACCTCCCATTCCTGACGTGTCTGGTTTTGTCTTGTTTCAGAGGGCCTTGCTCCCCAAATTTCTCATCAGAGGACATCTCAACTCGACCAACTGTGTGATCACACAGCCACTGACGGGAGAGCTGGTGGTGGAGAGCTCCGAGGCTGCCATCAAAAGCATCGAGCTGCAGCTGGTGCGCGTGGAGACGTGCGGTAAGGCCCCCCGACCCTCTGCGGCCACTGGCCTTCAGCCTTGAGCTCGCCTCTCATCTCCAGGGTCCCGCAGAGCCCGCGGGACAGCAGGGGACTCTCCTGTTGATGCACCTTCTCCCAGAGTCACTGGCGGCTGCCTCAGCCTGAATGGACGTGCACTGTGTCCTGACCCCATGATGCCTTCTCCCTGCTCCAGGCTGTGCAGAAGGCTACGCCCGTGACGCCACAGAGATTCAGAACATTCAGATTGCCGACGGGGACGTGTGTCGGGGGCTCTCCATCCCCATCTACATGGTCTTCCCCCGACTGTTCACCTGCCCAACGCTGGAGACCACCAACTTCAAAGTGGGTATGTGCGCGCCCTTGGGGTGCCCCTGGGAGGCGATGGATCTGCTGATCTTGGGTGCAGCCTGGAGCACCCAGCCCTTTGACTGCTGCCCAAAAATGCGTGCAGAGCAGCTGGGTGGCGCCCAGGGTTGAACTTGCTTCATCCCCCGGGAGACAGCATGGGCTGCTCATGTGACAGTGCACTCTCTGAAGGACACTAACTTGGCCAGGGACCAGCAAGCCAAGCCCGTGGGGAGGTCGGATCGGCCCTCTGATGGGCTGGTATTTGATGGGGACACAAGACCTATGACAGCCCAGTGAACAGTCATCTTCCCAAGGGCTGTGGCTCTGGCAGCTGAGGGGGAGTCGGTGGTTTTCTGTGATCACGGGACAGATACTTGGACCACAAGATCTGAGTCGCGTTAAGACGCACTTTTCAGTCCTGCTTTTTCTCCCTTCACCTTGTCTTGTGGTTGAATCTGCAGATAGAGAACCGCATTGTGGTGGAAGTGCCAAGTAAGGGGCAGCCTGTAAGTTCCGTGTGGATGTGTGACTGGGTGGGAGCCTCCCTGACCTTGGTTGTTCAAGGATCAGCGGCACCTTTGATTTTTAAGTTAAGGAGGAGGAGCTTATCTGTCAATTTTTCAACTTGGTTTTGCCACGTAAACTTTAAGAAAGGTCCAAAAATTATTCTTTCCTGCTACACTATGCATTAGTTACCTGTACTATCTGCACCTTATTTCTGTCAGACTTTACAAAGTGTCCATGTAGCATTTAATGGAGCGCCCATGATTGCTCCATAGAAATAACGCCCTCAGCCCATCAGCCAAGACACTGGTGGTGCTTTTGCCCTTGTGGCTCATGTTTTCTTTGCTTGGGGGCTTGTGCAGTGGCCACTCCTTCAGCTGAGGGGTCCCTGCCGGTAGGAGGTAGCCTGTGGTCATTGAGCGCCGTAGCCTTTCGTTTCCCTGGGGTCACCGTCTCATGGCCGGGAGGTCAGGCTCTGTTCTCAAGGGGGAGTAGGGTGAGCCCCGTGTCCTGAGTGAGGCACACATCTGGGTGTGCCCCTCCACCCTGACGGTGCCCACCTCAGGGGACTTCCTGGGCATGGCCAGGCCCGTGGCTGTCCCCAGCCCATGGCCCTCCGCGCTGGGAGGAAGCCAGCACCAGTCCTGCCATGGGCCTTCTGTACCTGCCGGGCCTCCTCTCTTTCCCCTCCAAGGAGGACAGCAAGGTGGCGAGAAGACTAGGGCAGGATGGGGCTGGGCAGCCTAGAGGGTGTTGCGGCCTGTGACAGCCTTCAGAAAGAGGAAGGGAACACAGCAGCCACTGCGGTACACACTTCTGCCCTGGCCAGTGCCAGGCCAAGGCGACGGCCACACGCGGAGACCCCGTCCTTGGGACTCCAGCCACAGGAGGCCCTGGAGGAGCCGGCCCCCAGCCCCTTCCCTGCACACTGGGGAGGGACCTGGGCTTGTCTCTCTTCGGAGGCTCCCTCCTTAGGCACCCCCTTCCCTGTCATCCACGTGCTGACCCTTAGCACTTAGAGAGCGGGGAGAAAGACTCCTCTGTGTGCTGAAGGTAGCGGAGGAATGTTTGAACAGGTGTCATGGACAAATAAACCAGGCTGCAAAGGGACGGCCGGAAGACGGCTTGCCTTCTTTTCTGAGTGCTGTTTCTCGCCTGGCCTGGGGTGCTCCCGGTGGGCTGTGGGCCAGCGTGGGGTCCGCTAGTCCACCCAGGACGGTAGGACAGGTTAAAAAGAAAGCCAAAACGCACCGGTGAGCGGATGGGATTCTAGGAGATTCTGTGCAGCAGAGACAGAGGACAAGAGAGTATTTGAGAATGCGGGACCTTAACAGAGTCCCAGGATGAGAAGACCGACATACTCAGGCGGTCCCTCCCGGGTAGCCACCTAACACCGATTTCTCCTGGAAGCTTGGGAGGGTGCACGTGCAGAGCCCCAAGACGGGCTGCTGCCTCTGTACAGAGTTCGGTGGAGCCCGAGTGGGGCTGGCGTTCACGCCTCCGGGGTCGGTGAGCGTTGAGCCTGTCTGTCCTTTCTCTCCCCCAGAGTTCGAGGTGAACATCGTGGTGCTGCTTCACCCCGACCACCTCATCACCGAGAACTTCCCGCTGAAGCTCTGCAGGATGTAGCCAGAGCAAGGGACCGCGCTGCGAGGGCGGCCCGTGGAAATGCAGTCATTCCCCCACTGCCCCCCACCAGGAGCTGAAGCTGGCAGCAGGGACCCGCTTTCTCTGTGGTTCTGTATCAGAAAAAGAGTCTGACCCTCCTTCCGCATTTCTGCAAGGCCCCTCTCATCAGAGCTTCCCTTGGAAATGCGTCAGGATTTCTTAACCGCCTTGGCCAGATGGCTTCCCAGAGAGCAAGTGGTCTTCTGCCTCCTGACTAGACCTGCTGTTCACGTTCAGAAAATAGTTAACAGAGGCTGAACTTTGCTGGAGAGCGAGGGCAAGGACGAGGCAACTTCCTGACCCGGAGTGCTTGTGGCTGGGCCTCTACTCCGCCCCGGCCCCGCCCCGCCCCGCCCCGCCCCTGCTCTGCTTGGTCCTCCTCAGCTCAAAGACTCACTAGGGTGAGCGAGCGGCAGCGCTCGGCGTTGTGGCAGGAGGCTGAGGCCGGCGAAGACGCCCGAGCCGCGGGTAGCAACTGGGTGCAGGAAGGCGCTTACTGGGGTTCGGACCGCGCGGCGCTAGCCGCTGCGAGCGCCGCTGAGCGCTCTAACCTTCAGTCGTGGAACTTCGTAGCCAGGACGTGAGAACCCGGAGAGCGCTCGAGTGCCGGAGCCGGAGGAGTGCAGAGAGGGGCGCGCCGGAGCCTGACCGGAGGGCGGGCGCCAGGCACCCGTCGCGCTCCGAGCGCCCGGCAGCCCTCTGCGAAGCGTGGCTGCCTCTGCCTCAACGGAGGGCACGAGCTGGCGCGACCGGGCGCCGGGGAGGACGGCGAGGAGGAGGCGGCGGCGGCGGAGACGGCGGCGGCGAGGCTGGGGCCAGGGAGAGAGCCCCGGGGGAGAGGCGCCCGAGCCGGGCCGAGGGAGCATGTGGGCCCGGAGCGGGGCGCGGGGCGCGCTGCTGCTGGCGCTGCTGCTCTGCTGGGACCTGAGGCTGAGCCAAGCAGGTAGGGAGCGATCGGGCATGGGGGAGTGGGGCAAGGGAACCCTGGCGCCTCACTCTGCCCCGAGGTTGAGGTGGTCCATCGCTCTGTTAGTGCGCGCAGTTAGTGCTCTGTTAGCGGGTGCAAGGGCGCCCAAGTTCGAAGGTAGATTTCTCTGCCCCACCAAAGCGGGCGATTGGTTCAGCCATCTCGCGGGGGGTGCGCAGGCTCTCTAGCTCCTGCTTGGAAAGGAGGGGTCGCTTCTTTTCTCTGGAATAGTATCCGAGTCGGGGTCTGCGCCTCCTGGAGGACCGGCCTCCAGGGGATCCCTGGTTC
>SJYA01003960.1:0-42715 GCA_006410615.1 Neotragus moschatus | reverse complement strand
GACAGGTAGCAGGAAACAGAGAACCAGGGACCCGAGCACTGAAATCATCAGATACCATGACCCAAAGTCAAGAGTCAGGGACCATGGCAGAGCTCCAGGGACCCGAGTGCAGAAGTCATCAGATTCCATGACCCAAAGTCAAGGGTAAGGGACCAAGAAACTGAGCTCTGGGGACCCAAGCACTGAAGTCATCAGATTCCATGCACCAAAGTCCAGAGACAGGAGCAAGAAACAGAGCTCCAGGGGACCAAGCGCTGATGTCACTAGATTCCATGACCCAAAGTTCAGAGACGGGAAGTAAGAATCTGAGCTCCAGGAACCTGAATGCTGAAATCATCAGATTCCATGACCTAAACTTCAGTGACAGGAGCAACAAATAGAGCTTCAAGGGACCGAACACTGATGTCATCAGATTTCATGACCCAAAGTCTAGTGGCACGAGCAAGAAACAGAGTTCCAAGGGCCTGAGTGATGAAGTCCTCACATTCCATGACCCACGTCCCGAAATATGGAGCAGAAACAGAGCTGCAAGGGCCCGCACGCTGAATTCATCAGATTCCCTGACAAAACGTCCAGAGATGGGGAACAGGACACAGAGCTCCGAGAGGCCTAGTGCTGAAGTCATCAGATTCCCTGACCCAAAATACAGAGACAGAAACAGAAACAGAACTCCAAGCACCCTAGCACTGAAGTCACCAGATTACATGACCCAAATTCCAGAGACAGAAACAGAAACAGAGCTCCAAGGACCCTAGCACTGAAGTCATCAGATTCCGTGACACAAAGTCCAGAGACAGAGAAGAGAAACAGAGGTCAAAGGGCTCGAGACCTGAAGTCATAAGATTCCGTAACCCAAAATCCAGCGACAGAGAACAGAAAAAGAGCTTCAAGGGCCCGAGTACTGATGTAATCACATTCCATGTCCCAAAGTCCAGAGACGGGGAGCAAGAAACAGAGCTCGAAGGACAGGAGCGCTGAAGTCATCAGAATCCATGACACAATCCAGAGACAAGAGCAAGAAACAGAGCTCAAAGAACCTGAGCACTGAAGTCAGCAGCTTCCATCATGCAAAGTCCAGAGACAGGGAGCAGAAACAGAACTCCAAGGATCCGAGCACTGAAGTTATCAGATTCCATGAGACAAAATCCAGAGACAGGGAGCAAGAAGCAGAGCTCCAAGGGCCTGAGCGCTAAAGTCATCAGATTCCATGACCCAAATTCCAGAGACAGGGAACAGAAACAGAGCTCTAGGGACGAGATTGCTGAAGTCATCAGATTCCATGACCCAAAGTCCAGAGACAGGTAGCAGGAAACAGAGAACCAGGGACCCAGACACTGAAGTTATCAGATTCCTTGACCCAAAGTCCAGAGTTAAGGACCGAGACAGAACTCCAGGACCCGAGCCTTGAAATCATCAGATTCCATTAAAAAGTCCAGAGTCAGGGATCAAGAGACAGAGGTCCAGGGATACAAACCCTGAAGCCATCAGATTCAATGAATGAAATTCCAGAGACAGGGAATAGAAACAGAGCTCCAGGAACCCGGGCATTGAAGTCATCAGATTCCATGACCCAAAGTCCAGAGACAGGGAATAGAAACAGAGCTCCAGGAACCCGAGCATTGAAGTAATAAGATTCCATGACTCAACATCCAGAGACGGGGAAGAGGAAAGAGAGCTCCGAGAGCCCAAGCGCTGAAGTCTTCAGATTCCCAGACCCAAAATACAGAGAAAGGAACAGAAACAGAACTCTAAGGACCCTAGCGCAGAAGTCATCAAATTTCATGACCCAAAGTCCAGAGACAGAGAGCAAGAAACAGAGCTAAAAAGGACCCAGCGCTGAAGTCATCAGATTCCATGAACGAGATTCCAGAGACAGTGAAAAGAAACAGAATTCCAAGGACCCTAGTGATGAAGTCATCATATTTCATGACCCAAAGTCCAGAGACAGGAGCAAGAACCAGAGCTCCAAGGGCCTGAGCACTGAATTCATCAGGTTCAATGACACAAAGTCTAGAGAAATGGAGAAGAAACATAGCTCCAATNCGAGATTCCAGAGACAGTGAAAAGAAACAGAATTCCAAGGACCCTAGTGATGAAGTCATCATATTTCATGACCCAAAGTCCAGAGACAGGAGCAAGAACCAGAGCTCCAAGGGCCTGAGCACTGAATTCATCAGGTTCAATGACACAAAGTCTAGAGAAATGGAGAAGAAACATAGCTCCAATGGCCCACGCACTGAAGTCATCAGATTGCATGTCCCAAAGTCCAGACACAGGGAACAGAAACAGAGCTCCAGGGGCCGTAGCATTGAAGGCATCAGATTCCATAACCCAAAGACCAGACAGGGGGAGCATAAACAGAGCTCCAAAGATGCGAGCACTGAAGTCATCAGATACCATGAGCCAAATGCCAGAGTCAGTGACCGAGACAGAGCTCCAGGGACCCGATTGCAGATGTCATCTGATTCCATGACCCAAAGTCCAGAGTCAGGGACCGGAAACAGAGTTCCAGGGACTTGAGTACTGAAGTCATCAGATTCCATGATTCAAAATCCAGAGACAGAGAACATGAAACTGAGCTCCTGGGACACGAGTGCTGAAGTCATCAGATTGAATGACCCAATGTCCAGAGACAGGAAGAGAAATACAGCTTCAAGGGCCCGAGTGATGAAGTCATCAGATTACATGACCGAAAGTCCTGAGATGGGATGCAAGAAACAGATCTCCAAGGACCTGAGCGCTGAAGTCATCAGATTCCATGACCCACTTCCCGAAACATGGAGCAGAAACAGAGCTGCAAGGGCCCACACGCTGAATTCATCAGATTCCCTGATGCAACGTCCAGAGATGGGGAACAGGACACAGAGCTCCGAGAGGCCTAGTGCTGAAGTCATCAGATTCCCTGACCCAAAATACAGAGACAGAAACAGAAACAGAACTCCAAGCACCCTAGCGCTGAAGTCACCAGATTACATGACCCAAATTCCAGAGACAGAAACAGAAACAGAGCTCCAAGGACCCTAGCACTGAAGTCATCATATTCTGTGACACAACGTCCAGAGACAGAGAAGAGAAACAGAGATCAAAGGGCTCGAGACCTGAAGTCATAAGATTCTGTAACCCAAAATCCAGCGACAGAGAACAGAAAAAGAGCTTCAAGGGCCCGAGTACTGATGTAATCACATTCCATGTCCCAAAGTCCAGAGACGGGGAGCAAGAAACAGAGCTCGAAGGACAGGAGCGCTGAAGTCATCAGAATCCATGACACAAGTCCAGAGACAGGAGCAAGTAACAGAGCTCAAAGAACCCGAGCACTGAAGTCATCAGATTCCATCACGCAAAGTCCAGAGACAGGGACCAAGAGACAGAGCTCCAGGGATATGAACGCTGAAGTCATCAGATTCCATGACCCAAATTCCAGAGCCAGGGAACAGAAACAGCGCTCTAGGAATGAGAGCTCTGAAGTCATCATATTCCATGACCCAAAGTTCAGAGTTAAGGACCGAGACAGAACTCCAGGACCTGAGCCCTGAAATCATCAGATTCCTTGACCCAAAGTCCAGAGTCAGGGACCAAGAGACAGAGCTCCAAGGATACAAACGCTGAAGTCATCAGATTCAATGAATGAAATTCCAGAGACAGGGAATAGAAACAGAGCTCCAGGAACCCGAGCATTGAAGTCATCAGATTCCATGACCCAACGTCCAGAGACAGGGAATAGAAACAAAGTTCCAGGAACCCGAGCATTGAAGTCATAAGATTCCATGACTCAACATCCAGAGACGGGGAAGAGGAAAGAGAGCTCCGAGAGCCCACACGCTGAAATTATCAGATTCCTTGACCCAAAATACAGAGACAGGAACAGAAACAGAACTCCAAGGACCCTAGCTCTGAAGTCATCAAATTTCATGACCCAAAGTCCAGAGACAGAGAGCAAGAAACAGAGCTAAAAAGGACCCGGCGCTGAAGTCATCAGATTCCATGAACGAAATTCCAGAGACAGGGAAAAGAAACAGAACTCCAAGGACCCTAGCGATGAAGTCATCAGATTTCATGACCCAAAGGCCAGAGACAGGAACAGAAACAGATCTCCAAGGACCTTAGCGCTGAAGCCTCAGATTCCATGACCCAAAGTCCAGAGTCAGGGACCGAGACAGAGCTCCAGGGACCTGAGAGCAGAAGTCATCCAATTCCATGACCCAAAATCCAGAGTAAGGGACCAAGAGACAGAGCTCCAGGGACCCAATCGCTGAAGTCATCAGATTCCTTTACCCAAAGTCCAGAGACAGGGACCAGAAGCAGAGTTCCAGGGACTAGAGCACTGAAGTCATCAGGTTCCATGATCCAAAGAACAGAGACAGAGAAACAGAGACAGAAGTCCAAGGACCCGAGCGCTGAAGTTATAAGATTCCTTGACCCAAAGTCCAGAGACGGGGAGAAAGAAACAGAGCCCCTGGGAAGCGAGCACTGAAATCATCAGCTTCCATGACCCCAAATCCAGAGAAAGGAGCAAGAAACAGAGCTCCAAAGGCCCGAGTGCTGATGTCATCAGATTCCATGACCCAAAGTCCAGAGATAGGAGCAAGAACCAGAGCTCCAAGGGCCTGAGCGCTGAAGTCATCAGATTCAATGACGCAAAGTCCAGAGAAATGGAGCAGAAACACAGCTCCAAGGGCCCACGCACTGAAGTCACCAGATCGCATGACCCAAAGTCTAGAGTCATGGAGCAGAAAGAAAGCTCCAAGGACCCACGCACTCAAATCATCAGATTGCATGTCCCAAAGTCCAGACACAGGGAACAGAAACAGATCTCCAGGGGCCCTAGCGCTGAAGGCATCAGATTCCATGACCCAAAATCCAGACAGGTGGAGCAGAAACTGGGCTCCAAAGACCGGAGCACTGAAGTCATCAGATACCCTGAGCCAAATGCCAGAGTCAGGGACCGAGACAGAGCTCCAGGGACCCGAGTGAAGAAGTCATCAGATTCCATGACCCAAAGTCCAGAGTCAGGGACCAAGAGACAGTGACCCAGGGACCCGAGGGATGAAGTCATCGGATTTCATAACCCAAGTTCCAGATACCGGGACCAGAAGCAGAGTTCCAGGGACACGAGCACTGAAGTCATCAGATTCCATGATTCAAAATCCAGAGACAGAGAACATGAAACTGAGCTCCTGGGACACGAGTGCTGAAGTCATCAGACTGAATGACCCAATGTCCAGAGACAGGAAGAGAAATACAGCTTCAAGGGCCCAAGTGATGAAGTCATCAGATTCCATGACCGAAAGTCCTGAGACGGGGTGCAAGAAACAGAGCTCCAAGGACCTGAGCGCTGAAGTCATCAGATTCCACGACCCAAAGTCCAGACACAGGGAACAGAAAGAGAGCTCCAGGGGCCCTAGTGCTGAACGCATCAGATTCCATGACCCAAAGACTAGAGAGGGGTAGCGGGAAAGAGAGCTCCAAAGATCCGAGCACTGAAGATATCCGATATCATGACCCAAAGTCGAGAGTCAGGGACCGTGGCAGAGTTCCAGGGACCCGAATGCAGAAGTCATCAGATTCCATAACCCAAAGTCCAGGGTCAGGGACCAAGAAACTGAGCTCCGGGGACCCAAGTGCTGAAGTCATCAGATTCCATGAGCCAAAGTCCAGAGACAGGGAGCAAGAAACAGAGCTCCAGGGGAATGAGCGCTGATGTCATCAGATTCCATGAACCAAGTCCAGAGACGGGGAGTAAGAATCTGAGCTCCAGGAACCTGAATGCTGAAATCATCAGATTCCACGACCTAAACTCCAGTGACAGGAGCAACAAATAGAGCTCCAAGGGACCGAACGCTGATGTCATCAGATTTCATGACCCAAAGTCCAGAGGCAGGAGCCAGAAACAGAGTTCCAAGGGCCTGAGTGCTGAAGTCATCACATTCCATGAACCCCGTCCCAAAACATGGAGCAGAAACAGAGCTGAAAGGGCCTGTACGCTGAATTCATCAGATTCCCTGACACAACGTCCAGAGATGGGGAACAGAAAACAGAGCTCCAAGAGGCCTAGTGCTGAAGTCATCAGATTCCCTGACCCAAAATACAGAGACAGAAACAGAAACAGAACTCCAAGGACCCTAGCGCTGAAGTCACCAGATTTCATGACCCAAATTCCAGAGACAGAAACAGAAACAGAGCTCCAAGGACCCTAGCACTGAAGTCATCAGATTCCGTAACACAAAGTCCGGAGACAGAGAAGAGAAACAGAGGTCAAAGGGCTCGAGACCTGAAGTCATAAGATTCCATAACCCAAAATCCAGTGACAGAGAACAGAAAAAGAGCTTCAAGGGCCCGAGTACTGATGTAATCACATTCCATGACCCAAAGTCCAGAGACGGGGAGCAAGAAACAGAGCTCCAAGGACAGGAGCGCTGAAGTCATCAGATTCCATGACACAAGTCCAGAGACAGGAGCAAGAAACAGAGCTCAAAGAAACCAAGCACTGAAGTCATCAGATTCCATGACACAAGTCCAGAGACAGGAGCAAGAAACAGAGCTCAAAGCATCCGAGAACTGAAGTCATCAGATTCGATCACCCAAAGTCCAGAGACAGGGAGCAGAAACAGAACTCCAAGGATCCGAGCACTGAAGTTATCAGTTTCCATGAGACAAAATCCAGAGACAGGGAGCAGAAACAGAAATCCAAGGGCCTGAGTGCAAAAGTTATCAGATTTCATGACCCAAATTCCAGAGACAGGGAACAGAAACAGAGCTCTAAGGACGAGAGCACTGAAATCATCATATTCCATGACCCAAACTCCAGAGACAGGAGCAAGAAAAAGAGCTCCGAGGAACCTGGAGCTGAAGTCATCATATTCCATGACCCAAAGTCCAGAGACAAGTAGCAGGAAACAGAGAACCAGGGACCCGAGCACTGAAGTCATCAGATTCCATGACCCAAAGTCCAGAGTTATGGACCAAGAGACAGAGCTCCAGGGATACGAAAGCTGAAGTAATCAGATTCAATGAATGAAATTCCAGAGACAGGGAATAGAAACAGAGCTCCAGGAACCCGAGCACTGAAGTCATAAGATTCCATGACCCAACGTCCAGAGACGGGGAAGAGGACAGAGAGCTCCGAGAGCCCACACGCTGAAGTCATCAGATTCTCTGACCCAAAATACAGAGACAGGAACAAAAACAGAACTCCAAGGACCCTAGCGCTCAAGTCATCAAATTTCATGAGCCAAAGTCCAGAGACAGAGAGCAAGAAACAGAGCTAAAAAGGACCCAGTGCTGAAGTCATCAGATTCAATGAACGAAATTCCAGAGACAGGGAAAAGAAACAGAACTCCAAGAACCCTAGCGATGAAGTCATCAGATTTCATGACCCAAAGGCCAGAGACAGGAACAGAAAAAGATCTCCAAGGACCCTAGCGCTGAAGCCTCAGATTCCATGACCCAAAGTCCAGAGTCAGGGACTGAGACGGAGCTCCAGGGACCTGAAAGCAGAAGTCATCAGATTCCATGACCCAAAATCCAGAGTAAGGGACCAAGAGACAGAGCTCCAGGGACCCAATCGCTGAAGTCATCAGATTCCTTTACCCAAAGTCCAGAGACAGGGAGCAGAAGCAGTGTTCCATGGACTCGAGCACTGCAGTCATCAGGTTCCATGAGCAAAAGTCGAGAGACAGGGAGCAAGAAACTGAGCTCCGGGGTCTCAAGCACTGAAATCATCAGATTCCATGATCCAAAGACCAGAGACAGAGAACAAGAGACAGAGGTCCATGGACCCGAGTGCTGAAGTTATAAGATTGCTTGACCCAAATTCCAGAGACGAGGAGCAAGAAACAGAGCCCCTGGCAACCAAGCGCTGAAATCATCAGCTTCTATGACCCCAAATCCAGGGAAAGGAGCAAGAAACAGAGCTCCAAAGGCCCGAGTGCTGATGTCATCAGATTCCATGACCCAAAGTCCAGAGACAGGAGCAAGAACCAGAGCTCCAAGGGCCTGAGCGCTGAAGTCATCAGATTCAATGACGCAAAGTCCAGAGTAATAGGGCAGAAAGAAAGCTCCAAAGGCCCACGAACTGAAGTCATCAGATTGCATGTCTCAAAGTCTAGACACAGGGAATAGAAACAGGGTTTCAGGGCCCTAGCACTGAGGCATCAGATTCCATGACCCAAAGTCTAGACAGTGGAAGCAGAAACAGAGCTCTAAAGACGCGAGCACTGAAGTCATCAGATACCATGAGCCAAATGCCAGAGTCAGGGAAGGAGATAGAGCTCCAGGGACCCGATTGCAAAAGTCATCAAATTCCATGACCCTAAGTCCAGAGTCAGGGACCAAGAGACAGTTCTCCAGGGACCTGAGCGATGAAGTCATTGAATTCCATAACCCAAATTCCAGAGACAGGGACCAGAGCAGAGTTCCAGTGACCCGAGCACTGAAATTATCGTATTCCATGACCCAAAGTCCAGAAACAGGTAGTAGAAAACAGAGCATCAGGGAGCCTAGCACTGAAGTCATCGGATTCCATAACAGAAAGTCAAGAGACGGGTAGCAAGAAACAGAGCACCTGAGACCCGAGCACTGAAGTCATCAGATTACATGACTCAAAGTCCAGAGTCAAGGAGTGAGACAGAACTCCAGGGACCCGAGCACTGCAATCATCAGATTTCATGGCCCAAAGTCCAGAGTCAGGGACCAAGAGACAGAGCTCTAGGGACCCGAGCGTTGAAGTCATCAGATTCCTTGACCCAAAGTCCACAGACAGGAACCAGAGGAAGAACTCCAGGGAATCGAGCACTGAAGTCATCAGCTTCCATGACGCAAAGTCCAGAGACAAGAACAGAAATAGAGCTCCAAGGGCCCAAGCGGTGAAGTCATCAGATTCCGTGATCCAAAGGCCAGAGAAAGAGAACAAGAGACAGAGCTCCAAGGACCAGAACGCTGATGTCATCAGATTCCATGACCCAAAGTACAGAGACGGGGAGCAAGAAACACAGCTCCAGGGACCCGACGCTGAAATCATTAGGTTCCATGACCTAAACTCCAAAGACACGAGTAAGAAACAGAGCTCTAAGGGATGGAGCGCTGATGTCATCAGATTTCATGACCCAATGTTCAGACACAGGAGCAAGAAACAGAGATCCAAGCGGTTGAGCACAGAAGACAACACATTCCATGACCCAGGTTCAGAAACAGGGAGCAGAAACAGAGCTCCAAGGGTCCCCGCGATGAAGTCATCATATTCCATGCCCCAAAGTCGAGAGAAAGGAGCAAGAAAGAGAGCTCCAAGGGCCCAAACCCTGAAATCATCAGATTCCATGACCCAAGTCCAGAGTCTGGAAGCAAGAAACAGATCTTCAAGGACCCGAACGCTGAAGTAATGAGATTCCATGACTCAAATTCCAGAGATGGGGAACAAGAATCAGAGCTCAAAGGACCTGAGTGCTGAAATCATCATATTCTATGACCCAAAGTCCAGAGACAGGGAGCCCGAAACAAAGCTCAAAGGATTGGAGAGCTGAAGTCATCAGGTTCCATGACCCAAAGTCCAGAGACAGGGAGCAGAAACAGAACTCCAAGGACCCGAGTGATGAAGCCTTCAGATTCCGTGTGCCAAAGTCCAGAGACAGGGAGCAGAAACAGAACTCCAAGAAGCAGAGCGCTGAACTCTTCCAATTCCAAGAGCCAACGTTCAGAGACAGGGAGCAAGAAACAGAGCTCCAAAAAATCCGAGTGCTGAAGTCATGAGATTTCAAGACCCAAAGTCCAGAAACAGGGAACAGAAACAGAGATCCAGGGATCCGAGTGCTGAAGTCATCACATTCCATGACATAAATTTGCGAGATGGGGAGCAGGAAAAGGAGATGCAAGGATCTGAGTGCTGAGTTCATCTGATTCCATGACCAAAAGTCCAGATTCATAGACCAAGAGAGAGAGCTCCAGGGACCCGAGCGCTGATGTCATCAGAATCCATGACCCAATGTCCAGAGACGGGGACCAAGAAACAGAGCTCCAAGGACCCGAGCACTGAAGTCATCAGATTCCAAGACCCACAGTCCAATAAAGGGGAGCAAAAAACAAAGCTCCAGGGAAACGAGCCCTAAAGTCATCAGCTTCCATGACTGAAAGACCAGACACAGGGAAAAGAAAAAGAGCTCCAGGGGCCCTACGCTGAAGTCATCAGGTTCCATCACGCAAACTCCAGAGACAAGAGCAAGAAACAGAGCTCCAAAGACCCGTGCACTGAAGTCACCAGATACCATGACCCAAAGTCCAGAGTCAGGGACCACAAAACAGAGCTCCAGGGACCTGAGCGCTGATGTCATCAGATTTCTTGACCCAAAGTCCAGAGACAGGGAATAGAAACAGAGCTCCAAAGACATGAGCACTAAAGTCAACAGATACTGTGACCCAAAGTCCCGAGACAGGGAGCAAGAAACAGATCACCAAGAGACCTGGCGCTGAAGTCATCAAATACTATGAATGAAAATCCAAGAACAGGGAAGAAAAACAGAGCTCCAGGAGCCTGAGCCCTGAAGTCATCAGATTCCACGACTCAACGTCCAGAGATGAGGAACAGGAAACAGAGCTCTGAGGGCCTGAGGGCTGAAGTCATCAGATACCATGATCCAAAGTCCAGAGGCAGGAACACAAACAGAACTCCAAGGACCCTAGCACTGAATCATCATATTTCAAGACACATAGACCAGAAACAAACAATAACAGATTTCCAAGGATCCTAGGGCTGAATTCATCAGATTCCTTGACCCAAAGTCCAGAGACAGAAACAGAGATAGAGCTCGGAGGACCTGAGTGGTGAAGCCATCAGATTCCGTGACCCAAAGTCCAGAGAAAGAGAACAAGAGACAGAGCTCCAAGGACCAGAACGCTGATGTTATCAGATTCCATGACCCAAAGTCCAACACGGGGAGCAAGAAACTCAGCTCCAGGGACCCAACACTGTAATCATCAGATTCCATGACCTAAACTCCAGAGACACGAGTAAGAAACAGAGCTCCAAGGGATGGAGCGCTGATTTCATCAGATTTCATGGCCAAAAGTCGAGAGACAGGAGCAAGAAACAGAGCTCCAAGGGACGGAGCACTGAAGACAACACATTCCATGACCCAAGTTCAGAAACAGGGAGCAGAAACAGAGCTCCAAGGGTCCCCGCGATGAAGTCATCAGATTGCATGTCCCAAAGTCGAGAGAAAGGAGCAAGAAAGAGAGCTCCAAGGACATGAGCGCTGAAGTCATCAGATTCCATGACCCAAAGTCCAGAGACAGGGAATAGAAACAGAGCTCCAAAGACATGAGCACTGAAGTCATCAGATACTGTGACCCAAAGTCCCGAGACAGGGAGCAAGAAACAGATCACCAAGAGACCTGGCGCTGAAGTCATCAGATTCTGTGAACGAAATTCCAAGAACAGGGAAGAGAAACAGAGCTCCAGGAGCCTGAGCCCTGAAGTCATCAGATTCAACGACCCAATGTCCAGAGACGAGGAACAGGAAACAGAGCTCTGAGGGCCTGAGGGCTGAAGTCATCAGATACCATGATCCAAAGTCCAGAGGCAGGAACACAAACAGAACTCCAAGGACCCTAGCACTGAATCATCATATTTCAAGACACATAGACCAGAAACAAACAATAACAGATTTCCAAGGATCCTAGGGCTGAATTCATCAGATTCCTTGACCCAAAGTCCAGAGACAGAAACAGAGATAGAGCTCGGAGGACCTGAGTGGTGAAGCCATCAGATTCCGTGACCCAAAGTCCAGAGAAAGAGAACAAGAGACAGAGCTCCAAGGACCAGAACGCTGATGTTATCAGATTCCATGACCCAAAGTCCAACACGGGGAGCAAGAAACTCAGCTCCAGGGACCCAACACTGTAATCATCAGATTCCATGACCTAAACTCCAGAGACACGAGTAAGAAACAGAGCTCCAAGGGATGGAGCGCTGATTTCATCAGATTTCATGGCCAAAAGTCGAGAGACAGGAGCAAGAAACAGAGCTCCAAGGGACGGAGCACTGAAGACAACACATTCCATGACCCAAGTTCAGAAACAGGGAGCAGAAACAGAGCTCCAAGGGTCCCCGCGATGAAGTCATCAGATTGCATGTCCCAAAGTCGAGAGAAAGGAGCAAGAAAGAGAGCTCCAAGGACATGAGCGCTGAAGTCATCAGATTCCATGACCCAAAGTCCAGAGACTGGAGCAAGAAACAGGGCTCCACGGACCTGAACGCTGAAGTAATGAGATTCCATGACCCAAATTCCAGAGACGGGGAACAAGAATCAGAGCTCAAAAGACCTGAGTGCTGAAGTCATCAGATTCCATGACCCAAGGTCCAGAGACAGGAAAAGAAACAGAACTACAAGGAACCGAGCGCTGAAGTCATCAGATTGCATGGCCCAAATTGTGGAGACAGAACCAAGAAAAAGAACTCCAAGTTCCCTAGCACTGAAGTCATCAGATTCCATGACCGAAAGTCCAGAGATAGGGAGCAGAAACAGAACTCCAAGAACCCGAGTGCTGAGGTCATCAGATTCCATGACCCACAGTCCAGAGACGGGGAGCAAGAAACAGAGCTCCAAGGACCCGAGCGCTGAAGTAATCAGATTCCATGAACCAAAGTCCAGAGAGAAGGGAGCCGGAAACAGAGCACCTAGGGCCCGAGCACTGAAGTCTTCAGATTCCATGACCCAGTGTCCAGAATCAGAAAGCCAGAAACAGAGCTCCAAGGACCCGAGATCTGAAGTCATGACATTCCATGACCAAAGTCGAGAGAGAGGAAACAGAAACAGATTTCCCGGGAAACAAGCGCTATTGGCATCAGATTCTACGACCAAAGTCCAGAAACAGGGACCAAGAAACAGTGTTCCAAAGACCCGAGAGATGAAGTCATCAGATTCCATGACCCAAAGTCCAGAGACAGGTCGCACGAAACAAAGCTCAAAGGATTGGTGAGCTGAAGTCATCAGATTCAATGACTCAAAGTCCCAAGACAGGGATGAGAAACAGAGCTCTAAGGAGCCGAGTGCTGAAGTCATCAGATTCAATGACCCAAAGTCCAGAGACAGGGATCAGAAACAGAGCTCCAAGGACCCAAGCGCTGAAGTCATCAGATTCCTGACCCACAGTCCAGTAAAGGGGAGCAAGAAACAGAGCTCCAGGGAAACGAGTGCTGAAGTCATCAGCTACCATGACTGAAAGTTCAGACACAGGGAAAAGAAAAAGAGCTCCAGGGGCCCTAACGCTGAAGTCATCAAATTGCATCACACAAACTCCAGAGACAGGAGCAAGAAACAGAGCTCCAAAGACCCGAGCACTGAAGTCACCAGATACCATGACCCAAAGTCCAGAGTCACGGGTGAGACAGAGCTTCTGANAAAGAAAAAGAGCTCCAGGGGCCCTAGCGCTGAAGTCATCACATTCCATCACGCAAACTCCAGAGACAGGAGCAAGAAACAGAACTCCAAAGACCCGAGCACTGAAGTCACCAGATACCATGACCCAAAGTCCAGAGTCATGGGTGAGACAGAGCTTCTGGGACACGAGTGCAGAAGTCATCAGATTCCATGACCCAAAGTCCAGAGTCAGGGACCAAGAGACAGTGCTCCAGGGACCCGACCGCTGAAGTCATCAGATTACATGACCCAAAATAAAGAGACAGGGACCAGAGACAGAGTTCCAGGGACCCGAGCACTATAGTCATCAGATTCCATGACCCAAAGTCCAGAGACAGGGAACAAGAAACTAACCTCCCGGCACCCGAGCACTGAAGTCATCAGATTCCATGACTTAATGTCCAGAGACAGTAACAGAAAAACAGCTTCAAGGGCTGAGCGGTTAAGTCATCAGATTCCATGATCCAAAGCCAAGAGAAGGAGAACAAGAGACATAGCTCCAAGGACCCAAGTGCTGAAGTCATCAGATTCCATGACCCTAAGTCCAGAGACATGAGCAAGAAACAGAACTCCAAGGCACCCAACACTGAAATCATCATATTCCATGACCCAACGTCCAGAAAAGGGGAGCAGGAAACAGAACTCCCAGGCACCCAGCACTGAAATCATCATATTCCATGACCCAAAATCCAGAGAGAGGAAGCAGAAACAGAGCTCCAGGAACCCGACTAGTGAAGTCATCAGATTCCATGACCCAAAGTCCAGAGACGGGGAACAAGAAACACAGATCAAGGGACCGGATTTCTGAGGTCAATCAGATTCCATGAACCCAAAGTCCAGAGACAGGGACCAAGAAACTGAGCTCACTGGACACGAGCGCTCAAGTCATCAGATACAGGAGCCAAAGTCCAGAGACATAGAGCAGAAAAAGAGCTCCAAGGGCCCAAGCACTGAAGTCATCAGATTACATGCCGCAAAGTCCAGAGAAAGGAGCAAGAAACAGAGCTAGATTGACCCCAGCGCTGAAGTCATCAGGTTCCATGCCCCGAAGTCCAGAGACAGGAGCAAGAAACAGAGCTCCAGGGACCCGAACGCTGAAGTCATCAGATTCCATCAGCCAAAGTACAGAGAGAGGGAGCAGAAACAGAGATCCAGGGATCTGAGTGCTGAAATCATCAGATTCCATGTCCCAAACTCCAGAGACAGGAGCAAGAAACAGAGCTCCAAGGAACCCAGGGCTGAAGTCATCATATTCCATGACCCAAAGTCCAGAAACGGGTAGCAGGAAACAGAGCATCAGGGACCCCAATGCTGAAGTCATCGGATTCCCTAACAGAAAGTCCAGAGATGGGTAGCAGGAAACAGAGCACCTGAGACCCAAGCACTGAAGTCATCAGATTACATGACTCAAAGTCCTGAGTCAAGGATCGAGACAGAACTCCAAGGACCCGAGCGCTGCAATAATCAGATTTCATGACCAAAGTCCAGAGTCAGGGACCAAGAGACAGAGCTCCAGGGACCCAAGCACTGAAGTCATCTGATTCCTTGACCCAAAGTCCACAGACAGGGACCAGAGGAAGAGCTCCAAGGACATGAGCACTGAAGTCATCAGATACCATGACCCAAAGTCCAGAGACAGGTAGTAAGAAACAGATCACCCAGAGACCACGCGCTGAAGTGATCAGATTCTGTGAACGAAATTCCAAGGACAGGGAAGAGAAACAGAGCTCCAGGAGCCCGAGGACTGAAGTCATCAGATTCCGCGACCCAATGTCCAGAGACGAGGAACAGGAAACAGAGCTCTGAGGGCCTAAGCACTGAAGTCATCAGATTCCATGACCCAAAGTCTAGAGACAGGAACACAAACAGAACTCCAAGGACCCTAGCGCTGAATCATCAGATTTCAGGACACAAAGACCAGAGAGCAAAATAATAACAGATCTCCAAGGATTGATTCTAGCGCTGAAGTCATCTGATTCCATGACCCAAAGTCCAGAGACAGGAACAGAAATAGAACTCCAAGGGCCCGAGCGGTGGAGTCATCAGATTCCGTGATCCAAAGTCCAGAGAAAAAGAACAAGAGACAGAGCTCCAAGGACCAGAATGCTGATGTCATCAGATTTCATGACCCAAAGTCAAGAGACGGGGAGGAAGAAACTCAGCTCCAGGGATCTGACGCTGAAATCATCAGATTCCATGACCTAAACTCCAGAGACATGAGCAAGAAACAAAGCTCCAAGGACGGAGTGCTGATGTCATCAGATTCCATGATCAAAGTCCAGAGACAGGAGCAAGAAACAGAGCTTCAAGGGTCTGAGCGCTGAAGACAACACATTCCATGACCCAAGTTCAGAAAAAGGGAGCAGAAACAGAGCTCCAAGGGTCCCCGTGATGAAGTCATCATATTCCATGCCCCAAAGTCGAGAGAAAGGAGCAAGAAAGAGAGCTCCAAGGACATGAGCGCTGAAGTCATCAGATTNCCGCTCGGGCCCTTGGAGTTATGATTCTTGCTCCCTGTCTCTGGACCTGTCTCTTATACACATCTAGATGTGTATAAGAGACAGGATTCTATGACCAAAGTCCAGAAACAGGGACCAAGAAACAGTGTTCCAAAGACCCGAGCGCTGAAGTCATCAGATTCCATGACCCAAAGTCCAGAGACTGGAGCAAGAAACAGGGCTCCACGGACCTGAACGCTGAAGTCATGAGATTCCATGACTCAAATTCCAGAGACGGGGAACAAGAATCAGAGCTCAAGAGACCTGAGCGCTGAAGTCATCAGATTCCATGACCCAAGGTCCAGAGACTGGAGCAAGAAACAGAGCTCCTTGGACCCGAACGCTGAAGTAATGAGATTTGATGACTCAAATTCCAGAGACGGTGAACAAGAATCAGAGCTCAAAGGACCTGTTCGCAGAAGTCATCAGATACCATGACTCAAAGCCCAGAGACAGGAAAAGGAACAGAACTACAAGGAACCGAGCACTAAAGTCATCAGATTGCATGGCCCAAATTCCAGAGACAGGACCAAGAAAACGAGCTCCAAGATCCCACGTGCTGAAGTCATCAGATTCCATGAAAGAAAATCCAGAGATAGGGAGCAGAAACAGAACTCCAAGAACCCGAGTGCTGAAGTCATCAGTTTCCATGACCCACAGTCCAGAGACGGGGAGCAAGAAACAGAGCTCCAAGGACCCGAGCACTGAAGTAATCACATTCCATGACCCAAAGTCCAGAGACAGGAAGCTGGAAACAGAGCTCCAAGGAACCGAGCACTGAGGTCATCAGATTCCATGACACAAAGTCCAGAGAGGGTGAATAGGAAACAGAGCTTCAAGGGCCCAAGCGCTGAAGTCTTCAAATTCCATGACCGAAAGTACAGAGAGAGGGATCAGAAACAGAACTCCAGGGACACGAGCACTATTGGCATCAGGTTCTATGGCCAAAGTCCAGAAACAGGGACCAAGAAACAGTGTTCCAAAGACCCGAGTGATAAAGTCATCAGATTCCATGACCCAAAGTCCAGAGACAGGTCGCATGAAACAAAGCTCAAAGGATTGGAGAGCTGAAGTCATCAGATTCAATGACTCAAAGTCCCGAGACAGGGATGAGAAACAGAGCTCTAAGGAGCCGAGTGCTGAAGTCTTCAGATTCCATGAGCCAAAGTCCACAGAAAGGGAGGAGAAACAGAACTCCAAGGACTCAAGTGATGAAATCTTCAGATTCCATGAGCCAAAGTCCAGAGACAGGGAGCAAGAAACAGAGCTCCAACGACCGAAATGCTGAAGTCATCAGATTACATGGCCCAAAGTCCAGAGACAGGGAAGAGAAAAAGAGCTCCGGGGGCACTAGCACTGAACTCATCAGATTCCATGACACAAAGTGCAGAGAGGGGGAGTAGGAAACAGAACTCCAAGGGCCTGAGAGCTGAAGTCATGAGATTCCATGACCCAAAGTCCAGAGACAAGGAATAGAAACAGAGCTTCAAGGACCCGAGTGCTGAAGTCAGATTCCATGACCCAAATTCCAGAGACAGATGCAATAAAAAGAGCTACAACGGCCTGAACGATGAAGTCATCACAATCCATGACACAAGTCCAGAAACATGGATCATAAACAGAGCTCCAAAGGGTCGCGCACTGAAGTAATCAGATTCCATCACCCAAAGTCCAGAGACAGGAGAAAGAAACCGAACTCCAAGGACCCGAGCAACGAAGTCAGGAGATTCCATGACCCAAAGTTCAGAGACAGGGAGCAGAAACACAACTCCAGGGACTCCAGTGCTGAGGTCATCAGATTCCATTAACAAAATTCCAGAGACAGGGAGCAGAAACAGAACTCCAAAAAGCAGAGCGCTGAAATCTTCCAATTCCAGGAGCCAAAGCCCAGAGACAGGGAACAAGAAACAGAGCTCCAAGGACCTGAGTGCAGAAGTCATCAGATTCCAAGACCCAAAGTCCAGAAACAGGGAACAGAAACAGAGCTCCAGGGATCCGAGTGCTGAAGTCATCGCATTCCATGACATAAAGTTGAGAGACGGGGAGCAGGAAAAGAAGATGCAAGGACCTGAGCGCTGAGTTCATCTGATTCCATGACCAAAAGTCCAGATTCATAGACCAAGAGACAGAGCTCCAGGGACCCGAGTGCTGAGGTCATCAGATTCCATGACCCAATGTCCAGAGACAGGGACCAAGAAACAGAGCTCCAAGGACCCAAGCGCTGAAGTCATCAGATTTCAATACCCACAGTCCAGTAAAGGGGAGCAAGAAACAGAGCTCCAGGGAAACGAGCACTGAAGTCATCAGCTTCCATGACCCAAAGTCCAGAAACATGGAAAAGAAAAAGAGCTCCAGGGGCCCTAGCGCTGAAATCAGCAGATTCCATGACAAGAAGTCAGGAGAGGGGGAGCAGGAAACAGCTCCAAGGGCCCGAGTGCTGAAGTCGTCAGATTCCATGACCCAAAGTCCAGAGACATGGAGCTGGAAACAGATCTCAAAGGACCCGAGCACTGAAGTCATGAGATTCCATGACCCGAATTTAGAGACAGGGAACAGAAACAGAGTTCCAAGGATGCGAGCGCTGAAGTCATCAGAATCTGTGACCGAAGTCCAGAGACAGGGAGCAAGAAACAGAGCTCCAAGGACCCGAGTGCTGAAGTCATGAGATTCCATGACCCAAAGTCCAGACACAGGGAACAGAAACTGAGCTCCAGCGATCTGAGTGCTGAAGTAATCACATTCCATGACATAAAGTCGAGAGTCGAGGAGCAGGAAATAGAGCTCCAAGGACCTGAGGGCTGAAGTCATCTGATTATATGACCCAAAGTCCAGAGTCAGGGACCAAGAAACTGAGCTCGAGGGAACTGAGAGCTGAAGTCATCAGATTCCATGACCCAATGTCCAGAGACAGGAACAGAAATAGAGCTCCAAGGGCCCCAACGGTGAAGTCATCAGATTCCATGATCCAAAGTCCAGAGAAAGAGAACCAGAGACAGAGCTCCAAGGACAAGTATGCTGATGTCTTCCGATTCCATGACGTAAAGTTCAGAGATTTGGAGCAGAAACTGAGCTCCAAGGACCCGAGCGCTGAAATCATCAGATTCCATGACCTAAACTCCAGTGACAGGAGCAAGAAACAAAGCTCCAAGGAACCCAGCGCTGAAGTCATCGTATTCCATGACCCAAAGTCCAGACATGGGTAGCAGGAAACAGAGCATCAGGGACCTGAGCGCTGAAGTCATCGGTCTCCATAACAGAAAGTCCAGAGATGGGTAGCAGTATACAGAGCACTTGAGACCTGAGCACTGAACCCATCAGATGACATGGCTCAAAGTCCAGAGTCAAGGATCGAGACAGAACTCCAGGAACTCGAACACTGAAATCATCAGATTCCATGACCCAAAGTCCAGAGTCAAGGACTGAGACAGAACTCCTGGGACCCCAGCGCTGAAATAATCAGATTCCATGACCCAAAGTCCAGAGTCAGGGACCAAGAGACACATCTCCAGGGGCCCGAGCACTGAAGTCATCAGATTACTTGACCCAAACTCCAGAGACAGAGACCAGAAGCAAAACTTCAGGGAACTGAACACTGAAGTCATCAGATTCCATGAACGAAACTCCAGAGACAAGGAAGAGAAACAGAGCTCCAGGAGCCCGAAGCACTGAAGGTATCAGATTCCATGACCCAAAGTCCAGAGACATGGAGCTGGAAAAAGAGCTCCAAGGACCCGAGCACTGAAGTCATGATATTCCATGACCCAAAGTCCAGAGACAGGGAACAGTAACAGAGCTCCAAAGACCTGAGAGCTGAAGTCATCAGATTCTGTGACCAAAGTACCGAGACAGGGAGCAAGAAATAGAGCTCCAAGGACCCGAGTGCTGAAGTCATCAGATTCCATGACCCAAATTCCAGAGACAGGGAACAGAAACAGAGCTCCAGGGATCCGAGTGCTGAAATCATCACATTCCATGACATAAAGTCGAGAGTAGGGGAACAAGAAACAGAGCTTTAAGGAGCTGAGCGCTGAAGTCATCTGATTCTATGACCCAAAGTCCAGAGTCAGGGACCAAGAGACAGAGATCCAGGGACCGAGTGTGGAGGTCATCAGATTCCGTGACCCAATGTCAAGAGACGGGGACCAAGAAAGAGAGCTCCAAGGACCCGAGTGCTGAAGTCATCAGATTCCGTGACCCAAAGTACAGTAACGTGGAATAAGAAACAGAGCTCCAGGAAAACGAGCTCTGAAGTCATCAGATTCCAAGACCCAAAGCCGAGAGACAGGGACCAAGAAACTGAGCTCCAGGGACCCGAGCGCTGAAATCATCAGATTCCATGACCTAAACTCCAGTGACAGGAGCAAGAAACAGAGGTCCAAGCGACTGAGCATTGATGTAACCATTTTCCATGACCCAAAGTTCAGAGACAAGAGCAATAAACAGAGTTCCAAGAGTCTGAGCAATGAAGACATCAAAATCCATGACACAAGTCCAGCAACATGGAACAGAAACAGAGCTCCAATGGGCTGTGTGCTGAAGTCATCAGATTCCATGCCCCAAAGTCCAGAGACAGGAGCAAGAAACCGAGTTCCAAGGAACCGAGNAGAGGTCGAAGGGACTGAGCGTTGATGTCACCATTTTCGATGACCCAAAGTCCAGAGACAAGAGCAATAAACAGAGTTCCAAGAGTCTGAGCAATGAAGACATCAAAATCCATGGCACAAGTCCAGCAACATGGAACAGAAACAGAGCTCCAATGGGCTGCACACTGAAGTCATCAGATTCCATGCCCCAAAGTCCAGAGACAGGAGCAAGAAACCGAGCTCCAAGGAACCGAGCACTGAAGTCATCAGATTCCTTGACCCAAAGTCCACAGACTCGGACCAGAGGAAGAGCTCCAGGGAATCGAGCACTGAAGTCATCAGATTCCATGACCCAAAGTCCAGATACAGGGAATAGAAACAGGGCTCCAATGACATGAGCACTGAAGTCATCAGATACCGTGACCCAAAATCCTGAGACAGGGAGCAAGAAACAGATCACCAAGAGACCTGGCACTGAAGTCATCAGATTCCATGAACGAAATTCCAAGGACAGGGAAGAGAAATAGTGCTCCATAAGCCCAAGCACTGAAGTCATCAGATTCCTTGACCCAATGTCCAGAGACAAGGAACGGGAAGTAGAGCTCCGAAGGCCTGAGTGCTGAAGTCATCAGATTCCACAACCCAAAGTCCAGAGATGGGAAGCAAGAAACAGAGCTCCAGGGATCCGAGTGCTGAAATCATCACATTCCATGACATAACGTCGAGAGTCGGGGAGCGGGAAACAGATCTCCAAGGAGCTGAGCACTGAAGTAATCTGATTCTATGACCCAAAGTCCAGAGTCAGGGACCAAGAGACAGAGATCCAGGGACCCGAGTGTGGAGGTCATCAGATTCCATGGTCCAAAACCAAGAGACGGGGACCAAGAAAGAGAGCTCCAAGGACCAGAGCGCCGAAGTCATCAGATTCCATGACCCAAAGAACAGTAACGTGGAATAAGAAACAGAGCTCCAGGAAAACGAGCTCTGAAGTCATCAGATTTCAAGACCCAAAGCCGAGAGACAGGGACCAAGAAACTGAGCTCCAGGGAACCGAGAGCTGAAGTCATCAGATTCCATGACCCAATGTCCAGAGACAGGAACAGAAATAGAGCTCCAAGGGCCCCAGCAGTGAAGTCATCAGATTCCATGATCCAAAGTCCAGAGAAAGAGAACAAGAGAGAGATCTCCAAGGACAAGTACGCTGACGTCATCCGATTCCATGACCCAAAGTTCAGAGATGGGGAGCAAGAAACTGAGCTCCAGGGACCTGAGCGCTGAAATCATCAGATTCCATGACCTAAACTCCAGTGACAGGAGCAAGAAACAGAGGTCCAAGGGACTGAGCGTTGATGTAACCATTTTCCATGACCCAAAGTCCAGAGACAGGAGCAAGAAACCGAGCTCCAAGGAACCGAACACTGAAGTCATCAGATTCCATTACCCAAAGTCCAGAGTCAGGGACCGAGACAGAGATCCAGGGACAGGAGTGCTGAGGTCATCAGATATCATGACCAAAGTCCAGAGTCAGGGACCTAGAGACAGAGCTCCAGGGACCTGAGCTCTGAAGTCATCAGATTACATGACCGAAAGTCCAGAGATAGGGAACAGAAACAGAACTCCAAGAACCCGACTGCTAAAGTCATCAGATTCCATCACGCAAAGTCCAAAGACAGCGACCAGAAACAGAGCTAAAAGGACCCGAATGCTGAAGTCATCATATTCCATGACCCAAAGTCCAGAGACAGGAAACAGAAAGAACGATCCAGGGACCGGAGCACTGTAATCATCAGATTCCATTACCAAAACTCCAGAGACAGGACAAAAAACAGAGCTCGAAGGGACAAAACGCTGAAGTCCCCATATTCCATGACCCAAAGTCCAGAGACAGGTAGCAGGAAACAGAGCACCAGGGACACGAGGGCTGAAGTCATCAGATTCCATGACCCAATGTTCAGAGACAAGGACTGAGAGAGAACTCCAGGGACACGAGCGCTGAAGTCATCAGATAACATGACTGAAAGTCCAGAGACAGGAGCAAGAAACAGAGCTCCAGGGACCCGAGTGCTGAAGTCTTCAGATTCCATGCCCCAAAGCCCAGAGACAGGAGCAAGAAACAGAGCTCGACGGACTGGAGCACTGAAGTCATCAGATTCTATCACCCAAAGTCCATAGAGATGGACCAGAAACAGAGCTCGAAGGACCCGAGCACTGAAATCATCAGATTCCATCATCCAAAGTCCAGAGTAAGGGACCAAGAGACAGAACTCCAGGCATTCGAGCGCTGAAATCATCAGATTTCACGACCCAAAGTCCAGAGTCAGGGATTGAGACAGAGATCTAGGGACCAGAGCACTGAAGTCATCAGATTCCATGAAGGCAATTCCAGAGACAGGGAACAGAAAAAGAGCTCCAGGAGCCCGAGGACTGAAGATATCAGATGCCATGCCCCAAAATCCAGAGACAAGGAATAGAAACAGAGCTCCAGGGACACGAGCACTGAAGTCATCAAATACCATGACCAAAGTCCAGAGACCGGTAGCAAGAAACAGAGCTCCAAGGGACCAAGAGCTGAAGTTATCAGATTCCATGAACGAAATTCCAGAGACAGGGAATAGAAACAGAGATCAAGGAGCCCGAGCAATGAAGTAGTCAGATTCCATGACCCAACGTCCAGAGACAGGGAACAGGAAAAAGAGCTCTGAGGGCCTGAGCGTTGAAGTCATCTGATTCCGTGAACCAAAGTGCAGAGACAGGAACAGAAACAGAACTCCAAGGGCCCTAGTGATGAAGTCATCATATTTCATGACCCAAAGACCAGAGACAGAAACAGAAACAGATCTCCAAGTACCCTAGCTCTGAAGACATGAGATTCTATGACCCAAAGTCCAGAGAGAGGGAACAGAAACAGAGCTCCAAGGGATCAAGATCTGAAGTCAAAAGATTCCATGACCCACAATCCAGAGACAGAGAACAGAAACAGAACTCCAAGGGCCCAAGTGCCGAAGTCATCACATTCCATGACCCAAAGAACAGAGAAGGGGGCAAGAACAGAGCTCCAAGGACACAGGCGCTAAAGTCATCAGATTCCCTGACACAAGTCCAGAGACAGATGCAAGAAACAGAGCTTCAAGAACACGAGCACTGAAGTCATCAGACTCCATTACCAAAAGTCCAGAGACGAGACCAGAAACAGAGCTACAAGGACCCGACCGCTGAAGTCATCTGATTCCATGCCCCAATGCCTAGAGACAGGGAGTAGAAACAGAACTCCAAGGACCCGAGTGCTGAAGTCATCAGTTTCCATGAGCCAAAGTCCAGAGACAGGGAGCAAGAAACAGAGCTCCAGGGACCCGAGAGTTGAAGTCATCAGATTCCATCACCCAAAGTCCAGAGACAGGGAATAGAAACAAAGCTCCAAGGACGTGAGCACTGAAGTCCTCAAAAACCATGACCCAAAGTCCAGGAACAGGGAACAAGAAACAGAGCTCCAAGAACCCGAGTGCTGAAGTCATGAGATTCCATGACCCAACGTCAGGAGACCGGGAACAGGAAACAGAGCTCCGAGAGCCTGAGCGCTGAAGTCATCAGATTCCCTGACCCAAAATACAGAGACAGAAACAGAACCAGAACTCAAATGACCCTAGTGTGGAAGTCATCAAATTTCATGACCCAAACTCCAGAGACATGAACAGAAACAGAGATCCAAGGACCCTAGCGCTGACATCATCAGATTCCATGACAAAAAGTCCAGAGACAAGGAAAAAAAACAGAGCTCCAAAGGCTCGAGATATGAAGTCATAAAATTCCATGATCCAAAATCCAGATACAGAGAAGAGAAACAGAGTTCAAAGTGCCCGAATACTGAAGTCATCACATTCCATGACCCAATGTCCAGAGACGGGGAGCAAGAAACACAGCTCCAAGGACAGGAGCGCTGAAGTCATCAGATTCCAAGAGCCAAGTCCAGAGACAGGAGCAAGAAACAGAACTCCAAGAACCTGAGCACTGATGTCATCAGATTCCATCACACAAAGCCTAGAGATGGGACCAGAAACAGAACTACAAGGCCCCGAGCACAGAAGTCATCAGATACCGTGACCCAAAGTCCAGAGACAGGGACCAGAACTAGTTCTCCCAGGACCTGAGCGCTGAAGTCATCAGATTCCATGACCCAATATCCCGATATAGGACCAAGAAAAAGAGCTTCAAGATCCCGATCACTGAAGTCATCAGATTCCATGACCCAATATCCAGAGATAGGACCAAGAAAAAGAGCCCCAAGATCCCGAGCACTGAAGTCATCAGATTCCATGATCGAAAGTCCAGAGACAGGGAACAGAAACAGAACTCCAAGAACCCGACTGCTGAAGTCATCAGATTCCATCAAGCAAAGTCCAGAGACAACGACCAGAAACAGAGCTAAAAGGACCCGAATGCTGAAGTGATCAGCTTCCGTGACCCAAGTCCAGAGATAGGCAACAGAAAGAGAGATCCAGGGACTGGAGCGCTGAAATCATAAGATTCCATGACCAAAACTCAAGAGAGAGGACAAAAAACAAAGCTCCAGAGAACCAAGCGCTGAAGTCATCAGATTCCAAGACCCAACGTCCAGAGCCAAGGACCGAGAGAAACCTCCAGGGACCCGAGCACTCAAGTCATCACATATCATGACTGAAAGTCCAAAGACAGGGAGCAGAAACAGAATTCCAAGAACCTGAGCGCTGAACTCATCAGATTCCATAACCCAATGTCCAGTGAGAGGAACTGAAATAGAGCTCCAAGGGCACAAGCAGTGAAGTCATCAGATTCTATGATCCAAAGTCCAGAGATGGGCAGCAAGAAACTGAGCTCCAGGGACCAGAGCGCTGAAATCATCAGATTCCATGACCTAAACTCCAGTGATAGGAGCAAGAAACAGAGCTCCAACAGACTGAGCGTTGATGTAATCAGATTCCATGACCCAAAGTCCAGAGACAAGAGCAATAAACAGAGCTCCAAGGGCCTGAGTGCTGGAGGCATCAAAATCCATGACACAAGTCCAGCAACATGGAGCAGAAACAGAGCTCCAATGGGCTGTGCGCTAAATTCATCAGATTCCATGCCCCGAGGTCCAGAGACAGGAGCAAGAAAGTGAGCTCCAGGGACTTGAGAGCTGAAGTCATCAGATTCCATCAGCCAAAGTACACAGAGAGGGAGCAGAAACAGAGATCCAGGGACCTGAGCGCTGAAATCATCAGATTTCATGACCCAAACCCAGAGACAGAAGCAAGAAACAGAGCTCCAAGGAACCCAGCGCTGAAGTTATCATATTCCATCACCCAAAGTCCAGAAACGGGTAACAAGAAACAGAGCATCAGGAACCCAAGCGCTGAAGCCATCGCATTCCATAACAGAAAGTCGAGAGACAGGTAGCAGGAAACAGAGCATCTGAGACCCGAGCACTGAAGTCATCAGATTACATGACTCAAAGTCCAGAGTTAATGACCGAGACAGAACTCCAGGGACCCCAGCACTGAAATCATCAGATTCCATGATCCAAAGTCCAGAGTCAGGGACCAAGAGACAGAGCTCCAGGGACCCGAGCTCTGAAGTCATCAGACTCCTTGACCCAAAGTCTAGAGATGGAATGCAGGAAACGGAGCTCCAAGGGACCGAGTGCTTAGGTTATCACATTCCCTGACCCAAATTTTAGAGTCATGGACCGAGACAAATCTCGAGGGACAGGAGTGCTGAGAACATCAGATTCCATTGCCCAAAGTCCAGAGTCAGGGACCAAGAGACAGAACTCCAGGGACCTGAGCGCTGAAGTCATCAGATTCCAAGACACAAAGCCAATGGACATGGACCAGAAGCAGAGTTCAAGGGATCTGAGCACTAAAGTCATCAGATTCGATGACCCCAATCCAGAGACAGCGACCAAGATCCTGAGCTGCCAGGACCTGAGTGCTGAAGTCATCATATTCCATGACCCAATGTCCAGAGAGAGGAACAGAAATAGAGCTCCAAGGGCCTGAGGAGTGAAGTTCTCAGATCCCATGATCCAAAGTCCAGGTACAGAAAAAAAGAGACAGAGCTCAAAGGACATGAGTGCTCAAGTTATCATATTCTATGACCCAAAGTGCAGAGACAATGAACAAGAATGAAAGCTTCAGGGACCAGAGCGCTGAAATCATTAGATTCCATGATCCAAAGTCCCGAGACAGGGAGCAAGAAACAGAGCTCCAGCAACACGAGGGCTGAAGTCATCAGGTTACATGACCAAAAATCCAGAGACAGGGAACAGAAACAGAAATCAAAGGACTGGTGCATTTAAGTCATTAGATTCCATGACCCAAATTCCATAGACAGGAGCAAGAAACAGAGGTCCAAGGAGATGAGTGCTGAAGTCATCAGATTCCATGACCCAAATTCCAGAGATGTGGAGCAAGAATCAGAACTCCAAGGACCTGAGTGCTGAAGTCATCAGATTCCATGACACAAAGTCCAGAGTCAGGGACCAGGAGAAAGAGCTCCAGGGACCCGAGCGCTGAGGTCATCAGATTCCATGACCTAACCTCCGGAGACTGAGAGCAAGAAACAGAGCTCCAAGGACCCGAGCACTGAAGTCATGAGATTCCATGACCCAAAGTCCAGTGATGGGTGGCAAGAAACAGAGCTCCCGGAAAACGAGCACTGAAGTCATCAGATTCCACGACCCAAAGTCCAGACACAGGGATCAGAAGCAGAACTCCAGTGACTCAAGCCCTGAAGTCATCATATTCCAAGACACAAAGTCCAGAGACAGGGACCAAGAAACTGAAGTCATAAGATTCCATGACCCAAAGTCGAGAGACGGGGAGTAGGAACAGAGCTCCAAGGACCCGAGTGCTGAGGTCATATGATTCCATGACCCAAAGTCCAGAGTCAGGGACCAAGAGAAAGAGCTCCAGGGACCCGAGCGCTGAGGTCATCAGATTCCATGACCTAATGTCCAGAGATGGAGGGCAAGAAACAGAGTTCCAAGGACATGAGCACTGAAGTCATGAGATTCCATGACCCAAAGTCCAGTGACGGGGAGCAAGAAACTGAGCTTGCGCGACCCGAGCACTGAAGTCATCAGATTACATGACCCAAAGTCGAGAGACGGGGAGCAGGAAACAAAGCTCCAAGGACCCGAGCACTGAGGACATCTGATTCCATGATCCAAGTCCAGAGACAGGAGCAAGAAACAGAGCTCCAAGAAGCCGAGCATTGAAGTCATCAGATTCCATCAAACAAAGTCCAGTGATGGGACCAGAAACAGAACTACAAGGACCCAAGCTCTGAAGTAATCAGATTCCATAACCCAAAGTCCAGAGACTGAGAGAAGAAATAGAACTCCAAGGACACGAGGGCAAAAGTCATCAGATTTCATGACCCAAAGTCCAGAGACAAGGACTAAAAACATGAGCTCCAAGGACCCAAGTGATGAAGTCATTAGATTCCACAACCTAAAGTACAGAGTCGGAGAACAAGATACAGAGTTTCAAGGGCCCGAGTGCTGAAGGCATCAGATTCCATGACCCAAAGCCACAGACAGGGAACAGAAACAGAGTTCCAGGGGCCGGAGAGCTGAAATTATCAGTTTCCGTGACCCAAAGTCTAGAGACGGAATGCAGGAAATGGAGCTCCAAAGGGCCCGAGCGCTTAGGTTATCAGATTCCCTGACCCAAATTCCAAAGTCAGGGACTGAGACAAAGCTCCAGGGACAGGAGTGCTGAGATCATCAGATTCCATTGTCCAAAGTCCAGAGTCAGGGACCAAGAGACAGAGCTCCAGGGACCTGAGAGCTGAAGTCATCAGATTCAAAGACACAAAACCAAGAGACACGGACCAGAAGCAGAGTTCAAGGGACCTGAGCACTAAAGTCATCATATTTGTTGACCCCAATGCAGAGACAGCGACCAAGAACCTGAGCTGCCGGGACCTGAGCGCTGAAGTCATCAGATTCCATGATCCAAAGTCCAGATACAGAAAACAAGAGACAGAGCTCCAAGGACATGAGCGCTCAAGTCATCATATTCCATAACCCAAAGTGCAGAGACAATGAACAAGAATGAGAGCTCCAGGGACCAGAGCGCTGAAATCATCAGAATCCATGACCCAAACTCCAGAAACAGGAGCAATAAACAGAGCTCCAAGGACCCGAACGCTGAAGTCATCAGATTCCATGATCCAAAGTCCAGAGACAGGGAGCCAGAAACAGAGCTCCAGTGACACGAGCTGAAGTCATCAGGTTACATGACCGAAAATCCAGAGACAGGGAACAGAAACAGAACTCCAAGGACCCGTGCGCTAAAGTTATCAGATTCGATTTCCCAAAGTCTAGAGACAGGGAACAGAAACAGAACTCTAGGGACCTAAGCGCTGTAGTCATCAGATTCCATGACCCCAAGTCCAGAAACAGGGACCAAGAAACAGAGCTTCAAGCACCTAAGCAATGTAGTCAACAGATTTCATGACTTAAAGTCTAGAGACAGAGAGCAGAAACACAACTCCAGGAACCCGAGGGCTGAAGTAATCAGATTCCATGAATGAAATTCCAGAGACAGGGTGCAGAAACAGGACTCCAAGCAGTGGAGCGATGAAATCTTCCAATTCCATGAGCCAATGTCCAGAGACAGGGAGTAAAGAAAAGAGCTCCAAGGACCCGAGTGTTGAGGTCATAAAATTCCTTGAGCCAAAGTTCAGAGTCAGGCATCAAGAGACAGAGATCCAGGGACCAGAGTGCTAAAGTCATTAGATTCCATGACCTAAAGTCCAGAGTCAGGGACTAAGAGACAGAGCACCAGGGACCCGAGCACTGAAGTCATCAGATTCCATGACCCAAAGTCCAGAGACAAAGAACAATAGACAGAGCTCCAAGTGCCCGAACGCTGAAGTCATCAGATTCCTTGACCCAAATTTCAGAGACTTGGAGTAAGAATCAGAGCTCCAAGGAAAATAGCACTGAAGTCATAAGATTCCATGACCCAAAGTCCAGAGACAGCGACCTGAAACAGAGCTGAAAGGAACCGAACGCTGAAGTCATCAGATTCCATGACCCAAAGTCCAAGGACAGGGAGCAGAAACATAACTCCAAGAACACGAGCACTGAAGTCATCAGATTCCACCACCCATAGTCCAGATACATCGACCAGAAACAGATATGAAAGGATCCGAAGGCTGAAGTCATCAGGACCATGAACCAAAGTCCATTGACAGGGAGCAGAAATAGAACTCCAAGGACCCGAGTGCTGAAGTCATCACATTTCATGAGCCAAAGACCAGAGACAGGAGCAAGAAACAGAGTTCCAAGGGGCTGAGCAATGAAGTCATCACATTCCATGATCCAATTCCAGAAACATGGAGCATAAACAGAGCTCCAAGGGTCTGTGCACTGAATTAATCAGATTCCATGCCTCAAAGTCCAGAGACAGGACCAAGAAACAGAGCTGCAGGGACCCGAGCACTGAAGTCAGCAGATTCCATCACCCAAAGTCCATAGCAAAGGACCAGAATAAGAACTCAAAGAACCTGAGCACTGAAGTCATCAGTTTTCATCACCCGAAGTCCAGAGTAAGGAACCAAGAGACAGAGCTCCAGGGACCCGAGGCTGAAGTCATTCAAATTCCATGACGCAAAGTCTAATTCAGGGAACAAGATACAGATCTAGGGACCTGAGCACTGAAGGCATCAGATTCCATGAACGATATTCTAGAGACAGGGAACAGAAACAGNCCAGGAACAGGGAACAGAAACAGAGCTCCAGTGATTCGAGTCCTGAACACATCACATTCCATGACCCAAATTCGAGAGACGGGGAGTAGGAGACAGAGTTCCAAGGACCCGAGCGCTGAGGTCATCTGATTCCATGACCCAAAGTCCAGTGACGGGGAGCAAGAAACAGAGCTCCAAGGACCCGAGCGCTGAAGTCATGAAATTCCATGACCCAAAGTCCAGTGACAGGGAGTAAGAAACAGAACTCCAGGGAAACGAGCACGGAAGTCATCAGATTCCATGACCCCAAATCCACAGACAGTGATGAGAAGCAGAATTCCAGTGACTCAAGCACTGAAGTCATCATATTCCAAGACCCAAAGTACAGAGACAGGGACCAAGAAACTGAGCTCCCGTGACCCGAGCACTGAAGTCATCAGATTCCATGACCCAAAGTCAAGAGATGGGGAGTTCGAAACAGAGTTCCAAGGACACAAGCACTGAATTCTTCAGAATCCTTGACCCAAGTCCAGAGACAGGAGCAAGAAACAGAGCTCCAAGAACCCGAGACTGAAGTCATCAGATTCCATCTCACAGAGTCCAGAGACGGACCAGAAAGAGAACTACAAGGACCCGAGCGCTGAAGACATCAGATTCCATAACCCAAAGTCCAGAGACAAGGAATAGAAACAGAGCTCCAATGACATGAGCACTGAAGTCATCAGATACTGTGACTCAAAGTCCAGAGACAGGGACCAAGAAGCAGATCACCAAGAGGCCTGGCGCTGAAGTCACCAGATCCATGAATGAAATTCCAAGGACAGGGAAGAGAAACAGAGCTCCAGGAGTCCGAGTACTGAAGTCATCAGATTCTGTGACCCAACGTCCAGAGACGCGGAACAGCAACCAGATCTCTGAGGGCCTGAGCGCTGACGTCATCAGATTCCGTGACCAAAAGTCCAGAGACAGGAACATAAACAGAACTCCAAGGACCCTAGTGCTGAATCAACAGCTTTCAGGACACAAAGACCAGAGATAGAAACAATAACAGATCTCCAAGGATCCTATCGCTGAAGTCATCAGATTCTGTGACCCAAAGTCCAAACACAGGAACAGAAATGGAGCCCCAAGGGCCTGAGCGCTGAAGACAACACATTCCATGACCCAAGTTGAGAAAGAGGGAGCAGAAACAGAGCTCCAATGACATGAGCACTGAAGTCATCAGATACCATCACCCAAAGTTCCGAGACTGGGAGCAAGAAACAGATCACCAAGAGACCTGGCGCTGAAGTCATCAGATCCCATGACCCAAAGACCAGAGACAAGGGACCCAGAAACAGAGCTACAAGGACCCGAGCACTGAGGTCATCAGATTCCATGACACAAATTCCAGAGAGGGGGAATAGAAAACAGAGCTCCAAGGGCCCGAGCACTGAAGTCTTCAGATTCCATGACCCAAAGTCAAGAGCCAGGGAGCCAAAAACAGAGCTCCAAGGACCCGAGCTCTGAAGTCATAAGATTCCATGACCCAAAATCTAGAGAAGGAACAGAAACAGAACTCCAGGGACACAAGCACTATTGGCACCAGATTCTATGACCAAAGTCCAGTAACAGGGACCAAGAAACAGTGTTCCAAAGACCTTAGCAATAAAGTCATCAAATTCCATGACCCAAAGTCCACAGACAGGGAGCACGAAATAGAGCTCAAAGGATTGAAGAGCTGAAGTCTTCAGATTCCATGACTCAAAATCCAGAGACAGGGACGAGAAACAGAGCTCTAAGCAACCGAGTGCTGAAGACATCAGATTCCATGACCCAAAGTCCAGAGACAGGGAGCAGAAATAGAACTCCAAGGACCGAGCGATGAAGTCTTCAGATTCCATGTGCCAAAGTCAAGAGACAGGAGCAAGAAAAAGAGCTCCAAGGACCCCAGTGCTGAAGTCATCAGATTCCAAGACCCAAAGTCCAGGAACAGGGAACAGAAACAGAGCTCCAGTGATTCGAGTCCTGAACACATCACATTCCATGACCCAAAATCGAGAGACAGGGAGCAGGAAACAGAGCTCCAAGGACCTGAGCACTGAAGTCATCAGATTCCATCACACAAAGCCCAGAGACGGGACCAGAAACAGAATTCCAAGAACCCGAGCACTGAATTCATCAGATTCCACCACACAAAGTCCAGAGACAGGGACCAGAAACAGAGCTGAAAGGACCTGAATGCTGAAATCCTCAGATTCCATGACCTAACATCCAGAGACAGGGAACAGAAACAGAACTCCAAGAACCCGAGTTCTGATATCATCAGATTTCATGACCCAAAGTCCAGAGACAGGAGCAAGAAACAGAGCTCCAAGGGCCTGAGCGCTGAAGACAACACATTCCATGACCCAAGTTCAGAAAGAAGGAGCAGAAACAGATCTCCAATGACATGAGCACTGAAGTCATCAGATAGCGTCACCCAAAGTCCAGAGACAGGGAGCAAGAAACAGATCACCAAGAGACCTGGCGCTGAAGTCATCAGATTCCATGACCCAAAGTCCAGAGACAGGGACTAAAAACACGAGCTCCAAGGACCCGAGAGATGAAGTCATTAGATTCCACGACCCAAAGTAAAGAGTTGGAGAACAAGAAACAGAGTTCCACGGGCCCGAGTGCTGAAGTCATCAGATTCCTTGACCCAATTTCCAGAGTCAGGGACTGAGACAAAGCTCCAGGGACAGGAGTGCTGAGAACATCAGATTCCATTGCCCAATGTCCAGAGTCAGGGACCGAGAGACAGAGCTCCAGGGACCTGAGCGCTGAAGTCATCAGATTCCAACAGACAAAGCCAAGAGACACAGACCAGAAGCAGAGTCCAATGGACCTGAGCACTAAAGTTTTCAGATTCCATGACCCAAAGTCAACAGACAGTGACCAAGAACCTGAGCTGCCGGGACCTGAGCGCTGAAGTCATCAGATTCCGTGACCCAATGTCCAGAGAGAGGAACAGAAATAGAGCTCCAAGGGCCTGAGGAGTGAAGTCTTCAGATTCCATGATTCAAAGTCTAGATATCGAAAACAAGAGACAGAGCTCCAAGGACACGAACTCTGAAGTCATCATATTCCATGACCCAAAGTGCAGAGACAGTGAACAAGAATGAGAGCTCCAGGGACCAGAGTGCTGAAATCATCAGAATCCATGACCCGAACTCCAGAAACAGGAGCAATAAACAGAGCTCCAAGGGCCCGAAGATTGAAGTCATCAGGTTCCATGATCCAAATTCCAGAGACAGAGAGCAAGAGACAGAGCTCCAAGGACACAAGCGCTGAAGTCATCAGATTCCATACCCCAAGCCCAGAGATGGGAAGCAAGAAAGAGAGCTCCAAGGACCCGAATGCTGAAGTCATCAGATTCCATGTCCTAATTTCCAGAGATGGGGCGCAAGAATCAGAACTCCAAGGACCTGAGCGCTGAAGTCATCAGATTCCATGACCCAAGGTCCAGAGACAAGAACAGCAACAGAACTACAAGGAACAGAGCATTGAATTCTTCAGATTCCATGACCCAAAATCCAGAGACAGGGAGCCAGAAACAGAGCTCCAAGGACCCTAGCACTGAAGTCTTCAGATTCCATGACCCAAAATCCAGACACAGGGCACAGAAACAGAGCTCCAAGGACCCGTACGCTAAAGTCATCAGATTCGAATTCCCAAAGTCTAGAGACAGGGAATAGAAACAGAACACTAGGGACCCAAGTGCTGTAGTCATCGGATTCCATAACCCAAAGTCCAGAAACAGGGACCAAGAAACAGAGCTTCAAGGACCCAAGCAATCTAGTCAACAGATTCCATGACTCAAAGTCTAGAGACAGGGAACAGAAACACAACTCCAGTAACCCGAGGGCTGAAGTAATCAGATTCCATGAATGAAATTCCAGAGACAGGGTGCAGAAACAGAACTCCAAGCAGCAGAGTGATGAAGTCTTCCAATTCCATGAGCCAATGTCCAGAGACAGGGAGTAAGGAAAAGAGCTCCAAGGACCCGAGTGTTGAGGTCATAAAATTCCTTGAGCCAAAGTCCAGAGTCAGGCACCAAGAGACAGATATCCAGGGACCAGAGTGCTAAAGTCATTAGATTCCATGACCTAAAGTCCAGAGTCAGGGACCAAGAGACAGCACCAGGGACCCGAGCACTGAAGTCATCAGATTCCATGACCCAAAGTCCAGAGACAGAGAACAATAGACAGAGCTCCAAGTACCCGAACGCTGAAGTCATCAGATTCCTTGACCCAAATTTCAGAGACTTGGAGCAAGAATCAGAGCTCCAAAGAAAAGAGCACTGAAGTCATAAGATTCCATGACCCAAAGTCCAGAGACAGCGACAGAAACAGAGCTGAAAGGAACCCAACGCTGAAGTCATCAGATTCCATGACCCAAAGTCAAAGGACAGGGAGCAGAAACATAACTCCAAGAACACGAGAGCTGAAGTCATCAGATTCCATGACCCAAAGTCCAGAGTCAGGGACCGAGACAGAGCTCCAGTGACAGGAGTGCTAAGGTCATCAGATTCCATGACCCAAAGTCCAGAGATAGGAACCAAGAGACAGAGCTCCAGGAACTTGAGCACTGAAGTCATCAGATTCCATGACCCAAAGTCCAGAGACACGGACCAGAAGCAGAGTTCAAGGAGCCCGAGCACTGAAGTCAACAGATTACATGACCCAAAGTCCAGAGTCAGAGACCAAGAGACAGAGCTCCAGAAACTTGAGCACTGAAGTCATCAGATTCCATGACCCAAAGTCAAAGGCCAGGGAGCAGAAACATAACTCCAAGAACATGAGGGCTGAAGTCATCAGATTCCACCACCCATATTCCAGATACATCGACCAGAAACAGAGATGAAAGGACCCGAAGGCTGAAGTCATAAGGTTCCATGAACCAAAGTCCATTGACAGGGAGCAGAAACAGAACTCCAAGGACCCGAGTGCTGATGTCATCAGATTCCATCAGCCAAAGACCAGGGACAGGAGCAAGAAACAGAGTTCCAAGGGACTGAGCAATGAAGTCATCACATTCCATGACCCAATTCCAGAAACATGGAGCAAAAACAGAGCTCCAAGTGTCTGTGGGCTGAATTCATCAGATTCCATGCCTCAAAGTCCAGAGACAGGACCAAGAAACAGAGCTGCAAGGACCCGAGCGCTGAAGTCAGCAGATTCCATCACCCAAAGTCCATAGCGAGGGACCAGAAAAAGAACTCGAACGACCCGAGCACTGAAGTCATCACTTTCCATCACCCAAAGTCCAGAGTAAGGAACCAAGAGACAGAGCTCCAGGGACCCGAGGCTGAAGTCATCAGATTCCACGATGCAAAGTCCAACTTAGGGAACGAGATAGAGCTCTAGGGACCTGAGCACTGAAGGCATCAGATTCCATGAACGATATTCTAGAGACAGGGAACAGAAACAGAGCTCCAGGAGACCGAGGACTGAAGACATCAGATTCCATGACTCACAGTCCAGAGACAGAGAATAGAAACAGAGCTGCGAGGATCTGACCTCTGAAGTCATCAGATACCATAACCCAAAGTCCATAGACTGGGAACAAGAAACAGAGCTCCAAGGGAAGAAGCACTGAAGTCATCAGATTCCATGAACGAAATTCCAGAGACAGGGAACAGAAACAGAGATCCAGAAGCCCGAGCACTGAAGTCACAGTGACGGGGAACAGGAAACAGAGCTCCGAGGGTTTGAGTGCTAAAGTCATCAGATTCCATGAACCAAAGAGCAGAGACAGGAAAAGAAACAGATCTCCAAGGACCCTAGAGAAGAAGTCATCAGATTTCATGACCCAAAGACCAGAGACAGGAACAGAAACAGATCTCCAACGACCCTAGCACCGAAGTAATCTGATTCTATGACCCAAAGTCCAGAGACAGGGAACAGAAACAGAGCTCCAAGGATCGATGCCTGAAGTCATCAGATTCCATGACCCAAAAACCAGAGACAGAAAAATGAAACAGATCTCTAAGGGCCCGAGTGCTGAAGTCATCACTTTCGATGAGTCAAAGACAAGAGACGGGGGGCAAGAACAGAGCTCCAGGGACAGGAGTAATAAAGTCATCAGATTCCATGACCCAAGTCTAGAGACAGGAGCAAGAAACAGAGCTGCAGTGACCCGATCGCTGAAGTCATCAGATTCCATCACCCAAAGTCCAGACACAGGAAATAGAAACAGAGCTCCAAGGACCCAAGGGCTGAAATCCTCAGATTCCCTGACCAAAAGTCCAGAGACAGGGAACAGTAAAAGAGCTCCAAGTGCTTGAGATCTGAAGTCATAAGATTCCATGAACCAAAATCCAAGACAGAGAACAGAAACAGAGCTCCAAGGGCCCGAGGATTGAAGTCATCACATTCCATGACCCGAAGTCCAGAGACTTGGAGCAAGAAACAGAGCTCCAGGGACACGAGCACTGAAGGCATCATATTCCATGATCCAATTCCAGAGACAGGAGGAGGAAACAGAGATCAAAGAATCCGAGCATTGAAGTCATCAGATTCCATCACACAAAGTCCAGAGATGGGACAAGAAACAGAGGCACAAGGACCCGAGCGCTGAAGTCATCAGATTGCATAACCCAAAGTCCAGAGACAGGAGGAATAAACAGAGCTCCAGGGACCAGAGCACGGAAATCATCAGATTCCATGACCCAAACTCTAGAGACAGGAGGAATAAACAGAACTCTAAGGACCGGAACTCTGAAGTCATCAGATTCCATGATCCAAAGTCCAGAGATGGGGAGCATGAAACAGAGCTCCAACGACCCGCGGGCTGAAGTCATCTGATTCCAAGACCGAAAGTCCACAGAAGGGAACAGAAACAGAGCTCAAAGGACCGGAGTGCTAAAGTCATTAGATTCCATGACCCAAATTCAAGAGACAGGAGCAAGAAACAGAATTCCAGGGACCCGAGCACTGAAGTCATCAGATTCCATCATCCAAAGTACATAGACAGGGACCAGTAACAGAGCTCCTAGGACCTGAGCCCTGATTTTATCAGATTCCATAAGCCAAAGTCCAGACATATGGACCAGAAGCAGAGTTCCAGGTACCAGAGCACTGAAGTAATCAGATTCCATGACCGAAAGTCCAGAGACATGGAGCAGAAACAGAACTCAAAGAACCCGAGTGCTGAAGTAATCAGATTTCATCACGGAAAGTCCAGAGAAAGTGACCAGAAACAGAGCTAAAAGGACCCGAACGCTGAAGTCATCAGATTTCATGAACAAAAGTCCAGAGACAAGGAACAGAAACAGAGATCCAGGCACCCGAGAGCTGAAATCATCAGATTCCATCAGCAAATCTCCAGAGAGCGGACAAAAATCAGAGCTCCAAGGAACCAAGAGCTTAAGTCGTCATATTCCATGACCCAAAGTCCAGAGACGGGTAGCAGGAAACAGAGCGCCCGGGACACGAGCACTGAATTCATCAGATTCCATGATCCAACGTCCATAGTCAAGGACAGAGGGAGAACTCCAGGGACCCGAGCGCAGAAGTCATCAGATTCCATGACCAAAAGTCCAGAAACAGGGAGCAGAAACAGAACTCCAAGAACCCGAGCTCTGAAGTCAACAGATTCCAGTACCCAAAGTCCAGAGACACTGACCAGAAACAAAACTGAAAGGACCCGAATGCTGAAGTCATCAGATTCCATGACCCAAAATCCAGAGACAGGGAGCAGAAACAGAATTCCAAGGACCCGAGTGCTGATGTCATCAGATTCCATGAGCCAAAGACCAGAGACAGAGCAAGAAACAGAGCTCCAAGGGCCTGAGCGCTAAAATCATCAGATTATATTACCCAAATTTCAGAGTAAGGGACCAAGTGACAGACTCCAGGCACTCGAGCACTGAAGTCATCTGATTCCATGAACGAAATTCCAGAGACAGGGAACAGAAAAAGAGCTCCAGGAGCCTTAGCACTGAAGACATCAGATTTCATGATCCAAAGTCCAGAGATAGGAACAAGAAACAGAACTGCAAGGACACAAGCGCTAAAGTTATCAGACACCATGACCAAAGTCCAGAGACCAGGAGCAAGAAACAGAGCCCCAAGGGACCAGGCGCTGAAGTCATCAGATTCCGTAAACGAAATACCAGAGACAGGGAACAGAAACATAGATCCAGGAGCCCGAACACTGAAGTCATCAGATTCCTTGACCCAACGTCCAGAGACTGGGAACAGGAAACAGAGCTCCGTGGGCCTGAGCGCTGAAGTCATCAGATTCCATGACCAAAACTCCAGAGATAGGACAAAAAAAAAAAAAGAGCTCCAAGGAACCAAGCAGTGAAGTCATAATATTCCATGACCCAAAGTCCAGAGACGGGTAGCAGGAAACAGAGCACCAAGGACAAGAGGGCTGAAGTCATCAGATTCCATGACCCAAAGTCCAGAGTCTAGGACCGAGAGAGAACTCCAGGGACTCGAGTGTTGAACGCATCAAATTCCATGACCAAAAGTCCAGAGACAGAGAGCAGAAATATAACTCCAAGAACACGAGGACTGAAGTCATCAGATTCCACCACCCAAAGTCCAGATATATCGACCAGAAACAGACATGAAAGGACCCGAACACTGAAGTCATCAGGTTCCATGAACCAAAGTCCATTGACAGGGAGAAGAAACAGAACTCCAAGGACCCGAGTGTTGATGTAATCAGATTCCATGATCCAAAGAGCAGAGACAGGAGCAAGAAACAGAGCTCCAAGGGACTGAGCAATGAAGTCATCACATTTCATTACCCAATTCCAGAAACATGGAGCAGCAACAGAGCTCCAAGGGTCTGTGGGCTGAATTCATCAGATTCCATGCCTCAAAGTCCAGACAAAGGACCAAGAAACAGAGCTCCAGGGACCCGAGCGTTGAAGACATCAGATTCCAGGACCCAAAGACCAGAGACGGGGGGCAAGAACAGAGTTCCAGGGACACGAGCGCTAAAGTCATCAGATTCCATGACCCAAAGTTCAGAGACAGGTAGCAGAAATAGAACGCCAAGGACCCGAGTGCTGATGTCATCAGATTACATGAGCCAAAGACCAGAGACAGAAGCAAGAAACAGAGCTCCAAGGGCCTGAGCGCTGAAGTCATCACATTCCATGACACAACGCCAGAAAAATGGAGCAGAAACAGAGCTCCAAGGGCCCACACGCTGAAATGATCAGATTCCATGACCCGAAGTCCAGAGACAGGCCCAGAAACAGAGCTCCAGGAACCCGAGAGGTGAAGACATCAGATTCCATGACCCAAAGTCCATAGAGAGGGACCAGGAACAGAGCTCGAAGGACTCGAGCACTGAAGTCATCAGATTCCATCACCCAAAGTCCAGAGTAAGGGATCAAGAGACAGAACTCCAGGCACCCGAGTGCTGAAGTCATCGGATTCCACGACACAAAGTCCAGAGTCAGAGACCGAGACAGAGCTCTAGGGACCCGAACACTGAAGTCATCAGATTCCATGAACAAAAGTCCAGAGACAGGGAACAGAAAAAGAGCTCCATGAGCCTGAGCAATGAAGAAATCAGATTTCATGACCCAAAGTCCAAGACAGGGAATAGAAACAGAGCTCCAAGGACACAAGCGCTGAAGTTATCAGATACCATGACCAAATTCCAGAGACGGGAACAAGAAACAGAGCCCCAACGGCCCAAGCACGGAAGTCATCAGATTCCATGAAGGAAATTCCAGAGACAGGGAATAGAAACAGAGGTCCAGGAGCCCGACCACTGAAGTCACAGTGCCAGGGAACAGGAAACAGAGCTCCGAGGGCCTGAGCGCTGAAGTAATCAGAATCCATGACCAAACTCCAGAGACAGGCTCAAAAAAAGAGCTCCAAGGAACCAAGCACTGAAATCATCATATTCCATGACCCAAAGTCCAGAGACGGGTAGCAGGAAACAGAGAACCAGGGACAGGAGCACTGAAGTCATCAGATTCCATGACCCAAACTTCAGAGACAGGGAGCAGAAACAGAACTCTAAGGACTCGAGTGCTGATGTCATCAAATTCCATGAGCCAAAGACCAGAGACAGGAGGAAGAAACAGCGCTCCATGGGTCTGAGTGCTAAAGTCATCATATTCCATGAACCAAGTCCAGAAACATGGAGCAAAATCAGAGCTCCAAGTGCCGGGGCGCTGAGGTCATCAGATTCCATGACACAAAGTCAGGAGAGGGGGAGTAGGAAACAGAGCTCTAAGGGCCCGAATGCTGAAGTCGTCAGATTCCAGGACCCAAAGTCCAGAGACAGGGAATAGACACAGAGCTCCAAGGACACAAGTGCTGAAGTTATCAGATACCATGACCAAAGTCCAGAGACTGGGAGCAAGAAACAGAGCCCGAAGAAATAAAGCACAGAAGTCATCAGATTCCATGAACGAAATTCCAGAGACAGGGAACAGAATCAGAGATCTAGGAGCCTGAGCACTGTAGTCATCTGATGCCATGACCCAACATCCAGAGACGGCGAACAGGAAACAGAGCTCCGAGGGCCTGAGCGCTGAAGTCATCAGATTCCATGACCAAAACTCCAGAGACAGGACAAAAAAAAGAGCTCCAAGAAACCAAGTGCTGAAGTCTTCATATTCCATGACTCAAAGTCCAGAGACAGGGAACAGAAACAGAGCTCCAAGGACCCGAGTGCTAAAGTCTTCAAGTTCTATGCCCAACCTCCTGAGACAGGGAGCAAGAAAGAGAGCTCCTAGGTCCCGAGTGCTGCTGTCATCAAACTCCATCAGGCAAATTCCATAGAGAGGGACAAGAAACAGAGCTCGAAGGACCCGAGCACTGAAGTCATCAGATTCCATCACCCAATGTCCAGAGTAAGGGACCAAGAGACTGAACTCCAGGCACCTGAGCACTGAAGTCATCAGTTTCCACGACCCAAAGTCCAGAGTCAGGGACCGAGACAGAGATCTAGGGACCCGAGCACTGAAGTCATCAGATTCCATGAAAGAAATTCCAGAGACAGGGAACAGAAAAAGAGCTTCAGGAGCCCGAGCACTGAAGACATCAGATTCCATGACCCAAAGTCCAGAGACACGAACAGAAACAGAGCTCCAAGGACAAGAGAACTGAATTCATCATTTTCTATCATACAAAGTCCAGAGATGGGACCAGAAACAGAACTCCAAGGACCCGAGCGCTGAAGTCATTAGATTCCACGACCCAAAGTACAGAGACAGATAACAAGAAACAGAGCTCCAAGGACACGAGTGCTGAAGTCATCAGATTCCATGACCCAAAGTCCAGAGACACAAATAGAAACAGAGCTCCAAGGGCCTGAGTGCTGAAGTCATCACATTCCAAGACTCAAAGACGAGAGACGGGGGCAAGAAAAGAGCTCTAGGAACACAAGCGCTAAAGTCATCAGATTCCATGACCCAAATCCAGAGACAGGAGCAAGAAACAGAGCTCCTGGGACGCGAGCGCTGAAGTCATCAAATTCCATCACCCGAAGTCCAGAGACAGGGAATAGATACAGAGCTCCAATGACACGAGCACTGAAATCCTCAGATTCCCTGACCCAAAGTCCAGAAACAGGGAACAGTAAAAGAGCTCAAAGTGCCGAGATATGAAGTCATCAGATTCCATGACCCACGTCCAGAGACAGGAGCAATAAACAGAGCTCCAGGCACCCGAGTGCTGAAGTCATCAGATTCCATTACACAAAGTCCAGAGATGGGACAAGAAACAGAGCCAGAAGGAACCTAGCACTGAAATAATCAGATTGCACAACCCAATGTCCAGAGACAGAGAGCAGAAACAGAACTCCAAGGACCTGAGCGCTGAAGTCATCAGATGCCATGACCCAAAGTCCAGAGACAGTGTGTAAAAACAGAACTCCAAGGACCTGAGCGATGAAGTCATCAGATTCGACGACCCAAAGTACAGAGACAGAGAACAAAAATCAGACTTCCAAGGACCCAAGTGCTGAAGCCATCAGATTTCATGACCAAAAGTCCAGAGAATGAGAACAGAAACAGAGTTCCAAGGTCCCGAGTGCTGAAGTCATCAAATTCCATGACCCAAAGTCCAGAGACGAGAAGCAGGAAACAGAGCTCCAAGGGCCCGAGCGCTGAGGTCATCAGATTCCATGACCGAAAGTCCAGAGACACAGACCATAAGCAGAGTTCCAGGGACCCGAGCAACAAAGACATCAGATTCCATGACCCAAAGTCCAGAGACAGAGACCAAGAACCTGAGCTCCCAGGACCTGAGCGCTGAAGTCATAAGATTCCATGACCCAAAGTCTAGAGATAGGACCAAGAAAAATAGTTCCAAGATCCCTAGCCCTGAAGTCATCAGATTCCCTGACCGAAAGTCCAGAGACAGGGAACAGAAACAGAACTCCAAGAACCCGAGTGCTGAAGTCATCAGATTCCATCAGGCAAAGTCCAAAGACAGCAACCAGAAACAGAGCTGAAAGGAATCGAACGCTAAGGTCATCAGATTCCATGACACAAAGTCCAGAGACA
>SJYA01003959.1:0-41418 GCA_006410615.1 Neotragus moschatus | reverse complement strand
GTGCCCCCCGGGCCCGCCGTTGCTCTAGATTTACGAGGGAGGGCGTGGTGGCTGTCCCTCGGCCAGCCGGCGAGCAGCAAGGGCCATCGGCGTGGAGCTGCACAACCGTGCTTGGGTGCTCCCCATGCACACAGTGGGGGCTCCACCCACCCTGGTGCCCCGTATCCTCCATCAGCGTGGGTGACGGTCAACGTGTGTCACACACGACAGCAGCAGGGCGGAAACAGCACGAACAGTCACGGTGTTACCAAGGGAGTGCTCGCCTGGGCCGGGGGCCGCACCGAAAGCTCTGTACACACCACACATGCTTTTCTCACGTAATCTTTACAATGATGCCACAGAAACAGATGCAGGCACGGAGGGTCAGTGTAGGACTGGGAAGTGACGGGGCTCTGCGTGACGTTCTGGGAGGCACTGGAGAGCCCCGGTCTGCCCGTGTGAATGGGACAGCTTTCTGGGCTGACCAGGAAATTGGCAGTGATGCTAACAGACAGGATCTACTGGCCCACTGACCGAAACATGTCCAAGATCTGCCTGACACGGTGAACCACGGTCTTCCACAGACCACACTGGTGTTACACCATCCGTTACGGGTAAAACAGCCATTTGGAGGGTGAAACAGCCCACCGGGTCTTAATTTGGTTGGTAAGGTGTCCAGGAGCCTATTACTGTGGTTTCAGATTCCACACTGCAGATTCCTTCAAGAAACCTCTCACTGGTCACTTTTTGCTGTGGTATCAAACAGAACATCCATAACGATCGGAGAAGCCTACTGAAACGCTCCTCCCTTCCCAATCGTGTGTCTTCCTGCATCGTTTTAACCAAAGCACATGGCAACAGGCTGCATGCAGAGGCAGGCCGGAGTATCCAGCTCTCTCCTGGTAAGTCAGACATTAAAAAGGCTTACAAAAACGGAAAATGAGACCACCCTTTCTGGTTTAGTTCTTAACGTGGCCGATATCAGTAGTCAAGCCCGCATCAACAGNGCATCGTTTTAACCAAAGCACATGGCAACAGGCTGCATGCAGAGGCAGGCCGGAGTATCCAGCTCTCTCCTGGTAAGTCAGACATTAAAAAGGCTTACAAAAACGGAAAATGAGACCACCCTTTCTGGTTTAGTTCTTAACGTGGCCGATATCAGTAGTCAAGCCCGCATCAACAGAAGCTCTCTGGGCCCCACATAGCTCTGAGGGGTGTGAAAGGGTCCTGAGACCAAAGCTGCTGAGACCCCTGCCCCACAGGAGCCGGCACCGCAAGTGGGAGCCCAGGTGGCCCTGGCTTCCCTGCTTCCACCTGCCTCTCCCCGCATCAGCTCCCCCAGCCCACCTCACCTCCCTTTCCTCCACCAGCTGCCCCTCCTGTTTGAGGTTCTCGCTTGGGCCTGCTCCCTTCCTGGTCAGACAGGACGCACTCCTGGCCGTCNCGCCCCACAGGAGCCGGCACCGCAAGTGGGAGCCCAGGTGGCCCTGGCTTCCCTGCTTCCACTTGCTTCTCCCCGCATCAGCTCCCCCAGCCCACCTCACCTCCCTTTCCTCCACCAGCTGCCCCTCCTGTTTGAGGTTCTCGCTTGGGCCTGCTCCCTTCCTGGTCAGACAGGACGCACTCCTGGCCGTCATTTAGCTCCTCCTGCCTCGAATGGTCAGCTCCCTAGCTGGGCATCTCTTCCCCATCGGGCTGCTTTCTGAGAGCAGGTGCCAGGTGACTGCCCCTTGGTTCTCGGTACCGCCCCCCCCTCCCCCGCCCAGTGCACAGTGTGGAACCCTGCAACTAGCAGGCACCTTAGCACAGCCTCCCACTTCCTGGGAAGCTCCCCGAGTCCCCACACTGCACAGCTGGTCCAAGGGGTGAGGGCGTGCTGCCTGAAGGGTACTCAGGACGGACGGACAGAACTATGACCACAGACGCTCTGAGTCTAGGCGGCTGCTGAATCACTTAGACGAGTAATAGTCACTACAACGCGTGGGTCTCTTTACAATCAAATATCCAGCCCTTTTCAATGAAAAGCTTCATTTCTCTCAATGACCTCTGAGCTTGACTTCAGTCCTCACTCAATCCCATACCTGCACTCACCCTCCACTTTGCCAGAAACACCTTGAATGAACGCATTTTGTAGTCACAGCTTGTGTACGTGGAACCTTCTAGCCTTCTCATACTGTAGAGAACCGAGAAGCCCATATTTACCCCTAAAAACTCCATGATGACGACCGAGCTGTCACCAGAACTCTGAAACAAACCTAGTGCAGTAAGAAGGAAGAGCAGAGCAAACTCTTTTTTTCTTCATAAAATTTCTACCAATAAATATTCTTCTAAGAAAACCAAGAAAATCTCAACTTGCTGAAACTGTCAATTCTTCCAAGGCTCCAGACAGCTAAGGTGTTCAGTTCAGTTCGGTTGCTCAGTTGTGTCCAACTCTTTTCGACCCCACGGACTGCAGCATGCGAGGCCTCCCTGTCCATCACCAACTCCCAGAGTTCACTCAAACTCATGTCCATTGAGTCGGTGATGCCATCCAGCCATCTCATCCTGTCGTCCCCTTCTCCTCCTGCCTTCAATCTTTACTGTATTAAACATTTTTGTTTACAGTTTATTTAAAGTTTGTGAGCAAAATCTCACGGACTCATGTTTTAAAACCTCATTTGGCTACACTTACAACTTTATTTAAACAAACAAACAAACAAACAAACTGTATTAGACCAATCAAATCAAGTGAAAAATATTGTATCCACAGCCCCATCAGATATTTCCTTATGTTCACTGATTTATTTGGCCGCATCAGGTCTTAGTGTGGCAGGCGGGATCTTTTGCTGCGGTGCCCGGGCTCTCTAGCCATGGTGCCTGGGCTCAGCAGCTGTGGCACGTGGGCTCAGCGGCTCCATGGCACATGGGATCTTGGTTCCCTGAGCCCTGACCAGGGATTGAACTCATGTCCTCTGCGTTGCAAGGCAGATTCTTAACCACTGGACCACCAGGTAAGTCCCTCCTGTGTTTTCTGAATGCAGGTTAATTTAGGTTGTTGTTGGTTAGCATATTTTAAAAATATTCAGTACTTTCTGCTGTGCTAATAGACTGTACCACTGGGGGATAAAAACGAGTGGAGGTGGTGGTGGAAGAATATGCTTTTTACCCTTGTGCACACTGGGTCTCTACAGAATGAGTTATTTTTGTAATTGAAAAACAAACTCTCTAAAAACTATTATGTTAGCATTGCTAATATTTTTTTTTAAGTTATTTTTAAATTGAAGGATAATTGCTTTAGAGAATTTTGTTGTCTTCTGTCAAACATCAACACGAATCAGCCACAGAGCATCGCTAACCTTGAAAGAGGAAAAAAGGTATGAGAGATACAACCCGTACTTGACCTGACTGTTCTGATTACCATGTAATGTGGATCAAATGGTAAACACTTACTGGGGCTGACACTGTCGGTGTATCAAGCTTCAGCGTTTGGTATTCAAGACTAGTACTGACTCCAGAAGTAATAAACCACGACCCCAGATTTGACCCAACTTTTACGATTACTTCTGTGCAGCACAATAATAAAAGAATGGATTTTGAGTTCTGCCCACGAGGGACAGTGGTGTACTTTAAACTGTCTACAGACGAGTAACACTGGCATTCTTATTTTCGGACACACTAAAGAGCAACCTAGAGCCCCAGAGAGAGCATCAGCTGAAAAGCACCACATGAGACCAGTAGCTGCAGCCCGCAGGCTCGGCCAGGAGCCCCGTGACGGGGTCTGGACGGGCCCAGGGCACCACCCGGAGGCCCGACTGTGCGTGGCGTGAGATCTCTGATCTGAGAGCCAGAGGAACACGGAAAAGCACTTACAGTGCTGGCTGGGGAGCACTCTTAATGCTGAGTAACGTTTCCTTTCATTATTATTTTTTTAAGTTATGAGCGGTAACATTTCTCTTTACAAATAACGTCCTGAGTGCCTTGCGTTTATATGAATTTCTTTACCCCTCCCTCAGCTGTTTTCACTGATTTGCTAATGTGAACTTGGGACGCTTCTGATTACCTCAAGGTAAATCCTTGATGATACCAGGAGCAAACCTGATGATACCGACGCAAAACCTGCAGGAGGCAAGGAGCGGAGAAAAGACATTAACCCACAGCATCTGAAGAACGCATTCCTCTTCGAAAACCATATTTCCTAAAGGGAAGCCTGTAATTAACAGCTGATGCATAGGGGTGCTTAATGAGGGCTGCTGCCAGGCTAGGGTGGCTTCGGGAGTGCCCCTGGCCCGTGGGTGAGGGAGGGCAGCATTTTCACCAGTGGCCCCAGGGCAAGCTAGTAAGGAGTGGACACCCTTCTCTGACCGCTGACCCCCAGATGCGGGTGAGCCCCGGGGCCTACCCAGGGCGATGACAGAACTTCTACCTGGGTTTGCTCTTACAAAGAACAGAAAAATAGGAGGTACTAATACTTGACATAGGAGCTGACACGCACTGGAGGGGTGTGTTTAAGACGGCTCTGCTGCCGGCAGGAGTGACCGAGAGCCTGGGACTGCTGGCCAGGCAGCGAGGAGCCTCTCCGGGCCTTCCCAAGCGAACCCAACCCAACCCAGCGCGTCACGGCTGGCGCCACAGGTGGCTGCAGCATCTGTGCATCCCGACTGTCGCAGGGGTGGTGGACAGGGCAACACGCCGCGGCTGCCACACTGCAGGCTGGGACGCAAGGAAGTCGCGTCGCTGAGCCATTGCTGTGTGGGAAGCGGCGGCATGAGCTCTGTCTTTGCGGAGAAACGTCACCGAAGGAAACAAAATAAAGCCAGACAGGGGCGCCCGCTTTCACGTGACTCGGCGTGGTGGTGAGGAGAGACATTCCGGGACGCCACAAGGGTCAACTGTCGGCAGGACAGCCAGAGAGCAGCAGGCCTTTTCAGCACAGAGATGATGGCCTTTCCCAAATACACACAAGCCCATGAGAACCGAGGCCAGAGCTGCAGGAACCGCCAGCCCAGAGGACGTCGCTCGGAGAAGGTGCTCGCAGAGGCACGGCCCTGAGGCTGGGAACCACCTCGCGGTCATTCATGTACTCCGTGCTAAGCAGATGCGGCAGGCTAGCTTTGAGACCCCCGTGCGTCCCTCCTGGCACCCAGCACCCACCTTCCTGACAGTGTGGGGACGAGAGTCTACCAGCATGTGCCCATTCTGAGCCCGCAGACAAGAGGCAGTCCACGCAAAACGGAAACACGTACAAACTCTCCCGAAGGAGGGAGCCGATCCTTCAGCCGTGGCATCCTGTCTTTCCGACACACTTATTCTGAGTACAAAGTGAGTGGGAACACGGCTGAATCCAATTACTACCAGCTTGGAGTAAATCTGGGATTCGTCATTAATAGGCATTAAATTCCTCTTACTCTTGGCAAGTACCCCCCACCAGGCTTTAATTTTGAAAGAGAGGATTCACGTGCCGGTTTTGAAGTGACTGTTTTCCTCACTGCCTCCTGCGTCTCCTGTCCTGAACCAAGTGTCTGCAGACGAGAGAGCCCTTCTGTCGCACAGTTACCTCCCCCATCGCAGCGCCACGGAGCCTCACAGCGGGCCTTATTACTGTCAGACGACGCTCCTTCACCTTGCCCAGCTTTACGTCTTGACCATGCGTGGCCCTTCAAATTCCCCAGATCAATCTGGCGAGAACAGAAGTCTTCGCAATACTGACTCTTTCAATCCACAAACATGAAATATTTCTCCAATTACTCTTTTCCTTAAATGTCTTTCAATAAAACTTTTATGCTCTTCTAAAAATACATTACGCATCATTTTTCAAGGTTTATTCTTAGGTATCTGTTATGTTCTGATGCTATTATAAACTGTATCTTTAAAAAGATTCAAGAATTTTCTAACTGTTGCTGTGGTTTAGGAAAAAAAAAAAAAGATTTGGAGTATGACTTTTGTAACCAGCTACCTTTTTGTGTGTATGAAAACAAATTTCCTGTATTTTTTAATTAACTAATTAATTTTTAATTGGAAGATACCTGGTTGATAATACTGTGCTGGCTTCTGCCACACATCAGCGTCAGCCAGCCACAGGTATGCACGTGCCCTCTCCCTCTTGAACCTCCCTCCCGCCTCCCACCCCAGCCCACCCCTCCAGGTGGTCTCAGCGCCTATTAATGCTAATGGTGCCCCTGCGAGTCCTTTTGGATTTCTGTGTGCACCACCCTTTCATCTACGAGTACCGACACTGTTCTCTGTCTTGCCCGAGCAACGCTGCAAGGCAGCGGGGAGGCGCCACCTTGGTCTCTCCGCTGTCTCTGAAGGAAGCTCTCCCTAGCTCCCCAGCGAGATAGACGCTGGCGATAGGACGCTCGAGATGACATCTAGCAGATGAAGGAACTGATCTGTAGGTTTGTGCGTGCATGCTTAGGCCCGTCCAGCTCTTTGCGATCCCACCTGCCAGGCTCCTCTGTCCATGGGATTCTCCAGGCAGGAATACTGGAGCGAGTTGCCATTTCCTCCTCCAGGGCATCTGCCCGACCAGGGGTCGAATCCATCTCTCCTGTGTCTCCTGCATTGGCAGGCGGATTCTTAACCACTGAGCCGCCTGGGAAACCCCATCAATAGGTTTAGTGCCATCTCAATACAATCCATCAGTGACTTCTGTGAACTGATAAGTGAATTCTAAAAGGTACATGGAAAAGCAAAGAGTCAACACTCACCAAGACCCTCGGAGAAGAACAACAGGGTGGGTGGGGGGACTTGCTGTTCCAGAAATCTAGACTCACAGGGAATTTTCGTGAATGAAAATGGCCACCACGGACAGGGCCCAGAACAGGCCTGTAGAGACATGGATACTTGATTTATGACAGGCCTGCATTACAGAACAGCAAAGAAAGATCAGTCTTTAAAAATACAGCTCTGGGACAGGAAGGAAGGATGGATAGAGAAAGAAGAAATTGGATCATATTCTATGCAAAAATAACAAATAAGTTCCTGCAGGGCTAGGACTTCAGTCTGAAAGATAAAACTAATGCTTTTAGGAAATAATACAAAAGAATATCCCATGTAGAGAAAGAAGTAGAGAAGGACTTCTTAAGACCTGAGGACGGCAGTCATTAAAGGACTGAGGTAATGAACTACATAACACTCAAACCTTGTTCTGCATCAAGACACCACAAAGAATGAAAGGACATGCCATAGAGTAAGAGGACTATTTGAACACATACAGCCAGTGGATTAATGTCTGGAACGTGTAAGCATTTCCAGTAAGTCAGTAAGAAATACGCAGAGTACCAACAGAAAACGAGGCAAAAGTCTTAACTGGGCACTTCATGAATATGCCCCAAAGGCTAACCGATCGCCACTCACTAGTGGCTGCTGCTGCTCCTGCTGCTAAGTCGCTTCAGTCGTGTCCGACTCGAGGAACGCAAATGAAAACCACAGCGAGATACCATGAGACACACCGCAGACTGGCAGACGGTCTGAGGACACCCAGTGCTGGGAGCAGCCGTGTTGGGCTGGGCAGGGCTGCTGGGCAGGGCTGCAGGGCCCTGTGTCACCAAGGACAGAGGCAGACAAATGTGCTTGTGAGTTGGGATGCACTGTTGGGAATTATATATGTTTTAAATACATATATTTAAAACATATATTTTAAATACATATAAAACATGGGCTTCCCTAGTAGCTCAGATGGTAAAGCATCTGCCTGCAATGCAGGAGACCTGGGTTTGATCCCTGGGTCGGAAGATCCCCTGGAGAAGGAAATGGCAACCCACTCCAGTACTCTTGCCTGGAGAATCTCATGGGCAGCAGGGCCTGGTAGGCTACAGTCCATGGGGTTGCAAAGAGTTGGACACGACTGAGCGACTTCACTTTCACTTCACTAAATACATATGTGTGTCTGTGTGTGTGTGTATATACACACACGTATGTTTATATAAACCTAATGGAATTCAGGCACACGTGTACCACAACACGTGTCAAAGAATGTCCACAGCAGCACTAACAGCTTGAACCAGAAACGATCCAGTGTCCACCAGCAGTGGGCGTCGCATAACATTCTGAAGCTGTGGCGATGAATGAAATACGGCCACACACAACGCGGACGCACCCTACGAAACCAGACTGAGGGGGAGGGGCAGGATGAAAAGGACTTACTCAGTGTGACTCCGTTCACACGGAGGCCGGAAACGGGCGCCCCTAAGACCTCCATGTGACCCCCGGGGAGCCGTGGGGGAGCCGTGGGGGTGCTGGTTACAGGAAGGCTGGCTCTGCAACGGTCCTCACTCCTTGCGTTTGTTGTGCACAAGTCTTGTGAGTTACACGACAAGCGGCAAAGGTTGCAGAGTACAGGCACGTGGCAAAAACGCGCTCAGGAGCACTCAGGGAGCCGTGAGCCCCCTTCCTCCACGCCTGTCTGCTGCCTCCCACCCTCCTCCCAAAGGTGAGTGCCCAGGGCCCCCGAGAGCCGCCCAGCACACATTCCAGACACAGGNGTTGCAGAGTACATGCACGTGGCAAAAACGCGCTCAGGAGCACTCAGGGAGCCGTGAGCCCCCTTCCTCCACGCCTGTCTGCTGCCTCCCACCCTCCTCCCAAAGGTGAGTGCCCAGGGCCCCCGAGAGCCGCCCAGCACACATTCCAGACACAGGTCTACACGGGGTCTCCTACACAACAGCTTTAGAGGAGCGGACACTGACGATCTCCAAACTAACCTTGATGGACGCACACACAGACAATCCCAGCACATTTTCTAAGGTCCCTCCAGGCATTTCTGTTGAAGAATTTAAGCTCTGGATATGTGTGTGTGTGTGTTTTTTAAATAAATTTTGAAAAGAATTCCCAATCAAGATGAAGTCTTAGTGACCTCTAATTTTTTCTAACTCTATAAAGTGTCTCCCTATTCCTCTCAAAGAAAGGCTCAGCAATTGTGACTTCAGATGCCTAATGTAAAAACGGCGTACGACTTGTTCATCCGATCTGATGCGTCTGGTGTAAAGCAGAGCAGAGCAGGCCCCAGCCTTGGACACGTGGAGCCTGTGTCACCAGGAACTGATTTAAGAACGTACCCAGCATACCCACGCCAGGCACTGTGCCAGACACGACAACACAGAGGTAAGTCAGAGCATGCTACCTGATCTAGAAGAAAGCAACAACTGAAATGTGTGAGAACTGCAATGACGCGTGAGGCAGGACGGGGCCTGCGGGTGGGGAGCGTGGTGCAGGCAAGGGTTTCCCGAACTTGGCCTTGGTGGGAAGGCAGGAGCCATGTCAGCTCAAGGAGGCGAAGGTTCGCTGTAGGGGGGGCTGGGCCCCACTCAGCTGGGCAAACGATCCACAGGTGCTGTGCTATGCGAGTCGTGTCTGACTCTCTGCCACCCCGTGGACTGCAGCCCACCAGGCTCCCCTGTCCGTGGGATTCTCCAGGCAAGGATCCCGGAGCAGGCTGCCATGCCCTCCTCAAGTGGATCTTCTGGACCCAGGNCTGTAGGGGGGGCTGGGCCCCACTCAGCTGGGCAAACGATCCACAGGTGCTGTGCTCTGCGAGTCGTGTCTGACTCTCTGCCACCCCGTGGACTGCAGCCCACCAGGCTCCCCTGTCCGTGGGATTCTCCAGGCAAGGATCCCGGAGCAGGCTGCCATGCCCTCCTCAAGTGGATCTTCTGGACCCAGGGATCGAACCCCAGTCTCTTACATCTCCCTCCCTGGCAGGCGGGTTCTTTACCTCTAACGCCACCTGCCCACCTCTCAAATCCGAGCTCAAAAAGACAGAACCTTAGAAGGCAACAGATTACATTTTATAAACCTAAATTAATCACAGTGGATCTTTAGCCACACACTTTCCTAGAGGAGAAACTCTGTCTTGCTCACCACCTAATCCTTAGTATCTAGAACTGGCCAAGCACACAGCGGAACCTCAAATAATCTGCTGAACTTGAAAAAGCTGATCTGAAGGAAACAAGGCTGGTTTAACCGAGCAGCGCCACGATTTAAATCGCACTCATGTTGAAAGACTGACACAGGGATCAGAGCAGAATGCAAAGTCCATAGAAACTCATGACAAGCTCTTCAGAGAAGCTGCTCGTGGGAGGCACTTCAGCGCTCTGAGCTCTCACAGGTCTGCGCTGTGACAGGAAAGTCTGGGAAGTGCTGCGAGTAGATAGATCTGAACCAGAGAGGGCTTGCACATAGGTGATTGACACAAACGCGACCTGGGAGCAAGATTGCCTCAGAAGCGGCACGGGGCACGGGAGTGCAGACGCCAGAGGCAGGACGGTCCACTAGGAGGGAGAGAGCAGCAGTCTGTGAGCTGACTTCTCGGTATTCTCGCGAGGCAATCGGGACTCCCAGCATGGCGCCTTAGGGCACTGGCCGGGCAGGGGTCATTTTTGGTAATAATTATCTCTTACTCCACAAATCCAAACTTCTGCAACTTGAGAGCCTGAAAAATACACTGAATGAACGCTCACTTCTCCACAGACGATGCGATGAGACCAATTCTACCTGGATCTGTGGCGCCTACATAATTTTACAGTTGAGCGAACCCTCCCTCTTCAGCGGTTCCTCACTTGGCTGATGAAGTTAAAAACCATCATCAACCTTGTAAGTCTTTCTCAGCGTCACAGCTCAAGGGTCACAGTTCATCTGTTCTAATGTTTACGTGGTCCACGTCAACACCGAAGAGACCAAGCTTCTCTTTCCCTTTCTATGTTCTCTCTCTTTCTCGATGGTCCTTAAAACAATGTTGGACTTAAAATCAACAGCGTCTTAGATCTGATGGGACTTCACCACACACACTGAGCTGCAGGGTCAGATATTTCATACAAATACAGCCCATAGGCTCCCCGCGTCACACTCTCTGTCTGCACTGCCTGCACAAGGAGCTAGTACCCGCTGCTGATGTGAAGGGGCCAGAGCGCCGGGTGCGGTCTACCTGCTGCTCGGGGAGAGCCAGCGGCGGACGGCCAGCCCTGCATCCTGCCTCGCTGCGCAGAGCCGTCCTTCTCCGGTCCTTCTGGGTGGCGTTCTGGGGCCGCAAAGTGGAAACACCGGCTGCTCTAGTAACCTGGATGTGAACCTGGTGATGCAGGTGTGCCAGCAGCTTCTGCACCAGCACTTTCGCTTTAAACATGTTTCGCTGGCGATAACTATGGCTCGAAATCCATTATGAACGCTCCCTTCGCAAACCCCTATTCTGTAGTTTATTAGCTGAGCCGCACACGTGCGTGAAGCTTACCTCCTCCCTCCCACAGGAAAAGACCTGCTCCCCAGGGCCGTGTCCGGGCTGGAAGGCGGCTCAGGACAGGCACACCTCGTGTAAATCCGACATCTGACTGGTTTCCTTGCCACCCCCCGCGCGCCTCCCTCCAGCCTTGGAGACCCTTCTTCCCCTCTGGTTTTCCTGCAGTTCTTCAGTCTTGCTTGTACTCACACACAAAGCAGGTCCCATTCCCCTTCCTCACTGACCTTCCACCACTGACCCCCAGCCCACCACCCCTTTCTCGTGAGACTACAGTGTAAACTTCCTAGGCAGTTATTCTCATTTCAGAAAGCATCATCTGAAGCCAAGGTCTAGTTCATCCCCGTACCCTGCAGCCTGGGAACTGGCAGCTTTGCCAGGGAGGTGGGTGGGGCAGGCAGAGGCTGAAGGAGGGTCAGACTGAGGTGAGACAACGGCCAGCAGAGACTGGTTTCCTCGGAAAAGCTCTTCATCAAGGCAAGTGAACTCAGGGGAGGACATCACACGGAGAAACAAACTGATTTCCAGCCTAGACTCTGCCGCAAAGAACACGGCGACATCACAACAGGATTCTAAGCCTGGAAAACCTCCAGTGGACACACAGGGGCATTTAGGAATGTGTCTGCACCTCCCGGCGCAGGCGATGCATAAAAGGAAGTCAACAGATGTTGGCTGAATTATAGCCTCCGCTCCTTTGACAGTGAAAGATTAAGTCAAACGCCTAGGAATAAAGAGATTCAGCCCCAAATTTGTTGACAAAGGCTTTCTTTCCTGCTTAAGGACTTAGTTCTAGAACGCCTCGTCGCGGAACAAATAAGACACTCACCGTGAGTACAAATTAGTAAACGCCCAACATCACGTTGCTGCCTCCCTCACTGAGGCTGGTGTTTCTGATGAAATATTATACAATACCACTGCACCTGGCGACCAACAGTGCCAGCAACACAGCAGCTCTTATCTAAGGCACAAGGACAGGTTATCACTTCAGAAAAAGAAACTGCTTTTATTACATTTGACAAATAGGAGACGGCCAAATGAAGGCTGCAGAACTTCTCATATCTTTACCAGTGGACAGAACCGTGTGGAGTTGTGAGAAGGATATACTAAAAAAATAACAGAGGTTTTTCAGTTTTTATTCACATTCTCTATCCCCATTCTTTGTGTCTCAGATAGACAAGTGATTCTTTCTGGACACAAGCTCTTTTAGGATGTACTGGGGGCTCTTCACGCACGTCTGGCCCAAGGCTGCAGCACAAAGGACCAGGGAAGGGCTGTGTACCCTGGGAGTCGAGGCCTGGAAGCAGTATAGGCGCCAGGACATCGGGGACCAGGACGTCAGGGGCCATGTGCAAGCTGTGGGCCATCCTCCCCTGGCAGGGGGAAGTGGATGGACATGGTGCTAGACCCCTCTGAGCCCTCACGGGAGCTGCCAGCCTCATCTCCCGTGCCCACCGCTCCGTCCCTCACGGTCTGGTATTAACTAATCATCGCTAATATACACCTATGCTGGGTTCCGGCCTTCAGCTCACAACCTGTCAACTACTCCCTGCCCAGAGGCCGGTCCTGGTAAGGACACCAGCAGAAAGACGGAGGATAGCCCCCCCCTCTCCGAGGCTCAGCACACCCACTCTGAAGGTCGGGGGTGCCCACGCCCTTCGAGGAACACAGAGCTGAAGCCTTCCCCAGGGGCTTCCTGACATCCCACACTGACCTTGGCCTCAACTGGGGAGGACCATGGAGATAAAGAGGGGGCACAGCTGCTGCGCCCCCAGCAAATAACAGGCATCTGACCAATGTGCCACAAAAGCCAGCGGCGGGACAAGGACACAACCAAGGGTGCCTGTGGGCAGCGATCCAACACCCTGCGCAGGGCGGTCACCTCAGACTAAACTCTAACACACGAGATACGTCATCCACGGCGCTGGCCTAAAGGGTCATCTGGCTCGGAGAAAAACACACCAACTCAATCGCCGGTGCTTTTGTTATTAGTTGACACAGGAAGCGCTCTGTGTTCCGGTGTGTGCTGAAAGGCACTCAGCTGCTCCTTTAGTACCGAGCTGACCCCAACCTGCAGGGCAAACCGAGACGATGCTTCTACCTGGTCCTCGTTTGCCTGACGTGTGGGGTCTGGTGACAGGGAGAGCAAGCCAGTCTGATGGGGGTTCCGCCTGGCTCCCACATCAGCTGTTCCTGGACCTGGGAAGAGGAGCTCACCCTGCCTGTGGGCACGGCAAGGGGCAGAGCTGCAGGCGGTGCCAAGGGCCACAGGAGGAGCCCAAATCGAGCAGGCATTTGCGATCTCCGTGTCTGGGGACAGGACGGGCACAGCCTCACGGGGAGGACGAGGCATGCTGAGAGCCAAGGTGGAAAGGGAGAACCCGTGGGGCGGAGTTTCAGCACCGCCTGTGACTAACTTAGTGACCTTGGGCAGAAGGCTGGACCCTGTGGGCCTCAGTTTCCTCACCTGGGAAATGGGGGGTAACTAAGCAGTGGGGAGTGGGGGGCTGTGAACAGGTGTGACATGCTGCAGTGACGTCTGAAACAGACCATGCCCTCAGTACAGGGTGCTTGCTTCTGTCTCCTGTTAATCAGATGCGGTGGCTTGTTAGCTTCTATTACTCCATCCTGTTTATGCTCCTATCCTCAGAAAACGTCTGCTACGGAAGCAACGTTTTTCATCCTCTCCAGGCATTTCCGAGCAGGCCGCCGATGCCCTGCACTCAGCAGCGAGCCCGGCACCTAACAAAGGCCGACTCTCAGGCTGTCGGCGTCTGGTTGTGCATAACACAATTACGTGGGTGCTCTGGTGAGCAGGGCACCGCGGCCGCGCTCGGCTGCCCCGGTCCCTGGAATGGCGCGGCGCGAGGGCAGCTATGTAACTGCTGGCCGAGAGGGGCTGGACGGACCCCAAATCCAATTATGACCCGTGTGCCTGCTGGGTCACGGAGGAGCCCATCTCTCTGACGAGTTCATGGATGTTTTGGACTATCAATTTATGGTGTAACTGGATTTGGATGGGAAAAGATCCTTGAAACTTGAAAGGTTTATAAGGGATGATGGTGGAGCTGGTTTTCTGGGGTGTGAGCCTGCTGCCTGAAGCTTACCCGGGTGAGGAGACAAGATGAACTGGAATGCAGAGGCAGACCAGGTCGGCATGAGACACCGCTGTGCCCTGCAGTGGCCAGTCGCTTGACGTTTCTGGGCCGCGGTTTCTGCATCTAAAAACTAAGGTTCTCTCTGGCTCGGCGAGACTGTAGGAAACCGCTGCTCTCAGAGACTGGGGTGTCGGCAGCAGTTTCCAGAGTGAGGAGATGAAACTACAACAGGTCTCTAGAAACAGTAACTCCTATGTGGGCACCACAGGGAGGAACACACACAAAACCAAGGGCTTGAACCTAGGTGCAAAAACTTTCTGCACATGGCCGACTACCAGTCAACATGAATTACCCCAGCCAGACGTTTAACGTTGAAATAGTATATTTAAATCAATTTACTCAGTTTAAATAGCATTTTGAAAAATTATCTTCAAACCCTTGAGATAAAATCCTTGAACTGTAACTCTCCGAAATAACAGAACAACTTGCTTACAGCGATGAAAAAACTGGCTGTGAATGGGTGTGTGATCTGAGAAGCAGCGACTCTGGTCTCAGGCTGGCAGCTCAGGGCACAGAAGGGAAGCCCTCGCCTGTGGCTGTGGTCAGGTCCGGCGGCCTGGTGGCTCAGACAGTAAAGCATCTCCCTGCAATGCAGGAGACTCGGGTTCAATCCTTGGTCTGGGAAGATCCCCTGGAGAAGGAAATGGCAACCCACTCCAGTACTCTTGCCTAGAAAATTCCATGGGCAAAGGAGCCTTGTAGGCTACAGTCCATGGGGTCGCAAAGAGTCGGACACGACTGAGCGACTGAGCGACTTCACTCACTCACTCTCTCTGCCAGCAGGTCGGGGGACTTCCAGCCCCAGCTATCTGCCTGCGGCTCAGCTGGAACCCCGTCCAGGTTCCTTGCCTCAACTGTATAGAGCATTTCAGATTTTATTCTATTTTTTTTTCTGGAGGTCTAATCTTATTTATTTTTGCTTGGGGACTGAAGAATTTCCTTAAACAATTTTGAAAATTTAGTTTCCTACCGTATTTTATTTTGCTAGTTTTCCACATCTCCACACTTCACATCCTGGAGTGTGAAGTCAAGTGGTCCTTAGGAAGCATCACTACGAACAAAGCTAGTGGAGATGATAGAATTCTAGCTGAGCTATTTCAAATTCTAAGAGATGATGCTGTTAAAGTCCTGCGTTCAGTATGCCAGCAAATTTGGAAAACTCAGCAGTGGCCACAGGACTAGAAAAGGTCAGTTTTCATTCTAGTCCCAAAGAAGGGCAATGCCAAAGAATGTTCAAACTACCACACAAATGCACTCATCTCACACGCTAGCAAAATAATGCTCAAAATTCTTCAAGCTAGACCTCAGCAGTACACGAACCGAGAACTTCTAGATGTACAAGCCGGGTTTAGAAAAGGCAGAGGAACCAGAGATCAAACTGCCAACATTCGCTGGATCATAGAGACAGCAAGGGAATTCCAAAAGACATCTACTTCTGCTTCACTGACTACACTAAATCCTTTGACTGTGTGGATCACAACAAACTGTGGAAAATTCTTAAAAGAGATGGGAATAACAGAACATCTTACCTGTCTCCTGAGAAACCTGTAGGCAGGTCAAGAAGCAACAGTTAGAACAAGACAAGGAACAATGGACTGGTTCAAAGTTGGGAAAGGAGTACGACAAGGCTGTATATGTTTACTTGCTTATTTAACTTCTATGCAGAGGATACCATATGAAATGCCAGGCTGAATGAACCATAAGCTGGTATCTAGACTGCCAGGAGAAATATCAACAACCTCAGATACGCAGATGATACCACCCTAATGGCAGAAAGCAAAGAGGAACCAAAGAGCTTCTTGATGAGGGTGAAAGAAGAGAGTGAAAAGGCTGGCTTAAAACTCAATATTGAATAAACTAACATCATGGCATCCAGTCCCATCAATTCATGGCAAATAGAAGGTGAAAAAGTGGGAGCAGTGACAGCTTTTATTTTCTTGGGCTCTAAAATCACTATGGACCATGACTGCAGCCATGAAATTAAGACGTTTGCTCCTTGGAAGGAAAACTAGTTGTTGTTCAGTCACCCAGTTTTTTCTGACTGTTTGTGACTCAATGGACTGCAGCACGCTAGGCCTCTGTCCCTCACCAGCTCCCGAAGTTGGCCCAAGTTCATGTCCGTTGCATCAGCGATGCCATCCAGCCATCTATCTCATCCTCTGACGCCCTCTTCTCCTTCTGCCCTCAAACTTTCCCAGCATCAGGGACTTTTCCAATGAGTCAGCTGTTCGCATTAGATGACCAAAATACTGGAGCTTCAGCATCAGTCCTACCGACGCGTATTCAGGGTTGATCTCCCTTAAGATTGACTGGTTTGATCTCCGTGCTGTTCAAGGGACTCTCAGGAGTCTCCTCCAGCACCACAGTTTGAAGGCATCAACTCTCTGGCGTTCTGCCTTCTTTACACTCCGGTGTTCACAACCGTACGTGATCACTGAGAAGACCACAGCCTCACAGTCTTGACTGTATGGAACTTTGTCGGCCGAGTAACGTCTCTACTCTTCAGCCCGCTGTCTAGGTTTGTCATAGCTTTCCTGCCAAGAAGCAGTCATCTTCTGGTTTCATGGCTGCAGAGTTAAAGAGCTGGCTTAAAACTGAATACCAAAAATACTAAGGTCATGGCATCCAGTCCCACTACTTCATGGCAAATAGCAGGGGAAAAGGTGAAAGCAGTGACGGATTTCCTCTCCTGGGCTCTAAAACCACTGCGGATAGCGACTAGAGCCATGAAATCAGATGACAAAACTAGACAGCATATTAAAAAGCAGAGATATCACTTTGCCAACACAAGTGCATATAGTCAAAGCTATGGTTTTCCCAGTTTAGTCATGTACGGATGTGAGAGTTCGACCATAAGGAAGGCTGAGTGCCAAAGAATTGATGCTTTCGAACTGTGGTGCTGGAGAAGACTCTTCAGAGTTCTTTGGACAGCAAGGAGATCAAACCACTCCATCCTAAAGGAAATCAACCCTGAATATTCATTGCAAGGACTGCTGCTGAAGTTGAAGCTCCAATACTTTGGCCATCTGAGGCAGAGAGCTGACTCACTGGAAAAGACTAATTCTGGGAAAGATTGAAGGCAGAAGGAGAAGGGGGCAGCAGAGGATGAGACAGCATAATCGACTCAACAGACATGAATCTGAGCAAACTCTGGGAGACAGTGAAGGACAGTGGAGCCTGGCGTGCTGCAGTCTGCGGGGTCACAAAGCTGCTATTCCACTGAGCGACTGAACAGCAAGGACATCTTCACTTTTATCTCTTTTACAGACTTCTAATAGCTCACCATCCCTGAGTACTCACTACNAGCATAATCGACTCAACAGACATGAATCTGAGCAAACTCTGGGAGACAGTGAAGGACAGTGGAGCCTGGCGTGCTGCAGTCTGCGGGGTCACAAAGCTGCTATTCCACTGAGCGACTGAACAGCAAGGACATCTTCACTTTTATCTCTTTTACAGACTTCTAATAGCTCACCATCCCTGAGTACTCACTACGTGCCAGGCATTATTTTCACTCTTCTAAGCCCAGGAATTGAGTCACACGAAGAAACAGATCCACACAGAGGTTAAGGCGACAAAGTTCAGAAGTGACAGGGCTGGCGTCGAGTCTAGGCAGTGTGGCTTCAGAGCCTCTGCAGGGGAGAGTTCTGGCCTCTCTGGTACCATCCACTGGCCAGGAGCCCTTTCAAACCTCCCAGGCTGGTCTCCACGTGCTGCCCGCTTCTTAAGGGAAGAAGTGTGGCCTTGCTGCTCCTGGTCAAGATAAAGACTGTGACTGTCCCCCAGTCTCTGTAAACCTTAACAAAACGTTAACAAAGTTATTTCTAGGATCTTAAAATGGCCTCAAAAAAAAAAATCTGTGAATTAAAATCAGCGGTGCCTAATATAAGTAACTCTGACAGGGGCCAAGTTCCCCGTTAGCTCGTATCCTAGGTGAGAGGGCGGCTCGGACAAAGGAATCCTTTCAATAGATCATCAGATGTCTGGGATTTTGTCTGAAGTCCCAGGCTCTCATCTAATAACACCCCCAGCCAATTAAAGATCCAAACCGTCTACTTTTCCTTCTCCCGATTCTCTCGGATGCTCAGTGGACTGCGAAACGTGCCCCACGCTGGCAGCCACGGAGGACACACAGCACCTCAGCTCCGAGGTGGGATCTCACCCATTAGCTCTCCATCCAGGCCCGCCTCTCAGGCACCCCAACCCCACAACCCTCTTCTCCCCACAGAACATCACTGTTCCAGCATCTGCCAGACAGGCTGCCTCAGATGGCCACGGCCTCAACCGAATGGTCCCGGGCCGTCGTCAGAGACTAGAGACAGGTGCCTCCGCCCCTTGCTGTGAGTGTGCTGTGAACAGATCCCTAAAGGAAAAGGCTTCTCCAGGAAGCTGCGAAGAAAGGGAAGCAGAACAGAAGGCCCTGCCAGACCTTCTAACCTTCCTCTGAGGCTTTTTTTTAATCATCATATGCTTATTAGTGAGCTGTATTTAAGGAAGTGGTTTTCCAAAATTGAAGGACTTTTTCTTGTAGGTTTTCAGAAGAGTCATCTTGGGAGAGGAGAGGGTAGTCATAGTCAGTTAGAGGGTTGATTTCTGATTCCTCCCAGATTATAACAGTCACTGCTCTAGTCTCCAATCAGATTCCCGATAAGATTAAACTGGTATCTTACCATGTAAACCCCTTCTACAAACGACCCCCAAGCAACTTGACAGCCCTCAGACATTAAGCAAGCATCACATGACCTCGTGGTTTAAGAGACTTGGATGTCAGGACTGGTAAGGATGCTGAGGTTTTACCTACAAGACGCTGGGTGTGGGAAGAGAATTTCCCCCGGAATCACCCCCTGACCTTGAGAGGGAAATGCTTTCTCAGGCCAATTACTGGTGGCCTGTGGGGGTGTCAACAGCCACACTTAGATGCTAATCAAGGGATCACTTAACGTCACACTTTTTCTTCCTCTTTTTCTGAGAAGACTATTTTTGGCCCAGATTGAAAAGACTACTTCCTCCTGAAACTGGCCTTGGTCTCAGTGTCCCCGCCTCTGACCTCACACCCAACCTCCGTGGCCTCAGCGCAGAAGACGAGGCGGATCGGAGGCAGACAGGGCTCTCTGTTCCCGGAGAGGCTTCAAGGGGCACGTCAGCCACCCTGCGCTCCGGCCAGACTCACAAGGTGACCCTTGGTCTGTGACAGAACTCCCAGGGCCGCGCCAGACCTGGTCGGAGGAGGGACGGACCACTTTGGGTTCAGTGAAGGTGGGGAGCCCAAACCAAAGCGCTCCGAGGCACATTCGAGAGAAAATATAAAACAGATTTACAGCGGTCTCGTGATTCGGCAGCGTACTGATACGCCTCGTGCCGCCCGATCCCAGGGCAAGTTGATGAGAAATCTCCTTCGGCACAGTCTCTTGCCCAGATGGCTGGCCGGGAGAGACGGAACTCAAACCCAGGGCCTCGAACTCCACTACACCGCGTCCTCTCAAAAGAAACCAAATGACAAAAGCGGGGGAGGAAGCCTGGGCAAGCCGATCACGGCCAGAAGGGAATGCAAAGTCAGGACCAGTTACCCATGGCGGTACGGTCTAGTCTAAAGAAAGACCCGTCACACCACACAATCAGTCGTCGTGGGCAACTTTCCGATCCTGTGACAGTTTGTGCCCGACTTTGAGAGTTGAGGGATCTCCCTGCTGACTCCAAGCAACCCCGTCTTAAAACATCTGCTCTGGTCATGGCAGGCTGGCCGGGACCCCCAGGCATCAGCGGGGCTGAGCACTTCACAGGCCGCTGAGGACGCCAGAGCAGCCCCAGGGTGGGCCCGAGGGGCAGGCCGGGTGGCGGGCCTGTCTCACGCCCGTCCCCCGCTCCCCCGCAGCCTGGGCCCAGGGCAGACGGGAGCCCAGTGCGAGGTTCCGGCCAAGCCAAACCTGCCCTCCTGAAAAGTGAAGCACCGGTACTCCGCTTTCACTAGCTGGTGATCTGAATTTGGAAACGAGGGAAGAACCGGGCAGATCTGATCGCAGTGGCTGCTAACATGCCTGGTTTTAGCACAACCACACTCTGTGCTGGGGCTCACCCTTGCCACACTGAAAGCAGAGCCCACAGCTACTCCTGGAGAGAGAGNAGCACCGGTACTCCGCTTTCACTAGCTGGTGGTCTGAATTTGGAAACGAGGGAAGAACCGGGCAGATCTGATCGCAGTGGCTGCTAACATGCCTGGTTTTAGCACGACCACACTCTGTGCTGGGGCTCACCCTTGCCACACTGAAAGCAGAGCCCACAGCTACTCCTGGAGAGAGAGAGCTGTCACTCCCAGTGCACAGGTGAGCACACAGCTCCTCAGCAGGTTAAGTGACTGGCTCGAGCTGCGCCACCGAGCGTGGCCAGACAGAGACGCTCCCGGTGAGAGAGGGCGTGGAGGGGCGCTGAGCGTGAGGCGGCGACGGCGAGGAAGACGGCACGGAGGCCGGAGCGCGGCCGCCAGAGGCCGCGTGGCCGTGGGCCCGGCCCGCCCGAGCGCTCCTGGGACCCAGACCCCTCGGTCTCCGAGTCCAGCGCCGCCGGGGCTCCTGTGCCTGGAAGCAGACGGGAGACCGCGGGGCTCTCTGGAGCAGCCTTCCAGGGGTGAACTCAGCGGGCCTGTTCCGGGGCTTCTGTGCTTCAGGCGCCCCCAAACACCTCGATTTCGGCCACACCTGTGCACAGCCGTGCTGCTGCTTGCCTGGTGTTTTTACTTAAGTGGGCATACTTTGTACTAGGCCTCGTCCTAAGCAACAATAATCTGAGAAATTGTGGACTTGACACGCTAACTACATACTTTTATATTCATCAATATACAATGTTTAAAGTGAAGGTCGTGTTTGGTCAGTCGTGTCCGACTCTTCATGACCCCATGGACTCTACCGTTCATGGAGTTCTCCAGGCCAGAATACCAGAGTGGGTAGCTGTTCCCCTCTCCAGGGCATCTTCCCAATCCAGGGATCGAACCCAGGTCTCCCGCAATGCAGGCGGATTCTTTACAAGCTGAGACCCAAGCAAAGCCCGTATAACGTTTAAAATAAGGTTCAATTCTGAGCCACTCAAAACCATCTCTCATGCCACCAGCAGCGCGTGCCGGCCATTTCTGGAAGCACTTGGGTTACCCCAGCGTGTAACGAACAAAACAAAACTTCTTTCACGAAGTTCAGGCTTCTCTTTGTTGACGCTTACTACCCAGCAAAGGGCATACTTTGGAGTCCTGAATGAGAAGCAAGATCATTCAACTCCTCTCGTACATTCTGTTTCTCTCACCGAGGGAACAATTGCTCTCAGCCTCTGCTGACCCTCTGCCAGTCTCTGGCTCTATAAATATAAGACTATTTAGGAACTCTGTGTCAGAATCTCTCCATCAGTCCCAGGCAATCAATTAGTTCTTTTAGGTTTTGCCTTCGAATCTACATCATAGTATTGCTGCCAAAACAAGAATGTCTTCAGACAAGTTAAATTCAGCTTTAACCAGTGTAAATAACAGATAAATTCTACTTATTTAAGGAATAAACTATAATAAGGTGGCCACGTCCCACCTCACAAATCAAAGAAGGTAAGCACCTTCTTTTGTGCATTTTGCAACTGTTTTAGTGTTATAAATTAGAAGCCAGCTTAAAAAGATGCTATGCCCATTGGACCATTAGGAACATGAAGTTTTTTTTTCTGAAACTGTGATAAACAGCTCAATTCAAAGGTTGAACTGACCCTCCAAACTGGTTTCTAATACAATTTTTTCTTTAACACACTGTTGTATATATTCTAACACTTTAGGCCTCACCGAATTCCTTTTTTGAAGTATCTAAAATAATAAAATGTCCTACGTGAGCATGCAAGCTCGCTTTATACATTAAGCCATCGTAAACGCCAACAAGAAGGCTCACGTTCCATTTGTTGTGAAACAAGACAAGTCACCAAAGCTGAGCAAGGCTTTGGTGCTTAAAACTGCCTCTTGTTGCCACCAGTGGTGTGTGCCAACCATATCTGGAAGCACCTTGGGCTACCCCAGCCTGTAAAAAACAAAACAAAACCTCTTCCTGTGGGCTGCTCGCCCTGCACGGCTGCCACTTCTGCCCACCGCAGGGCTTCAGGTGTAGCACCTGGGCTGTTTACATTCTTCACTGGGTGTGACAGGCGTGACACAAAAGTGCTCAGAAACGTGTGCTGGATGAACACGTCGACAAGAAGGCTCCAACAGGGCCCGGGCCCAACCCCTACCCCCTCACAGGCACCCCGGCACGTCTCTGCCTTCCTGCAGTTCCTTCTGCCGAATACCCGACGCCATCCCNTGGGCTGTTTACATTCTTCACTGGGTGTGACAGGCGTGACACAAAAGTGCTCAGAAACGTGTGCTGGATGAACACGTCGACAAGAAGGCTCCAACAGGGCCCGGGCCCAACCCCTACCCCCTCACAGGCACCCCGGCACGTCTCTGCCTTCCTGCAGTTCCTTCTGCCGAATACCCGACGCCATCCCGACTGCTGCAAGTCCAGCCGGCGGGCAGGCGTCCCCTGGGAACCGCACTGAGCCTCCCTTCATGCTCCCCCTGCAGCCCCAAGGCTGCTCCCCTCGACCTTCCCCACAGATACATGGTCCTCTTTTGGTCTTCCCCAGTCCACGGGCTCCCCGAGGGCGGGCCTCTCGCTTATCTCTGCGTTCCCTGCTCTCCAAACTTGAAAGCCCAATTCATACCTTTCAACTCAAGCACCTAACACAGGGGCTATAATTTGACCCAACTTGATAGAAACCATGTGTCTCTTTGGATACCATAACAGAGTTATACTACACTTTACCTAAATATCTTTGCTAGAGGATACCCATTTCAGGTATGCCTAGCACAACACAGAGCCTGCGCTGTGTTCTTTTCCGGGCCCAGGAGCCCTGGGAAGCTCTGGTGAATTTCTGGCTGCTCTGGTTTAGGCAGGTCTGGGCGAACCCTCAGTGGTTGTCAGCCTCAAAGCAGGACTGAATCGGGACAGACCCTCCAAACCCACAACTGAGCATCTGTTTACAGTTCCGAGGCGGATCACCCTTACGGGCGATACGCTGGTCTCGGGATCCGAGGGAGCAGCGTGTAGCTCACAAATCCTCTGCGATTCCACTTGGGAGAACGGAAGGTTTCACTGATGTAAGATGTTAGAGGGGCTACAAACGTGAACTGGCGATGGGGATCCAAATTAACAGATTAAGACACTGCTTCCCTCCTGTGGACAGCAGCCAGCTGAGCCTCGGAGAACGAGCGGGAGAGGAGAGGCGCCGTGACGGCTCACACTGCAGGTCCCTATCGAGTCAGGACACTGAGGCTGCTCGCCTTGACGGCAGGCCTGAACGAAGCAGGTGTTTTCTTTACAAAAGCGGAACTCTTTTTTACGGAATGATACAGAATCTGAGGTTCAGATGGCACCCTGCATGCCCTCGTTTCGGTTCTGGCTCTTAACAGACAAGAATGCGGAGCAATCAGCTGTGGCAGCTGAGAACAAAGTAGAAATGCCTTCAGAAACTTTTTTTTTTTTTGGTCACTATGGACGCTAAACCAGTGTTCAGTTTCCAGTACAACTTCAACGCCTCAAGGCAGAAAACAATGCTGATGAGAAGCACGAAACAACAAGGGGGATGGAGTTGCCAGCAGCCTGGGAGGAAGCGCGACTGGAAGGCACCGGCAGGGCGACAGGGGAGTGGACTGCCGCGGAGCCACGTCTGAATCCCTCCTGCCAAGGCCTGTGTGCTTGGGACTCTCCTGCCGTGAGCAGGCTCAAGGCACGAAGACCATCTAACACTGCCCAAACGCAACACACTTACAAACATAAAGTCAAGTTAAGAGGAAAAATCACCTTCCTAAAAAAAAAAAAAAGAAAAAATCCACCTGTCTGACTAGAGATCCTGAACTCTGTTACTTCAGGAAACTAAGGAACCTGGACAGTGGTGAGCGTGCCTGTCCCCCCAGAACCCCAAGTCCAGGGTGGCTGTAACCCAGCGCCTCGGTGGGCTTTCTGTGGATTTCCTTCTGGAAGCAGCAAGGAAAGAAAGTCTAACAACAACAATGCTGTGCTTGGAATTTGTAACAAGCGTTCTTCACTTAAAAGCAGACATATGATCTTTTCTCTCCATTCTTTTTCGGGGGCAGAGGAGGACAAATTCACGTTCCCCTTTCAAAGGTTACAGGACAGGACGTCACGACCGTCTCCAGCCTGGTGGCTGGCGTCCCAGTAAACGCCAGCCCAGAGCCACTGGCAAGGCGGGAGAAACTATTCTGATTTCTCCTGATGGCCAGTCCGAAACTTCAACTTTCCAGGGTGAAAGGTTGTAAAAAGCTGGTGGATGTACGTTGTGAGGTGAGACTAAAGAATATCTTTGAGTTTCAGTGGAGTCTTCAACTTTTTTGCTGTCCCAAAGCAGAAAGTCGCTTGATCTGGTCAGCTTCTAATGATAATGCTTAGAGACACAAATTAATAATACATACCGGCATGTTGTAAGCACACATCCTGCGCTCACCTAGATTCATGTAACCCCAACACCACCTTCCGGCTCATATATAATTACAACATTGAATAAAACAACTTTAAAAAAAACCGAGGAGAAATTCACATAACCTGCAATTAACAATTTTAAAGTGCACAGTTCAGTGGCATTCAGTGCATTCACAGGGTTGCACAATCGCCCCTCTCTGGCTTCAAGACTTCTTCATCACCCTAGAAGAACACCCTCCCCCAGCCCCTGGCCACCACTAACCTGCTCTCTGTCTCTGTGGATTTGCCTATTCTGGAAATATAAAGCAAATAAAAAATGGGCTTTTAAGTTACATAAACTGTCTGAAATAGTATGCGGTAATTCCAAACGTAAACAAGGCATAAATAGGAGATATGTGGCTTAAAGCGATGTTCTGAAGTTTGATTTCGCAGATCAATAAAATTTCACAAGGAATCTTAAAGACTGACATTGGCTTACCACCCTAACTGATAAATAGGAACATTCTTAAAAAAAAATCATAAAACCAAAAAGGACAATCTTAGAATAAAGGATAGGCCTGTAAATTGAATTAATTTAGCTGTGTGAAAACTCCACACTACATCACTTTTATCTCTGCCTGGACAGGCAAAAGCCTTGTCACAGAGCAGCACACAGGCTTTTGGAGATGACTGTTTCCGGGCCGTCACTGTCAATACATCTGAATCTAGATAAACTAAGGAGGGTGCTCCTGGCCAAGAACTTGACCTTCCAAGAAAGGATAACTTAGGGAATGGAACTGATTGCACCCTGTAGCGATCTGTTTGATGGCCAAGACCGACAAGGTCTAAACCTGCCTCAAGTCTCAAGAGGAAAGGGCAGCAGCCTCGAGGAGACACACACTGGCAGTCAGGCAGCCCCACCTCACCCTGGTGGGCGGACACCAGCATGGGGTCTGCAGAGGCGATTCAGAAGCGGATGGCCAAAGAAACAACCATCACAAACACAAAAGCTCTACCAGGCAGCTTTCCTGCAACTCGGCCTTTCAAACTGGGGCATGTGACCTGAGCTTGGGGGGTGGGGATGTGTGCACAAGACCGCAGGATAAACATGACACACTTCCTGGAGTATCCGTCTTAAAAAGCAGTTAAAATCGTGTCAAATGTCTTTATATTAAGCTATGATAGTTATACACAGAACACAAAATTCGAATAGCTTTCTGAGACAAAACCTAAGACTTCAAACATTTTAGAGGTTCTTACTAGAGCAGAACCGACTCATTGGAAAAGAGCCTGATGCTGAGAAAGACGGAAGGGGGGGAGAAGGGGACGACAGAGGATGAGATGGCTGGATGGCATCAAGGACTCTATGGACATGAGTGTGAGCAAACAGTGGGAGTTGGTGATGGACAGGGAGGCCTGGCCTGCTGCAGTCCATGGGGTCGCAAAGAGTCAGACATAACTGAGTGACTGAACTGAACTAGACCAGAATAGGACATGGCCCAGACTCCCAACAAGAGCAGGTTTCTCCCCCAGTCAGAGGAGCTTCCAGGCAGAGTGTGGAGTATACTGTCCTGACCTAGCCAACACTCGCCCCGACAAGACTACTGAGAGAGGCCAGAGGAGCTGACAAACTGGCCCTAAAGACTACATGGAAATGCAAGGACCCTGAATACAAAGCAGTTTGGGAAAAGAAGAACAACGCTGGAGGACTTCCATTTCCTGATTTTAAAACTTCCAATAGAGCTACAGGAATCAAGACTCTGGTACAGACATATAGACCAATGGAACAGAACAGAGTCCAGAAATAAATCCTCACACTTAACGGTCCACTGGTTTTCCACAAGCGTGCCAAGTCCATTCAGTGGGGAAAGAACAGCCCTTTCATTAAATGGCGCTGGGAAAACTGGATAGCCACATGCCAGAGAATGAAGGTGGCCCCTTACCTAACACCACGCACAAGAATTAACTCAAAGTGGATCAAAGACCAAGTGAAAGAACTAAGGTGGTACAACTTTTCAAGGAAAACACAGGAGCAAATCTCTGGATTAGGCAATGATTTCTTAAAAATGACACCAAAAACCAAAAGCACCATGAGACACATTAGATAAACTGGATTGCATCCAAATTAAAAACTCTTCAGCTGCAAACGATAGCATCAAGAAAATGAAAAGAGAACCCAGAGACTGGGGAAAAGTGTTTGCAAAGCGTGTCCATACTAAGGGATCGTGATCATAGTCACCACCGTGGACTGCTCCCTGGAGGCTGCCCACACCTTACCCACCCAGTCAGCTCCCTCTTGCCCGTGACCCTTTCCGCCCTCTCCCAGGTCACCACGCTCCCCTCAGTTTTCTGCAGAAGGCTCCCTTCTTGTGCCACCAGCAAGCCCAAAGCCATTCAGCCTCATCTTCTCCAACCTCCTTCTTAAATTCCCCCACCTGCCCTGGAAATTTCTGAAAACCCTCTCTGCTGAAGACGATGCTGCAGTTTGGCTTTCCAGCAGATGGGCCAGGCTGGCCAAGCGAGCCTCTGGTCACGCCTCAAATCCAAGTCCACGACAGTGGCCTTTCCGGCCCATGTTCTAGCTAGTCAGCTAGGAGCCCAGCACAGGAACACAGAAAGATGAGTAACCACATGTGCCCTCCACTTTAATGCTTTGTCTCCCTTTTACTTTTTTGAATAGGAACATGCACACAGTGATAACCCGGGCACTTCCCTACCAAAGAAATCAGCTTCTCGCCTGTCTCTGAGGTTCACTGTGGGAGTAACCGGGGCCCTCCCTTCCTGTGTGACAACCAGTCTGCAGCTCAGTCTTCGCCCTCCTAGCTCCCTGATGGTCTCTACTTCTGGTCCACAAAGAGATGCCGCTTACTTGACAAAAGCCCCTTTCCGGCACTTCTCTCACCACACCCGCCATAACACACTCCCCGAGGTGCTCAATGAGTCAGCCCTTGTCCCCGCCGGCTCCTGAGGGCCACCAGTGAGCTTATCCAGGATGACTCTGGTGAGGCCTCCCCGCCCCCGCCCCACCTGGCCAGACCCCTCTCTCCTCCCCAGTGCCAACCTGAAGGCGTCCAGACGTGCACCTTCAGCACCCAGCACAGCACTGACCACCATGGTGGCGACTTATAAATATCTGTTCAGGGAAGGAGACAAAGCTTTAAGGGGCCAGAAGGCGGAAGGTCACAACTAAATTTTGTTCTCTATATCCCATCAAGTTTTCCTTCCCATCAAAACAAACCTGGTGGACCAAAAGTTTGGGGTCTTAATTTTAACCTTATCTGGCACAGTGAAGGCCGGGTGCTGCTATACCACCAGTGCTGAATTTAACAAGAACACGTGCACAGAGCTCTCGGAGCAAAGAATGAGGAAGGAAACATCTCAGAGCTTTATGAAAATCAGGGACACGAGTTCACTGGCTTTTAAAGAACTATTTTTAAAATGTAAACATCCTCTCAGTTGTATACATCATCCAAGAGCAGTTGTCCTTTCTAGTGTTCCCCCTTGGACAAATGCTTATACTAAAACAGCCAGTTTTCAGATAAAGAAGGTCTCTCCTTCCTACCGCCCGAAAGCTCCAAATTCTATTACAACAGAACAAGATATCTTACTTTGTTCTAAATTCCAAGATCACTCATGAAGAATCTTTACCAGTCGTAAGTTTATGTTCAGCATTGAAATACTCTTGTTAGCTATGGTGAAAACAAAGCTTTGACGTAAATCTCTTGGGACGTGCGAGGTCCTTGGACCAAGTGGAAAGCAGTCCCGGAGACTGTTTCTGCAACAGGAGCTTCCAGGTAGGTTATGCAATGGGCAAATGGGTGCGCTTTAAGGCTCCACTCAGTTAATTTCATCCGTACCCACAAACCCCCAAGGCACAGCCCTTACCTTCAAGACCCAGAATCTGCATCTCTTGCTTTTCTAGATGACACCATAAGACCAACTAACCTGGTTCCAGCTGCACGGCACTCTCCACCCCTGTGAGAAACAGAGCAGAAAGCGCCGCGCGGCTAGGTCTCTGTGATAAAGGGGCTGTGAGAGCGGCAGTGCGCACATCAGAGCGGGGTGGGCCCGGAGTCGTGACTCAGGAAACCCAGGAGCTCGTCCTTCTGACCTCGGGCAAGGCCGGGAACCTCTCTGCTTTGGCTTCCACAACTGTAAAAGAGGGACTAATAAAACCTGTTTGCTGCCTCGTAGGAGAGGGGGGATGGTTAATGAACACCTGCAAGGTGCTCTGAAGATGAAAAGGTTCCTGGGCGCTAATGACAAACAGCCCCCATCAGCCTCTGGGCATCACATGGGAGGACGAACTGCCCCGAGTAAGACGGCCCTCCTCAACAGTTTCTCTCTAGGCCATACAGTTTCGAAAAACCCTGCAAGAAATGGACGATGGCAGTGCTTGGCGTACCAGACAGGACGCAAGGCCAGGCGCTGGGACGGCCGATGCCCAAGCTGCGTCAGCCCTTGCATGGCCCTGCCTCGGTTCTGCACACTCCTAACCCGTCTAAATATTTACCTGGGTGGCGTGTCTGAGTTACTATGGCTGTCACAGTCAAGGTGAGTAACTGGCTGATAAGTCCCTGTTTCCTGGCAGAGAACACATTACTGAATACGCTTCTTAAATGACCCTTTATATTTTTTAACATGATGTAGTGTTAAAATTATAACACCGCTTTAGCTTACATTTCACTTCAGGGGTCTCCTCCTTTTTTTAAAACAGAAGAAAGGCTCAGATAAGCAGATGATCAAGGCAATATGCTAGGCTTTAGAGACACACGTGAGTGCGTACAAGTGCATATACTCCCCAAAGGTGTCTTCCCAGTCCAGGCAGACGGGACGGTCTATGTTTAACTGGGTACTGACAACTGCAACGCATATCAAATTAAGTGCCAAAATTCAAAATCAATACTTGAAAATTTATATTTAACTGTGCACAAAACACAGAAGTGAAAAATCCAGAATTCATAGCCAGCGACACTGTATTATTTGAATAAGGAAACCCAAGGAAAGTTACATGCTTTAGAAAAGGTCAGTTTCAAGATCTGACAGCCTCATCTGAAGAATAAATGAGACAAAATAAGAAAGGAGAGTGCTTGATGGGAAGAAGCAGGCAGAGACAAAGACGACAAGCAAAAAGACTTCAGGACTTCCAAGCTTAACTTTGGCTTAAAGTGTCAACTTAAGTTAACCTTTGTTTAAGATGAATAATGCTTCTTCAATAAAATGTCATTTGTGACTTTACTGCAAAGAGATAATGTTTTTAAATTTATTAAAGTCATAAAAAAAAAACCAAACCCAGTCACTCAAGTTTTCTGCCCGCGCGGCGTTTCTCTTAAGGATAAAAGAAGCAATCCGCTCCTTCGCATCACGTGCTTCTGTCCTCAGGGACAGGAGGCGAGCATTTGAATCTCAGCTCTTTTCTTTCAATTCCCTTGAAAAACAAGTAATTTAATCAAATCCATTTAAAAATATAGCCCATTCACAGACTCAGGAAGGTCTGGAGAAAGCCAAGGACCCCAGTAACCCTGTAAGACACACAGTTAGGCCTTAGCCTTGAATCCGACAGCTCGACTGTGGTGTGACTGGATCTAATTTAAGAATGGGGTCCACTCAATAGACAAGACTCCAGTGTTTTCAACATCTAGGAAAATATTCTAAAAAGCAGGCAAAGGAGGGTCACCAGTGGTGTCTCAGGTAAGATGACTCCTGGGGACCAGGCCTCAAGCACAGAGAAGGGGCCACATCTCCAGCAGGGAGGTGTGGGAGAAGCTAGCCCAGCTCCAGTCCGACGGCCTCACCACTCACTGCCTGGGCAGGCCTGCCCGCGGACGCTCCCTCTGGACCTCTGCACGACGAGCACAGAGCCCCGGTGCCACCTGGCTGTGTGCTGCAAGTGCCCGATCGGCCTGGGCACGAGCCAGACGCTCCGCTCACTGCAGCCTCCCGTCAGACGCCCACCTTGTACCAGGGGGGTTTAAACCAAACCCGCAGAGAAGTGTGGGACCGCACTTAAAGAGTTCAGGCCGTGTATGTATATACAGCATGATTCAGGATACTCTAATGCTGTGCTTAGCTAAGAGCATCAGGAATTAGTTCACAAAGCTATCGACACATTCAAACCTTGTTTCCCAAAACTACTTTCATGCTAGCTTTTTTTTCTTAAGAAAAAAAAAAAAAAAAACCAGGGAATTCCCTGGTTGTCCAGAGGTTAGGACTGGGCACTTTCACTGCCAAGGGCCTGGGTTCAATCTCTGGTCGGAGAATCCACAAGCAGCAAGGCGCCGGGAAAAAAAAAATCCACAAAAAACAAAAAATACTATATACTACCAGTCAGTAGATAAATCCATTTATACTACTTAGTGTGAATACACATACACACACACATGTAAAATGATACACAGCAAACTCCAAACAATTTGCTCTGAGATGCCAGGGAAGGTAGGAGACTCATTTTGGGGATAAGGCTAGGGATAATTTTAGTTTTATTTCCAAGTCAAAAAAAAATTTCAAAGTAGCAATATTCACATACGGATTTTTTAAAAAGATCAGAAAAAGATAAAAAGGGAGCCAATTAATGCCAAAAGAGAGGGCCCAGTCCTGGGGTGACTCCACTACCCACATGGTGGGCACAGTTACTGGTTCCCACTGTGGCCTGGGAGACCTATATACATCATTAGCTGATTAGTTAACCTGGAAATTTTTTTTTTTTTTTTTTGAGGGAGAGGAGGAGAGAAAAATACAGAGACTTAGTAAAAACAAGGTCAGCAAGTCCAGCTCATGCTACAGAGCTCTCTTGGGCCAAGGGTTTTCACTTGTTTTTGGTGTCAGAATCAGGTCCTCTAAAAACAGTCTGGAGGACCCTGAAGAGCGTGGATGACACGGATTCTACTTACTGACACCAGATTAGAGAGGGTTTAAAACACGTACTGACTGATTCACTTAAGGTAACAGGCTCACTGCAAGTTAGCTGAAATATCATGAGAATACCTGTATTAAAAAATAGCAAGAAAAATGATACTGATTTATATTTTTGCTTACCTCTTTTAAAGTCTGACTTAATAGAAGACAGGCAGACCTGCATTTCTGCTTCTATACTGTTGTCTGATATGGTATTTTGGTTGAAGTATACAAAAAGAAGCCCAGCCTTCACCACGTTTAGTTGGAAAAGGGAGGTATTTCAATGACATTTTAAAAAACTGTGGTTATTCTTCTTTGAGTCTATGCTAATGTTCAACAAGTGGTAGTTTCTGTAAGCTTAGCTGCAACGTGGAATCTGAAACCGTACTGATGATGTTTCAGTGACATCAAACCCTGTGGTGTGTCCTGCACTTTGAATGTCTCTCCTGCCCACAAATGTTTGCAGCATCTCTGAATGTGCTGGTGTGCAGTCCTGCAGCTCCTCCGTCATTCAGATCAAGAAGCCCCATTTGTCAGTATCATCAGAAGTCGTCAGCACCGGGAGCTGTCAAACTCACGCTGGCAGTTCCCCAAAATTCACACTTTTGCTTACAAGTTCGAGTTTTATCCTGGGCAACTAATACTGTCACTGTTGTCCCCTGAACTGACAGGCTTCCTTCATTCCTTTTCGAGAATGGGCTTCTCTGGTGGTTCAGCTGGTAAAGAATCTGCCTGCAATGCGAGACACCTGGGTTTGATCCCTGGGTCGGGAAGATCCCCTGGAGGAGGGAAAGGCTACCCACTCCAGTATTCTGACCTGGAGAGTTCCATGGACTGTATAGTCGATGGGGTCGCAAAAAGTCGGACAGGACTGAGCAACTTTCACTTCACTATCGAGAAAGCACATGTCAAATATTCAGGTCTTACTAACCCAGTTTGTCTGTCTCTTGTTCTTTCAAGTAAAAATAATGTTCCTGAAAAAAGAGGCCAGTTCACCTGGCAACTCACACAGCTGCGCAGTATTCCTGGAGACCATCGCAGCACTGCAGTCGCCCGTGGGCTCCATGTGAACTCTGTGTCATCCACAGAATGGTATTAAAAGGTGTGTGAGCGAAGGCTGAGATCTAATAAAACTAACCATTTCATGCTTCATCAAGGATAGTTTTGGGTCAGACTCGTGCGACAGGGTGGGGTGCGTGGTGGTCTCCAGCTGGACACCATGGCCTGCTCCGTGAAAGGAGCTATTTTACCCATCACTGCCTTTGCACCATCAGGGCAAACGGCCACACAGTGAAAGAGGTAAAAAAAAAGGCTGTTGTATTCTTGAGAAAGGGCTTCCCTGGTGGCTCAGGTGGTAAAAGAACCTGCCTGCAATACTGGAGACCACTGTGACCTTGCGGCTCCCTTGAAAGTATCTCAGGGACTCCAGGGGCCCACTGACCATTGCCTTATGCAAACACTGAGGACACCTGCAGAGCTGTGAATACAATGTTATCATGTGCCTCCCCTGGAGAAGCTTGGCCTATTACCAGAAGGAGAGAAGAACAACTTCTGGTTGTATATATGCCAAAATGGTCTACAAACATACACAGTGCCCCCTGGTCCCCGCCTCTTCTTCCTCCCTGAAGTTACCAAGCATAAAGGACCAGCAATTTAGGAAAACTGGGCTTGTTCCTTAGGAAACATTACTATGCTCATAATTTTATAAGTCGAACTATCGTAATTAGAACACACTGCTAGTGAATAACACAACAAGCAGACAAAAATTCAAATGAAGTTCACATGCATCAACGACAAAGCAGAGACTGAAAAGGTTAATCAAACAGGTGTTAACAACTCAAGTTCTATTAGAAATACTACAATATTAAAACTTGAAACAGTAAGGTATAAGGTTATAGTTTGGATCTCAGTTGGTTCAAATACTATCTGGTTTTTTTTTTTTTTTGGGTGTGTGGTATGTGGATGAACCAAAAAGTTCTTTAGTTTTTTCCCATAAGATGCTTCCTGTAGTACTTAGTTGTCTTTTGCTACATTCGAAACAATTTTGTTAAATTGTATTGTGACAGGTGTCATATCAGCATGAGTCAAAAAAAAAAAACAAAGCTGAACGTCAAAACTGGTGGATTGTGTAGCCATTTGTAGTAGCCACTGAAGATGGAAGAAAAAAGCAACATTTTCAGCATATTATGCTTTATTATTTCAAGAAAGGTAAAAACGCAACTGAAAGGTAAAAAAAAAGGACTTGTGCAGTGTATGGAGAAGGTGCTGTGACTGATGGAATATGTCAAAAGCAGTTTGTGAAGGTTCGTGCTGGAGGTTTCTCGCTGGACAATGCTCCTTGGTCGGGCAGACCAGTTGAAGTTGACAGTGATCAAATCGAGAAATTAATTGAGAACAATCAGCATTATATGCCACAGGAGATAGCCGACATACTCAAAATATCCAAATCAACCATGGAAAATCATTTGCACCAGTCTGGTTATGTTAATCACTTTGATATTTGGGTTCCACGTAAGTAAAGCCGGGTGGGGAGACCTTGACCATATTTCCTCATGTGACTCTGCTTAAACGTCACAAAAGATGTTCTGTTTTTAAAACAAATTGTGACGGGCGATGAAAAGTGGATGCTGCATAATAATGCGGAATGGAAGAGACCGCAGAGCAAGCGGAATGAGCCTCCATGAGCCACCCCGAGGCGCCGGTCTTCAGCCAAAGAAAGTGATATTGTGTACATAGTGGAACTGGAAGGGAGTCCTCTCTAGTAGGAGTTCCTTCTGGAAAACCAGATGACTGACTCCAACAGGTATTGCTCCCAGTGAGACCAACGGAAAGCAGCGCTTGACATGAAAACGGTCTGGAATTAGTCAACAGAAAATGCATCCTCATCTTCCATGAGGATAACGCAACAAGACTGCACGTTGCTTTGATCATCAGGCAAAAATTGTGACAGCTTGGCTGGAGGTCTGATTCATCAGCCGTGTTAACCACACATTGCACCTTTGGATGTTCTGTTTATTTCAACCTTTACAAAATTCTCTTAATGGGGAAAACTTCAATTCCCTGAAAGACTGTAAAGGGCACCTGGAACAGTTCTCTGCTCAAAACGATAAAAAGTTTTGGGAAGATGGAACTATAAAGTTGTCTGAAAAATGGCAGAAGGCAGTGGAACAAAATGGGCTGTTCAATAGTTTTTGGTAAAAGTGAAAGGTTTGTTTTTTAACCTTAATATTGAAGGAACTTTCTAGCCAACCCAACAGTTCAATCAGGGACTGAATTTGCGTCCCGTGCATCTGAAGTGCTGGAGCCTTAACCATGGAACCACTTAGGGAAGTCCCATCAAATACTATCCTAATTTAAAAATCCCCACACAAAAAAGGAATTCAGGAATTCTAACACAATGGGATTTGACTATATGACAGTAAACTTTTGGAAGTCAAATTACTAACTCATCGGAAAGTAACATCTGCATTTAAAACAAGGAACTGTGGTCCTATCTGGGACTAACCACAGATAAAATCTCTAACTTCTTAAAGGAGAATTCCTTATAAATCTTATGCTAAACTGGCTTTCTTCAAAAGAGTTAAAAATGGGGTGAGGAGAGGACTGTATTAAATGCTGATTTCCGGTTACAGGCTGGCCCCCTGAGAGCGAGAAGTCTGAATGGGGGTCATCAGCACACGTGGAACGGAGCAGCTGAGGATCACCCGAGGGTCGCCTGGTGAGGCGATTCTGTGCGCAGTCCATAAGCAGAACACGGCACACACTCCAGGGTCAGTGACACCACCTTCCTCCAGGTGGTGAAACACGCAAAGTGCAGGAAGGGAGGCTCGGTAAACGGGAGAGGGAGAGAGGGCAGATAAGAGACAGAGGAGCAGGCACAGGCAACACGGTGGCAGAAAAATAACACAAGCTGCGGTTAAGGTGCTGGGCTCTAAACCACCACCGTGACTCAGAAAAGAGAGGACAACCACGGCAACCAGGGACACGGCCCAGGGGCTCACAGCACTCTGGGCGCCGTGTGGAGTGTCTCACACGCATTCACTCGTTTAACTAACCGTCATAAAACCCAGACAGGTAGATCCTTTGACAACTCCCTATTTCTTTCCCATTTCTGGCAGGGAAATGAGTGAGCTTGCCTGAAACGGCTCAGCTAACCCACGGTGGGGACCCCTGTGACTTCTGAACCCTGCCTTTAACCACTGAGCATCCCGCCTGTCAAGTTCAGAGGGAACTTTGCTTTTACCTGAGAGTGTGCTTTAAACTGTTACATTTTAAAAGACCAATTAAAAAAAAAAAAAAAAGGTGTACACCCTGCAAAACACTGTTCAGTACGATGGTGTGGCTGTCAGGGAACCCAGCCGCGAGGCGCTGGGCTACAGGGTCTCAGCCCCAGCCCACATGAGATGACCATGCCCCTGCCTCGTCATTTCACCACAGGCCACTCATTTGTTAGCAAGGGAGTAAAAGGGAAAACAGAAGAAAGGCCCAAGCTTGAAAATGAAAGGCCAATGCTCACTGCTTAGGAAACAATTTCTAAGTAATTACATGTCCTTTGCACATTTTTTTTCTAAAGCAGAACATTCTAAAGACATTTCAAACATTATGAAGAAGTTTAAACCTACGTGGAAGGTGAATACTTGTATTCCTTGTATATACTTGTATACCTATATACCCACTTCCCTAGATTCAACAACTAGGGATATAAGCATATTTGCTTTACAGTTATTTTTCTCTTTGCTGTTTGAAGTAAGGTGCAGAGATCATGATACTTCACCCGAATTTAAATACTTCCATCTGCAATTCCTAAGGATGAGGAAAGTTCCTACAAATCAGAATCCCTTTGAAACTAATGGTAATTCCATAGAAAATTCCACATCGCTCTACTCAACTTTCCACAGCAGCCACACCAATGTCTTCTGCAGGTTTGATTTTGTTTTGTCTTTAGAACAAACATCTGATACAGTCATTCACTATGTTCGACTGTTACATCTCTTGCGTCTTTCTTTTCAACTAGAAGCGTTTTTGATTGATGAATAATTCAAGGGCCTAAAACAAAACCAGATTTTTCTGGCTGTTGCAGTTTGTCCTTGCACACGTGAGCAACGTCTCTACAAGACGAATAAGCAAGACTTTTCCTTAAGTACATTAGTGAGAGAAACTGGCCCAGGCTTGGGAGTTCTCCGCACCCTTGACGGTCCTTTTCCATCTGACAGGGAAGAGGAGGTGAGGTGGGCCTCGTATGGAAGCGGACGGGAGGAGATGAGGCAGGGGTCGGCATGCCCCTGCCTGCACTGGCCCGCGCCCCAGCCTCTGGTCTGGGATGTTCTGCGTGGCCAGGACCCGAGCTGATAGAAGGGTGCCTTATCCTATCTGATCACTTGGAAATCCAAAGACCCCCAAAGATTGCTCTAGCTGGGTCTCCAAAAGAGGCCAAAAGGAAATACCAGAAGATGATACATGTGGCTGTGTTTCCTCTGGGAGAACCACCAGCAGTGGCCTGGGGACGTGGAGCTGGCGGAGGGGCAGGACCGCGCACTTGGGACTAACAGACTGGTGACCTTGGGGAAGAGTGTCAAGGATGTCCCAGCAACCTCCCAAGCAGCAGGGCTGGGAAGAACAAGTCAGTGTTCACAAAAGCTTGTTGCACCTGGCAGGTCATTGGCCCGAGGGAGTACGCCCCGTGGGGCTACCTGGTGTATGAAAACGGGGTGCCTGGGAGGACTCGCAGTTCCTAGATGCAAAACACCCTTTCCTGACTACTAACCATACCTACTTATTCTTCCACGTAATTAGCATCTTTAATGAAAAAAATATCATCAGTTCAGAGAAGACTAACAAAAGGTGTGTGGGCTTTACAGAAACACACACCACCCCCCAGAGAGCTCTTTGTTACTCTGGTTACGTTCCTCTCCACGAGAGAGAAACAACTTTACGTGGAGGCTCACTCCAGGCAGCTTTCACGGTGTACATCTAACAAGTCGCTCCACAGAGAGGGACAGCCACACAATAAACACCCTGGTCTGGTTCTCTCTGTTTGGAGAGAGAGTCAACGGTGAGGTCTTCCGAGGGGGGCTTTCACTTTCTGTCGTGGATGACCCGATTTCCTTCCTAATTGTGGGGGGTGAGGACAGCGTGGGGCAGCCGCCCTCACGACGTTTACTGGCTCAGCCACGCAGGAGCGCCCCAGGCCTGGGAGCCCGTGTGCGTGTGCGCAGCAGGGCTCAGCAGCACGGGCTAAGCCATCAGGGAGGCTGAGGCAGAAAGGAAGCCCTGGGCCTCGAACCCCACACTGCCCCTGGATCATTCCTCTCTAAGTTTCTATTGGAAAGGTAAACACCTTTCCTCGAATCGGTGACTCAGGAATACTTGTGAGAAGACAAACTTTTCCTACAATCAGACTTCCGTTCCCCAAGAAAACGGGGTTTTACACAAAAAGAACAATTTGCTCCCCAGCTCCCCACCAGGCCTCGGCGACTCATCAGTCTTTCAGAGACTGGACTTGCTGACCGACTCTCAGATCAGAGCACGTAAAGGCTTTCCTGAGGCCGGAAAAAAAGCCAGCTGGATCTAGATGGACAGCAGATCTTCCTTTCTGACCATCCGCATTTTTTTTGGCATGGCTATTCTTGCCTTAAACCTGGCTCTAGAAGTGACAGACATCTTACTATGCTTAACCAGAAATTAAAATTCAAGGAAAAGTCTTGACCGGTGGTGGGTTGGGGGCTGGGGGTGGGGGAGGCAAACTATGTCCCATGGGCCATATCTGGCCAGCCTCCTGTTTTTGTAAATAAAGCTTTATTGGAACATGGTCATTCCTATCTGTGGCTGCTTTCACGGCCAAAAACATCGACTCTCCAGCTTTTCCTGAAAGAGTCTGTTGATCCCAGTCTAGAACTGTGCTGTCCAATACAACAGCCACTAGACACAGGTCTATTTAAATGTCAAACAGCCAAAACAAAATAAAATTAACCACTCCACGTCTCAGTTGCACTAGCCACATTCTGAGGGCTCAGCAGTCACCTGTGACCGAGGGCTGCTGCGGTGGCCAGCACAGAGGACATTCGCGCCACCACAGACAGGTCTCCTGGTCGGCCCCGGGAGGACAGGATTTAAGTCATCAAGCTAAATTTACAGCCACCAAGTTCCAGGTGACACCGCTCCTTCTCCAGACAGAAAAATTTAGGCTAAGTTTCAACATGTTCCTGTCACACTTCTTGCTGCTGCTGCTAAGTCGCTTCAGTTGTGTCCGACTCTGGGCCACCCCATAGACGGCAGCCCACCAGGCTCCTCCGTCCATGGGATTCTCCAGCCAAGAACACTGCAGTGGGTTGCCACTGCCTTCTCCAGTGCATGAAAGTGAAAAGTGAAAGTGGAGTCGCTCAGTCGCGTCCGACTCTTCGAAACCCCATGGACTGCAGCCCACCCAGCTCCTCCGTCCATGGGATTTTCCAGGCAAGAGGACTGGAGTGGGCGCCATTGCCTTCTCCGGACACATTTCCTAGGACATGCTAATTCACTACATTGACCACAAACTCTAGGCTACGTAATAGGAGATGAGTGTCAAGCCAACTGGGGCTACTAACCAATTCAGGAACTGCATTGTTTATGGACCGTAAGCTCTGAAAGCTGGGCCACAGTGCTTGCTTCGTACTCCAGATTAGGAACCTGCTTGGCACAAGGTGATAGGGACTCAAGTATTTGCAAAATGAATGAAGAAATGAATCCTAGGCCCCAAAACTGTCATACATCAGAGGCCAGTGAAACAGACGGATATTGATAGATGTTGGGAGGGAAACACTACTATTTCTACAATCCTGTGGCAAAAAGTTCTACAAACAGCCAAACTTTCTATTTTAAAATGAATTAAAGAAAAATTCCATACAAAACGAAACAACTGCCTGGGTTGGGATTCTGGCCCTACCACTTACAGGCCGTGTGCCACGGGCTGTTCTTTTCCCTCTGTGGGGACGACCCTTCTTGACCCTTCTTCTCTAAACGCACGGGGGAGTGGAGTCGGACGTGAGCCCCAGGACTGCCGGCCCCCTCCCGACACCAGGAGGCATCAGGCCCCGGCTCGCTTTCCCACACCCGCCCGGACTCAGCTCCCGTGCCCTCCTGCCCCGGGGCCCCTGTGTGGGTCCCTCCAGCAGACCATCGAGCCCTCCGGGGAAGGACCCTCAGCACTGGACACACAGAGGAGAAGCTAAGTGGAGATGAAACTGATCAAGACTCTAAAAGCCAATACAGTAAAAATAAATTTTGTTAAACCACTCATGAATAGGCTTGCTCTCAAAAGTCCTTGTGTGTAAATCAAGCGTTTTTCAAGTTTTAACTAGTTCACTGTTTGAACCAGAAGTTAAGTTTTACTACCGGTTATCCCTTCTTAAAAACTCAAGTCTCTTGTAGGGGAGTACACTTCACTACTTTTCCCCCTCACAATTAGAGAACAACCAACAATTCAACCAACAGCAAAAAAAAAACAAAAAAAAAAACCCACAAAAAACCCAGATTGGTCACAGTAAAGTCTTAGAATTTAAAAAAAAAAAAAAAAATCAATGTAGTATAAGATATAAAATCAAATATTATAGTTTGGAATAAATTCATAGCTAAAAAAAGGTACACTAAACTCAAACTAAAAAAAAATCTGTTATTTATTAGAAGGTACCTTAAAAGTTTAAAAATAAACGTTTCATGTGCAATAAAATTTTCTTATTGCTAACTCAATCAGTCCCTGTTTAAGAGCTTAAATGGAAACACAATCATTTTGTTTTAGCCCGTTTGGCTCCTGCAGCTAAAACACCTGAGTGCTAACTGTGGTCAACGTTTGCTCTTTCCTGGTTGCACCGCAAAACAAAGTGACCTACAGGTTTGGTCACTGTGGACGTTATTAATTGCCACCAGCTTCATTACAGAGGGTTTGGAGAGAAAAGGCAACCTCTATCTTATTCCAACAGACTGGGTATTCATGTAGTTTCATCTTCCTTCCCTGGGTACACCCTAGGATCTGAAAAATCTTGCCTGGCATTTTAGTCATACAGACTATTAGTCACCTGGAGATCTTGCCCCCAACCCTTCCTTAGCATGGGTCCTGACAGTTAAAACTGTTCTGTTAGGACAGAGCTGTGATATTATATACATTTTAAAGTGATTTGATGAAGCTTGATTAACTATCATTTTCTATTTCACCCAAATACGAACAAAAAATTTGTATAAGAAACATTTTTAAATGCTTAAGAAAAAGTATACAATTATTCTGATACCTATGTTTTAATATAATTATCAATTTACTGTGGTAATTGTGTTTTTAAGCTAAGCTCTGTATAAATTTTAAGCTAAATTCTGAATTCAAATTTTGTATAAATGACCACTGGCAAACTGTATTAAAAGTGATCTATACACACATTGAAAACTTGCTGCCACTTAAAATTTTTAAGGCAAATGTCAATACAGAGCCTGTTTAAATGTAAAGTGTCTGCTACTATCCCATAAAAAGGCTAACAGTTCAGAAATTATGACCCACAATGGAGTTCAGTATTTCAAAGCACAAAGTGCATTTCTCTTTCAGGCTCCGTGGCAAGGACGAAAACGATCCTTTTAAGAAGGGAAGTTCTTTTCTGGTCGTTCCCGCATAGTTCCTGACTGCAGCTCATCTTTAATTCAGGGATGTGTCCCCGTGAAGCCTCCAGGGTGCTGATCGAGCGACACGTCTGTAGCAGAA
>SJYA01003958.1:34743-77666 GCA_006410615.1 Neotragus moschatus | reverse complement strand
CTAAACCTAACCCTCTAACCCTAACCCCTAACCCTAATGCATACCCCTAACCCTAATTAGTGGGGGACAGTCCCCTAACCCTAACCTGACCGATCCCCTAACCTGACACTCTATCCACATCCTAACCCTCACCCACATCCTAGTCACACCCTCAACCCTATACTTACTTTTGAAGTACGTACCTGCAGAATCTTCATTTTTGACGCCTCACATGCATAACAAAAGACAAGGGTGTAATGTTTCAAACATGGATCCCAGACCCATTAACCACATAAGTGATGTGAAGTCGCTCAGTCGTCTCCGACTCTTTGCGATCCCATGGACAGTAGCCAACCAGGCTCCTTCATCCAAGGGATTTTCCAGGCAAGAATACTGAAGTGGGTAAAAGGAATATAAATACTGTGATAACATCATGTAAATCTCTTGTACCGCCCAAACACCTCTCCACCACATAGCCAATCAGACACGATGCAACACATGTATGTCATACATTTTGTAACCTAGCAATCTAATACTCAACAATAACCTGGGTAATTATACACACAAGATATATTTATACCATAAATATTTCAACAAATTCCACCTTCTACGATGGTTTCAATCCTCACAAAAGCAGGATGAACAGCACCTTTTTCCACTAGGATCCGAAGCATTGCACAAAGTGACAGTCAAATATGCTCATCATTGACCATGAAAATCATAATTATGACCATCAGAAAGAAGGTCAGCAAGGTTGATATAACAGAATTTTCAGTGTTCCAATACAAGTTCTACCAAAATCCATAAAGAAAGACATACGCACAGGAAACTACAAATTGAAAGTACATCTATTGAGATAAATATTGGACATCATTTGCATGAATCTTTAAGGCATAACTACAGACATTCTTCAAATTCATAGAATGACAAGAAAGTATGGCTACATACAATCCATTCGGTTGTATAAACTACTCATGAATAACTTCACAAGCAATTTAAAACCAGATGACAATTTCAAATGTCATTTTCAATATTTAATAGTTTGATGTACAAACAAGACGGTAAGACAGAAAATTAAAACTGAAATACATGCAGTAAATCCTCAGTAGATATGAAAACATCCCATGGTAGTGAAGTCAATTAACATTACTCATCTCCAATTCGATGTGATCAGAATTCATATTTGGCAAAAAATACAAAAGGCTGATTTTAACAGTCATATTATTTTTCTTTGTACTCTTAAAAAGAAAAACAAACATGAAAAACTACATTGAACCTGGAGACTCACATTTCCAAATGTCATATGTCAGTATACAAAGCAACAGCATATCAAACTTTCTAATACGACCATTCACATATGCATTTTTTTTGCAAATAAATCCAAACATCTTTATTTCCTGTAAAGTAAGAGGTTAAACACAAATAAACTTAAATTTGTTTAGAAATTAATGTTGTGGTATTTTATCTTATTTGGAAATCCAGATATTCAGTGAGTTTTCATCATTTAATTTAACTTAGCAAAACTCTAAGGTTTTAATTGGATGAAATACTCCAAAATAAACACATCCTTCTGAACTCAATATTTCACAAGGCAGATAACATTCAATGAATGAAACTGAGAGGGTAACAACCAAGAAGGCTAGCGGTCTCCAAAGGGAGGAAATGGGGTGCAAGTGTCAGACATTTTTTAGCTCTCACTTACAAGGCAGGAGGAAACAAGCTGTTACCTTTTTCCCCCTTCTTGATACAAATTTAAAAAGAAGTTTTCTCTTAAAATTCTATGTTGCTATAATGAAACCTGGTTCCACCTGAACTTTTCTCATACTTTGAGCTAACCAAGACATTTTTCTTCTGGAAATGTTTGCCTTAAGCTATGTGAATGTACTATGTATTTACCCTAGACTCTATCTTCAAGTACGTTCTGCCTAAAGGCTCAGAACTTACTTGACAAACCAATATGCTTTACTCATACATTGTACTCCTAATTTCTCTGAATGAAGCTATATATTTGCTCATATCAGTCCGTTTATGGCCCAGGATGACTCACCTGGTGCCACAGTTATCTCCATGTATCTTGTGGGTGAGGGGTCTGCTGCCATTCCTTTCTCTAATGAGTAGACTGCTAGTAGCTATATAACATCCAGCTAAAGAGGAGGAGGGGAGCACTGTTTCTGCCCCCTTCTGATGTCTATGTCAGAAGCTTTCTCTCTTTTATACTTGAATAAAACTTTGTGACACAAAAGCTCTGAGTGATCAAGCCTTGTCACTGGCCCCAGGTTGACTTCTTCTCCTAAGGGACCCAATAATTCAAGCATCTTTCATGGTTAGACAACAACCTTTCAAAACAATGTTCTTTTCAAAAAATGATGATGAGTGATGAGTATGCATATGTCTATGAATGCAATGGGACCCGTATCTCAAACCAGAGAAAAATATATCTTCCCTCAACATAAATATAACACAATCAGCCCTTCATATGCATAGATTTTCCAACTATGAAGTCATACAAATATGGTTGTAAAATATCGCAATAAATTCCAAAGTTTAAAAGTGGTGAATATTGACTTTCGCCTGCTGGCACTTCTTTTTATGTCATCTCCATTATGACAATGAATCATGTGCTGTGCTAAGTCACTTACATTGTGTCCAACTCCTTGGGATCATATGGACTAGGCCCCACTAGGCTCCTCTCTCCATGGAATTCTCTAGGCAAGGATACTGGAGTGGATTGCCATGCTCTCCCTCAGGAGGTCTTCCTGTCCCAGGGATCGAACCCATATCTCCTGTGTCTCCTGCATTGACATGTTCTGGATGTTCTTTACCACTAGCACCACTTGGGAAGCCCCAAGACACGTGAACAGTAGATTTGGGGATCCACGGGGCATATACAGAACCATTCCTCAAACAAAACTGAAGAATGACTTTAAAATCTCAAACAAAATATGAGTATATGTGTTCACAACCTTCATGTAGCAAGGGTTTCTTCGATCTGAAAACTGCCATAGATGAAGGACTATGTGAGGAATATTTCAAAGTCTATTTGGCAAACACAGCCTAAGTTGGCTATATTTAATCCTCAAACAAATGAGAATGTCACGAGTAGTGGTCGTTTCAAATAATAGCATGTGAATAAGTGTGCAGGTCACTTATTGTGATGCGTGGTATACCACATTCAGACATTTCAGTAGCATTGTTGCAAAAACTATACATTTCTCAGGGGAAGCTTCTACATGGACTGTTGGGATCAGAGCTCTAACTCATACAGGCATACTTTTACTTTTAAAATAATCCTGCATGATAAGCAAACAAAACACTGGATAAACACCTAGACAGTGAGCTCTGTATGAAATGATTTTAAAGCTAGTAGATGGAATGAGCTGATGAGGAAGACTACAGATGAGTCATCTTCAGCTTGGTCAAACTGCTGATAGTCATCCAAGTGAATGAAAAGTTAAGCTTGTTGTCATTAAATCGGTTTAAAAGAAATAAAATAATAAAACAAATGAGTAAATCTTGTTTTCTTATCATTTCTTATTATTTTCTTCTTATTTCTGCACAGCCTTGTTNAGACTACAGATGAGTCATCTTCAGCTTGGTCAAACTGCTGATAGTCATCCAAGTGAATGAAAAGTTAAGCTTGTTGTCATTAAATCGGTTTAAAAGAAATAAAATAATAAAACAAATGAGTAAATCTTGTTTTCTTATCATTTCTTATTATTTTCTTCTTATTTCTGCACAGCCTTGTTACTGGCATTAATAGAATACCTTCAGTAATAACTTGTCACAGTGAAACAGATTCACATTCTATATCGATTCACATCTATAATTGATGCCATAGCTGTTTGATACTATTGCTTGAATGAATACAACGTATGTGACTTCACAAACTACAAACACTATGAACATAATAGGTATTAAAAAACCTTGAGTGACGTGTTAAGACTTAGTACAGTTGCTCTCACGAATAGTGATACTATTATTCACTCTAGCCATAGTACATTAACACCCCTGCAAAGGAAACTGAAAGGATAAAATAATAATAAAGGAACTTCATAACTACATTCCTACTGCAGTCATTCAACACTATGTTTTCTTTTAAATGAACTTTCATATTTGGTCTACTTTAACCTCTTCTCTGTTCACTTTATGCTATACCATAGGAGCTCTAATTCATTTTTTTTTTTAACTTGCAAAACTAGTGATAGAATCAAAGGCCGATATCTACATCAAACAGGAATGGAAACTGTAAACAATTTTATGTGATAATATTTCCGTGCTCCTATTCATTCAAATGGTCATTCAAAAGGATGTGATTTTTGTGAATGTTTATTTCAGAAACTTGGAATCGGAAGACTGCACACAATAAAACTAATAATATATTAATACATAATATTAATAATATACAGTGGGTCATTCTTTATTCTATAACAGCTAACTGACTGGACCCTCACCAATAAGTGAACATATATAGGAAAATCCATAATAGATCTAAAAACCATCAAAGATAAAATAATAATAAATACAGTGACATCTTAGTTGGTATAAGAAAAAGGATGATTATGAATGCCTGTGGCTGTCACAAGTGTTCACTTGTATCCTTCATCTAAGGTTGTAAAAAGTGCTTTGTGAAATCCAGAGGTTTGCAGCAGTTGTAACCTCCTGAACAGACTGAAATAAAAAGGGTTTACAGAATATCATGACGATTTCCACCTACTGGGCTGTGTTGAGCTCAAGCAATACATACTCCAGAGGACAGAAGACAGACAGGTTGGGAAGATTTCTATTGCACTTAGGGAGAAAGGGTACATTGCTACTCAGCCTAGTACAAGTGTAGAAGCAACACCTCAGGGTTTCAACCTTTATAGATTCAATAAATATGAGAACGATTTCTCAGACCTCCTCTCATAAGCACAAGCATAATGAAAATACTGAGTTTTCATGGTCCCACAGAAAATTAGACTCACCTATGACTTTTCTTTGAGAAGAGTTGAACTACTCGTTGTTAGAAAGACATGATTCTTTCTTCTCTGAAGATATGTGAATCACTCAGTTGGGTGTGGTGAATAACATAATTAAGGATCTAATACATAAAAATGCAATAGGCAAAGCACAAAGATTTTCTTCTCCCTTTCTCAAAGGGTGGAATATTTTGTATTTGCACTGATTTTATGTCTTGACTTCATGTACAATTATATATTGATTTTGTTAGTTGAAATACAATAGGACTAAAACTATTGATATAATACTAATAACTCATGTTGGTATGTGTGGTTGTCACATAGGATTCACAGGAGATTTAAATTCACAGTTGTCAACGTAAAGGATTAATGCTATTTAGCTTCTTCATGAATCTATACCATGAATGAAGAGCTTTTCTCAACATATTTCACTGAGGGAAATACAAGCATGATAGGCATAATATTGCTCACAATACAGATCTGATTTTCAACATCAAGGTTCTTTCAGTGTCCTTGAACAGCCTTTGTTTTTCTGTAAACAAAAGAAAAAAACTCATGAGCATCAAACATATTCACATAAAACAAGTGTATGAATTGTTATCTTCCTGAACCATGGATCAAACCCGCATCACTTCCATCTCCTGCACTGGTAGGCAGATTATTTACTGACGGTGCCACCTGGGAACCACTGCCATCAGCTTCTACGGTTCATGACCTAAGTAGGAAAAAGAACATTGGAAGAAGCACTCATAAGTATACTCTAGTTATTACTGGGACAAGTCAGTTCCTCCAATGATGATGGGTATAACTGAATAATTATTACAAATGCATGGGATGCGATGTCTACATGATACATCTGTTCCTTTAATACTATTGCTTCAGGTATGCCTACTTCAGCATGAAGGACTGCGCTTCAAGGGATGCCTGCTATTCCAACTCAAGCAACAGATAGTGAAGTGCAGATCATTGTCCTTTGTTGAAAATAATCAGCAGTTTCTCAACAGATGTAACATGCCAGAGTAACCCTTGGGATGGAACTCTAAAAACAGGTTAGGCCCTCTTTTTGCCAAGCCTTGCGATAAAATGCAAATCAAAAAAAAGAAAAATAGCATTGGTTTTGTCAGGACTTCCTCGTCTTTTCTTTCTGGATAGCAGGAAGCAGACATTGAGGCCAGAGGAATGCAGGATTTAATTGTGAGTGAACGTTGGGTGGGGTGGAAGCTCATCACTCTAGTAAGAATGTGGCTCAATTAAATGGACTTTCATTCACTTCATGTACATAGAGTTCTATAATCCTTCATTAAGAAATTCAATAAGTTATGCTTCTTTACTCCTTCATAATCTCTTGGTTTACAAGAATGTCCATTCCTAGTCCAGCACTTATACAATGAGTGTTACTTGTGGTAATAGTGTAGAAAAGATGATGAGCAATGACAGGAAGTTTATTTATTCTTTGTTGGAATGCTTGATTTTTTATACAATTTTTAATATACTTACAGATGTGAATATTTCAGTGGCATGTATAAATACACATTGAGTAGTGCTATGATAACTCAAAGTGTTGGCACAATAATTATCCTGGTTATTACGTCTTTTTCATATATTCCTTTTGAGATTCTCTTCCATTATACATTATCATAAGATATTCAATAGTTTCCTAAACTGTACAGTAGGTCCTTGTGGTTTCTTTCATATATAGTACTATGTATTTGTTAATAATTCAAGCAAAAACTGGTACACAAATATTCATAGTGACATTATTCACAATAGCTCAAAGGTAGAACCCATTCAAGTGTCCATCGGTGGGTGACTGAGTATGCAATACAGGTTATATTCAGAAGCTTGAACAGTATTCTACCATACAAAAAAGTACTTTAAATGGTGCTGCCACTGTGTAAGACATTACGGAAATGACTCAAAACGAACACATGGAATAAATACATAGTTCAATTCTAATTCATGCTAGGTACCCAAAAGGTTTGGGAAAAGGGGCTGAGAAAATGCCTACTTCTTCAGTCACACTCACAACAGCATGATTTACACTGGCAAAGAAACAGAAGTAATCTATGTACGTGTCCATGGCAGCCCATTTCATAAACAAACTGGGGTATACACGCAATGGAATCTGATTTGGCCCTTCAAAGTTAGTCATTCTGACAGTGCTACAATGTGAACAAACCTTCTAGTTTTATTAAGTGAAATAAACCAGACCAAAAAAGGACAAACGTTCTGTGATTCCACTTGTATGAGATATCCAAACAAGTCAAATCTGCCAGAAAAAGCAGAAAGTGATTCCCACGGAATCCCAGTTTCCCTTGGGAAAACTGACTTCCCATGATACCTCCAGAAGCAATGAAACAGTTGGAAGCTATATCCAATCAAATGAATGTAGACATAATTTTACAGTTTTCACCAAACTCACACAAACTGCTAAACAGACAAAAGGCAAAACTGTATCTATGGTACCTCAGCTTTGCTTAAAGCTGTATCTACAGTATCTCAGTTTTGATTATAAAATTTAACAACAACAACAAAACACTAAAGTCTATCCAAAAAAAGGATATAAAAAATTAGAAATTTGAACTGTGAAAAACCTTATTCACAAAACTTAAACACAAGCCACAGAAAAATATACTTATAAGATACATATCTGATAAAGTATTGTACTCCAACTATACCAAAAACTCTAGAATAATCTCATTAAAAATGTATAAATCTAAACACCTGGCCTACAAAAATATAAAGATAGTAAATAAGCCTATCAAAAATACTCAAAATCACATATCATTAGGAAATTACAAACCAAAATAACAGTGAAGAAGCACTGCACACTTATTAGATCCAATAAACTCAAAAATAGGGGGCGGGCACAGCTTCTCTGGTGGCTCAGTGGTAAAGAATATGCCTGACAATGCAAGACACTCTAGTTTGCTCCCTTACCCGGGAAGATCCCAAATGCCACAGAGAAACATAGCTGTATTTTTCCACAGCTAAACAAGGCTCACCTGTGACCTGAATACTGCATGTCTAGCACTTACCAAACAGCTTTGAAAACGTGTCCAGACAAAAAATATCACACGATTATACGCAACAGTTGTAATAACTAAAAACATTCAAATATCAATATGTCTTCAGTAGATGACTGTGTAAACAAGTTGGAATACATCCAAAAGTGAAGGGGAGCAAATGCTACCACAAAATATACCACCTCAGCATGAGAATCAGTTGGACCTAATTAACTTTTTTTTTAAGAGGACACATGATCATCTCTGAAACCCAAGTTCAAGACGGCTCTTCTGTGATTCACATTTACCAGAGAAATCTCACTTCAAAGGAATCCTCTCTATATGCCAGATAGAAGGATGAGAGACAGTCTTTTGAAACTCTTTTTTCTTTTTTATCAATAGGGAAAGCTAAGCCATAAATCTGTACAACAACTACCCTTCCTTTCCTTTTTTTTTTTTATATTTATTCGTTTGCTTTTTATTTTGCTATGCCAGGTTGACCTTCATTGAGGCAAACCAGATATTTAGCTACAGCATGCAAACTCTTCATTGTGGCATGGAAGATCTAGTTCTCGGATCAGGGAATGAACCTGGGCCTCCTTCTTTGGGAATGTCCAGTCTCAGCCAGTGGACCACCAGCAAATGCCTGTTTTGTTTTTAGATGTAAGGTGATATCTTGGGCCATTTCAATCACTGACATAGTTTCCTGAGTTTCTCCAAAGCACGCACAGGGTACACATTATTAAACTGGTTTGCAAAACAAGGAAAGGTTGTTTGCTACAACATTGTATGCTTACAAATATCTAAATGGTAAACGGCATATTATTTATATTTAATTACTATGGGGGGAAAAGAATGCAGGATTCATACATGTTACAACATGAATACACATTAAAACTATCTTTAGTGAAAAAAAAAATCCATATAGAAAAGGTCACCCAGAACCCATATTCACCATGTCTGCTTTAAATCCATCAAGTTTGTCCAAATAATTGAAAATCTCAGTAGCACTCCACACAAAGAAAAAAGGATTCGTATAGTTGAAGTGAATTGAAGTGGCTCAGTCGTGTCTGACTCTTTGCGACCCCATGGACTGTAGCCCACCAGGTTCCTCCTTCCATGGGATTCTCCAGGCAAGAATACTGGAGTGGGTTGCCATTTCCTTCTCCAGGGGATCTTCCCGACCCAGGGATCGAACCCCAGTCTCCCGCACTGTAGGCATACACTTTAACCTCTGAGCCACCAGGGAAGAGTGTAAGATATTTTTTAAATAATAGGAAGACAGCACATCACAATGGAATAGTCAATTCTAAAACATAACCTACAAGTTTGTAGAATCCAACAAATAAAAGAGTTTCTTTTGGAGTGATGAAAGTTTCTTCAGTTAGATAGTTGGTGATACTTCTATAACTCCGAATAGTCAACACATTTTGCACTTTAAATGGTTGAACTGCCTGGCATATGAATTTTATCTCAATTAAGCTATTTTTAAAAACCCACTTTGCTCTGAAAATATATCCTGCCTTCCATAGTATTGTATAGAAAGGAAACCCTTCAATCTGTTGCTTTTAAACTTCAAATATGCCAACCTAGTATTAGATGCCAGACTCTTTCCCCGCAAGTCTTTTTAAAGATAATCTGTGAAGAATGAAATGACTCCTAAATATAGCGGACTGCATTTCTAAGGCAGATACTAAAACCTCACTGAAAACCTGATTTCCCTATGACTTACATCACATCTTCCTATTCTGTAAACTAATGACATTTTCTCTACTCTAGGAATTGGTAGTGGACAGGAAGACCTGGCAGTCCACGGGGTTGTAAAGAGTTGGACACAACCAAGTGACTGAACTGAACGACCTCACAGTCCTTTAAACATAAAAATAAGATGAAAACCCTATGTATTTAACATCAGAATTAACAAACATTTTACTGTTAAATTCCACAGTACTTAATGTTGAATGAATTTAAGTAATATGATTTTTTTCTAAAGCAAACAGCAATAAACCCAACACGGATATCACATCTCTTGCTGTTGTTCAGTCAATGTCATATCTGACTCTTCGTGACCCCTTGAACTGCAGTGTGCCTGGCTTCCCTGTCCTTCACTATCTCCAGGAGTTTGCTCAAACTCATTTCTGATGAGTCAGTGATGCTATCCAACTATCTCATCCTCTACCACCCACTTCTCCTCTCCTCAATCTTTCCCGGCATCAAGGTCTTTGCTGATTAAATCCAGCTGGCTTTTCACATCAGGTTGTCAAAGTACTGGAGCTTCACTTACTTGTCCCCCAAGAAGTTCTAGGATTCACAAAGCCCTGTGATTTAGGTTTACCTTTTAACTAAGCTTTTTAACTAAACCTGAAGATTGAGGAGGAGCTAGTCAAGACAGTTATGGGGACTGGAAAAAAGTGTATTTATTCTATCAACATATGTTTATGTTCTAACTACATAAAGGGGACTGATGTGTCTTATAAGTCAGGAATACTGCTTGAAGAAAACCTTAAAATAAGATGTGACTAACCACCAACTTAAAATGAATGCTGCTGCTGCTGCTAAGTTGCTTCAGTCGTGTCTGACTCTGTGCGACCCCATAGGCAGCAGCCCAGCAGGCTCCCCTGTCCCTGAGATTCCCCAGGCAAGAACACTGGAGTGGGTTGCCATGTCCTTCTCCAATGCATGAAAATGAAAAGTAAAAGGTGAAGTCGCTCAGCCATGTCTGACTCTTAGCGACCCCATGGACTGCAGCCTACCAGGTTCCTCCATCCATGGGATTTTCCAGGCAAGAGTCCTGGTGTGGGTTGCCACTGCCTTCTCCAAAATGAATGCTAGCAACCAATTATTTTGGCACTTGCATTAAACAGGTTTGCTGCATTTTAAGTCAATCCACTTTAAAAAGGAAAAAATGCCTGCTAGAGAGAAAGCAGATCACTTTAAGGTTAAAGGGGGTTGGGGGACTGACGATAAAAAGGTGAACTCCAGGGACATTTAATGTTCTGAGACTACAATTCATTACCAAGAATAATTTTCTTTTTATTCCTCTATACCATTTTTCAAAAACATGTCAGCTCCTGAAGTTTACAAACTATCTGAGACATACCGTACACTTCTAAAAATCCAAGGAGTGGAATCATATGAAGTCAGTTTACAATCTTCCATTAAGGAAAAACATCTCATTTGTATAGCACTTCATAGCAATGACTTTACATAAATGTTCTCACTTTTAAGCCTTTACATCAGCTGCACCTGTTTGGGGGATGGGTGGCAATGAGAGGACATCCAGGCCTCATCTTGTTACCTTTGAAGCGGGACTGCCAGGTCTTACTCAGCTACTTAACAAATATTTATTGATTACCCTACTTCAAAGATTTTAGGCATTGGGGAAAAAAGGTAAGTAAGACAGTCTCTCCTCTCTCAGAATTTATAATCTACTAGGGAAGGCAGCTGCTGTTGTTTAGTCCCTAAATTATGTCCGACTCAATGACCCCATGGACTCTAGCCCACCAGGGTCCTCTGTCCACGGAATTTTCCAGGCAAGAATACTGGAGTGAGTTGTCATGCCCTCCTCCAGGGGATCTTCCCAATTCAGGGACTGAACTCCATGTCTCCTGCTTGACAAGTGGATTCTTTACCACTGAGCCACATGACAAGACCCTAGGGAAGGCAGACAAACAGCAAATAAGGTAATACTGTGAAAAAGTTAAGCAATCAGGAAAATGAAGGAGGAAACTGCAATCAGTTTTCCATTCTTCCTGCTCGAAGAATCCTGCCTTACAAGAAGTACAAACTTCCTCACCTCCAAGAAAGTAAGCTACTCCCCTGTAGGAGATGAGTGATGCTTGGGCCAGAACCAGTGTTTTCCTCAAACTGCAAGATTAGCCCCTTGAAAGCAGTTTACACCAGGGGTTTATATTCAAAGAGGTTTACAGACTTGGACTGAAAAACTTATTTTCACTAACCTCTCACTGAAATTTATCATGTTGATCATGAACAGGCAACAAATAACAATATTATTGGCTTCAAAATATCATTTACACTCATCACTACTTTGAACAGCTGCTAGATGATGTTCCTGAAAGTGCTAATAAAGAAACATTACAACAACAAACTAATTTAACAGTTTGAGAGCTAGAGTTTCAGCTTGACAGATGGCACTAGTGGTAAAGAATCTGCCTGCCAAGTGAAGGAGATGCAAGAGAGACAGATTTGATACCTGAGTTGGGAAGATTCCCCAGAGGAGGAAATGGCAGCCCACTCCAATATTCCTGCTTAGGAAATTCCACGGACAGAGGGGCCTGGCGAGCTACAGGCCATGGGTCACACAAGAGTCAGACACAACTGAGCACACAATCACAAGGTAAATTGTAACATTCTGATATATATTTGGGTTTTCTCTTATGTGTTGACTTTATGAGTTTAAAAATATTACTTTGAGGAGTCTACAGCTTCAGACTGCTAAAGCTCGTCACAATAGAGGTTAAGAATCCTCCATCATAGAAGGTCATAACCAAAAATTCTCCTCAAAATAGAGAACTGAAAATATCAATAGCAGCATGTGTAACAGTTAAGAATCATCTGAAGTTTATTTCAGTGACACACATGTATCTTATCATGTACTCCAGTACAAAGAATTTAAAAGCCAAGTGGTCTAAAACTACCTCTGCACAAAAATACTTTGGAGTAAAAAATTAAAAATACATTAGTATATTTTGTTTTTGCCAGAGGTATGACTCACTTCTCCCCAGTAAGAGGTATGAGGAAGTATGCTAGGAAGAGTTCTGCTTTCTGAAGTTAAAAAAAAAAAAAAAGCCCTCCCTCCTCTTCTTCCTGCCTTGAATGTGAAATAGACAAGCCATGACATACTTCAAGCCATGATCATTATCTGGTGTCCAAGAGAACCACGTACTATGAAAGGCAAAGCAGGTTCGTGCAGAGCCTGGTCCCAACCACTGTACATACAGCTAAACTATGTTGCATGAGGAAAATAAACCCTGATCTGTTTAAGACTTGTTAGTCAAGTTTTCTATTACTTGCAGGTGAAATGTTTCTATCCGATAAATGACTGACTATGGATAGGGTGACAAAGTAAAGCTGCTGTGAGTGCTAACATCTGAGTCAAGACCTCATTCATGAGACAACAGAAGAGCCTTCCAGGCAGAATGATGGAACAAGCAGAAAAGGTGAAAGACACAGGAAAGGATGTCAAAGAAGTGGGCAAGAGCCAGCCCGCACAAGACCCTTGCCTTCCATGTCTTCCATGGAGTGCCACAACACACAGGCACACCTCACACACACAGTACATTTCCCAAGTTAATACAAGACACAAGGGAGGGAGACACCTCGTTTAAAAGCTGGCTTGAGGTATAGAAGTATTCCTTGAAACATACTAATAGTTCTTAAAAAGAATCTAGCAAAGGACTAGAGATTGGATACATTACATTGTCACATAAATATAAAGTAATAAAGGACTAATAATAAGTTAGGTAAATTTTCATCACACTAGTATGGGTGGGGAAAAACATAATATGGACCCATTTTTATTAAAACAAAAGCTAGAAGAAAACACAAACATGTTTAAAGCAGGTGATAAGATTATGTGTTTCCTAACTTTCCTTTTTCTTCATTTAGATGTTAACTATCACTCTGTACTTTATGATCAGAAATACATGCCTCCAACCAAATATAACGTGGCACCCTGGTGCATTCTGGAACAGAGACATCACGTGAAGACTAAGAAAGCCCATCTCAAGTATGAACAGTTCACTAGCTGAGTCAAACTAATCATACAAGATCTTGCAAAAAAAGAAAAAAAACTGGGGAGGAGTATAGGGTAACTATCTTCACAACTTTTCTGTAAATATGAAACTATTGTAAACTTAGAAGTTTCTTTTTTAAAATGTTTAAGTCTCTTACCTAATAAGATTCTTCAAGCGGCAAGTACAGATAGTGGGAGCCATTTCTAAGGAATGATATGCAAAGGGAAAGACATCTAGGAGTTCAGGAAATTTAGGAATGAAATTAGGAATTTCAGGCATTTAGGGAGACATGAAAGTTAAGGACAAGTTCTGCATATGTCTGTGTGGTATACAACAGGCTCTTTTTCTTTACTGTTTTCAGAAACCAGAGGTTTAATCTATTTTAAAAAGGCCTTATTGATCCCCTCAACTTAAAAAAAAGGAAGTTCTGAGAACTACAATACCTTTGAGTTATGAGAATTTTCACTTTTAAAACTGCAGGAGGACTTCCCTAATGGTCCAATGACTGACTGAGACTCCTAGTTCCCAATGCAGGGGGCTGGGGTTTTATCCATGATTGAGGAACTGGATCCCACAGGCTGCAACTCAGAGTTTGCATGCCTCAACTAAGACCTGGTGCAGACAAATAAATATTTAGAAAAAAGGGGGGGTGGCACGTCTTCACTCTCAACTTACCCACTTAATACACAATTCTAGCAAGTCGTTTTGTAACTCAACACATAATAAAACCTAGAGGGGGAAGGTCTAAACATAGCCAAGCCCATCAACTAGAGAGGACAAGGAAGGCACTTACTACACAAAGCAAAACAAGTAAGTCTCTTAAAAAGCAGGGCATTTAGGAATGTCCAATTGCCAAGGAGAACCTTAAGACTCAGGGTAATAATGTTCACCAGTGACAGCCAGGAGTCAGGAATGAGACATTCTGGTGCACTCACAGCACTCTGAGAAGCACATAAACACTGGTAAAGAGCCACACTGAAAAATGTGTTCACCATACTTTGTTTTGCAGTAGATTCTACATCCATTTCTTTACATTTTTACTGATGAATAACAACAAAACCTTGACCTTGACAGTGGATAAAGGGAATATGGCATTTTTATAAACCTGTGAATCTAGATCAAACGTAGAAATTACTCCTCAAAAAGCTTTTATTTTTCCTTTCAAAGTTTCATTTTAACCATTAAATTTACTCAACACCAAAATTATAACATCTTTAAAATAAAACATTTACACAGTCAAGTGTAACTTCATATACTAAAACCTGTGAAAGTAAGTCATCATTTAGAAAAACTTATAGAATAAAAGCTACTGGTAAATTTGTTCTAGAAGCCAGTATCTCAGGTAAATATATATATATAAAATACATCAACTTCTTAACTATGAACCAGGCACTGTGCTTAATACTTCATTCTCATTAAAAACTCAAAGGAATTCTATCAATTTTGTACTGAGTTGGCCTAAAAAGTTCATAACTCTTAAGGAAAAATCCAAACAAACTCTCTGGCCAACTCATTATTTTCTATAATTTGCATGTGAATCAACTTGCCCAGGATGAAGCAACTAGGAAACTGGAACCCAAACTGAAACCATCTCATTGCAGAGTCTATCAAAACTCCTGCTTCAAAACCTTGTCAGTCAAGTAATTCCAGTATATCAGAGATATCCATCTTCTCTTTCTCAAACCTGTTGTTTTACCAATATAAGAAAATAAAAGTGCTTCTTATCAAAAAAAGAATGATTATTAACAGTTAACACACTGAGCACTTATGCTGTACCAGGGGTTGTTCTAAAACTTCTACATATTAACTAATTTAATTCTAAAAACAAGCCTAAGATAGGGACCATTATTATTATTCCCATCCTACAGGTGGGGCACTGAAGCCAAAATAAGGTGACAAAACAAAAGTCACACTGGTAATAAGTATTAGACTCAAAATTTAAGTTGAATCCCAATGTCTGCTCTTAGCCACTTACCTTAAACTCCTTTTTCATTGATACATTATCTTGTTATCTTTGAAAACATACAGAGAGCATTTCAAATTCCTATGAAAAAGTAAAAAAGCAGCTAGTAATATTCTGGAGCAGAGGCTGGCAAATTATAGCCCACAAGCCAAATCTGTCCAACCACCTCATGTTGTAAAGTTTCAAAATGGCTGATTTGGCCGCTTTCTTTAAACCCTTTAAGAGTTGACCTGCAAAAACAAAAATATTAACCTTGTAAAAAAAGGTGGCTGAAAGATGACACTATGTAAACCTTGCCCTAAATAGTCAAATTAAAAGTGGAATTGGGGCTGTGGATTACATTATAATGTGGAAACCATTTGATTTCCTGATTTTGGAGGTTATGTGCTGGTTCAACAGAAGTTACCCATTGTGGATAAAACACATAGAGTCTCTTAGATGATGTGGCAAATGTGAGCACTTTTCCCCATTGCTAGGAGTTTTCTGTACATTTTAAATGACTGGAAAGTAAACTATGTTTCAAAACAACCATGTCAATATCACAAAAGAAATTTAGAGTAGACTGGCATGAAACTTTCTTATACAGGCCAAGACTTACCCAGACAAAGTTCAAGGAAGCTGTGATGCTCACTGCCCTTGAAGGAGTCCACGTGGAATGAAGAAGTAACTGTGTTAGTAACCACCATGTCTTGGGTCCTCTGGACCTATTGCAGGAGAAAAAGATTTTACAAATAAAAGTTTCCACATAACTTCACAAAAAGTTATTAGACCACATTCAGTAAAGCTGAATCATTTCAGATCCATTTACAATCATATAAAATACTACCATTTACATTCCCAATCAATATGCAAAAATCACTTGCGTTTCTATACACTAATAACAANGACCTATTGCAGGAGAAAAAGATTTTACAAATAAAAGTTTCCACATAACTTCACAAAAAGTTATTAGACCACATTCAGTAAAGCTGAATCATTTCAGATCCATTTACAATCATATAAAATACTACCATTTACATTCCCAATCAATATGCAAAAATCACTTGCGTTTCTATACACTAATAACAATCAGAAACAAATATTAAGAAAATCTGTTTACACTAGCAAGTAACAATCTGAAAAAGAATTTAAACAAACAATTCCCTTTCCATATTGTCAACATTAATAAAATACTTTGCCATGAGGATGACAAGACTGGCACACTGGAAATTATACATGATTGCTGAAAAATACCCTTAATACACGTACAGATATTCCATAGCGATGAAAAGACTTAAGTTGCATCTTCAATCTGAAATAAAGATTCAATATAAATTATAAAAGGCTGAAAGGTTGTTGCTAAACCACAAAAGATGTCAGCATTCTTGGCTCAGAGGTTTTGTGTTCTAAAGTTTTCTTAAAATATTATAGAGATAGAGAAAGCTGCTGATGTAAACATCAGAAGGAGAAATAAAGAGTACCCCCTGCACGTCTTTAGCCAGATGTTATACAGCCACTAGCAGTCTGCTAATGAAAGAAAGACAGTGTCTCAGAGAATGGCACCAGGCCCCTCACCCACAACATGCACTGAGATAACATTGGCAGCAGGTGAGTCATCCCAGGCCATAAAACGATGGACATGAATCTTGCAGAAAGGCAGATTTTCAAGTAAATATAGTTTCATTCACAGAGATTAGGAGAACAAGGTATGCGTAAAACATACCAGTTTGTAGTTTCTGAGCCTTTAGGGGGAACTGACCTGAAGACAGTATCATAATAAATAAGGTACATTAACATACCTTAAAGTGCACTGTTAAGGTACATTAACATACCTTAAGACAAACATTTTCAAAAGAAAAATGCATTGCTTAGCTCAAGGTTTGGATCCAGGAGTCATCATGGCAACACAGAATTTTTAGAGAACTTTGAACTTCCTATCAAGGTGGAGAAACAAATGCAACACTATTTTGTTTCCTTCTGCCTCTTAAGAGAGAGAGAAAAAAACGTCTGACACTTGCAGTCTATTTTTTCTGTCTGGAGACCCCTGGCCTTCCTGCCTGTTCCAGCAGGCACTAGGCTGCTTGGGAAAACCATGCGAGTCTGAGCTTTATGCCAAGGGGTAAAGTGGTAAAAGCCTTAAGGCCAAAGGCGAGGCTTTTCTGCAACTGCCATGTTAGGGGGCTCCAAGACTGTGCCAACAAAGAGGGCGGAATACGTGGACCCCTGCTCCACTGAGTCCCACTTCCCTTACCTGTGGTCCACACTTGCCGATCGATCGGGACCCAGGAGCCCACGAAATGAGCATTCCCAGCTGCAATGGCAACCCCTGAGAGCACAACTGGGACACCGTGCCTCAGAGGCACCGCCATGTTCACCCCGCCCCTGATGCACTCACGTGCACCCCACCCCCATGCCCACTTCTAGGACAGGCCCACAGGACCCCTACTGCTTCCAGGCGAAACACAAGGACAAGAAAATCCACCTCACTGAAACAATCCAAGCTTTTTATCAGCTGATCTGTCTATGATTTAGGGATAAAACTATGACAGCAAAGATGACCTGACCTAGGACAGCCATGATAGTCTAGAGAAGCAGACCTTGGCAGGCTGAGGCTTGAAGGGTGCCAGAGAGGAAATTAAGACACAGTAAGTCTTGGTAGCATAGTGGTTAGGCAGGCAGGTTGAGGGTCTGCAGGTTGGAGGTCCAAAGTTTGGCTCTAAGTCTTTTGCTTTTGGTTCTAACTCTTTTTTGCTTTTTGCTTTTGGCTCTAACTCTTTTGCTTTTAGGGGGAGGGGAACCACAAGGGGTGGGGCTTAGACCAGAAAACTTTCTTTTTATTTAGAGGTTTATTGTTAGGGTTAGGATTAGTGTTAGGGTTCAGGCAACGCCCCAATTGGTAGGATAAGGGTTAGGGTTCGGGTTCAGGTTAGGGTTCGTGTACCCCCCACTTGTTTGGGTTCAGGGTTATGGTTTTGGGGTCTGGGTTAGGTCATCGGATTTGGGTTAGGGTTATGGTTAGTGTTTTAGGGTCTGGGTTTGGGGTTTGGGGTTTGGGTTTGGGGTTTGGAGTTCAGGTTAGGGGTTTGGGGTTTGGGGTTCGGGTTTGGGTTGCGGGTTATGGTTGGGGTTAGGGTTACAGTTTTGGAGTCCAGGTTAGGGATTCGGGTTTTGGGGTTTTGGTTAGGGTTAGGGATTTTTGGGGGTTTGGGCTCAGGATTTGGGTGAGGGGTTCGGGTGAGGGGTTCGGGTTATGTTTATGGTTAAGGTTTTGGGTTTGTGTTTGGGGCTTGGAGTTCAGGGTTTGAGGTTTAGGTTTCGGGGCTTGGGGTTCAGGGTTTGGGAATTGAGATTCATGTTAGGGGTTTGAGCTTAGCATTCGGGTTAGGGGTTTGATTTAGGGTTAGGGTTAGGTAAAGGTTAGGGTTAATATTAGGTTAGGGTTAAGGTTAGGGTTTTTGGGTCTGGGTTAGGGTTAGGGGTTAGGAGTAGGGTTAGGTTTAGGATTAATTACGGTTAGGGTTAAGGTTTTGGGGTTCATGTTAGGGTTAGGGGTAGGGTTAGGGGTAGGGTTTTGGGGTCTGGGTTAGGGGTTAGGATTCACGTTAGAGGTTAGGGTTAGGGTTAGGTTAGGGTTAGGTTAGGGCTAGGGTTAGGGGTTAGGGTTTAGAGTTAGGGTTAGGGTTTTGGGGTCCAGGTTAGGGGTTTGGAGTTAGATGTTCGGGTTCCAGTTAGGGTTAGTGTTTTGTGCTATGGGTTAGGGGTTTGGGGTTAGAGGTTCGGGTTTCGGGGTTCAAGTTTAAGTTCCAGTTAGGGTTAGGGTTTTGGGTTAGGGTTAGGGTTAGGGTTTTGGGATTCAGGTTCCTGGTTTGGGGATCAGGTTCAGGATTTGGGGCTTGGGGCTCGGGGTTTTGAACTTGACATTTGTGTTATGGGGTTTGGGTTTGGGGTTCGGGTTAGGGGTTTCAGTTAGGATTAGGGTCAGTGGTTAGGTTTACGGTTTTAGGGGTCCATGTTAGTGGTTTGGTTTAGGGTAAGGGTTAGGGTTAGGTTAGGGTTTAGAATTAGGCTTAGGGGTTAGAGTTAGGGTTAGGATTAGGGTTAGGGATTTGGGGTCCGAGTTAGAGGTTTGAGGTTAGAGGTTCGGGTTCCAGTTAGGTATAGGGTTTTGGGGTCCGGGATAGGGGTTTGGGGTTACAGGTTCGGGTTTTGGGTTTCTGGTTCGGGTTCCAGTTAGGGTTTTGGGTTCGGGGCTTGGGGTTCTGGTTCAGGGTTCAGTGTTCAAGACTTGGGGCTTGGTTGGGGTTCCTGTTAGGGGTTTGGGCTTGGGGTTCGAGTTAGTGTTCGGATTTCGGGGTTGAGGGTAGCACTTTGGTTTCGGGTAAGAGTGTGTGTTAGGGTTAGGGATTTGGGGTTTGGGGTTCAGGGTTTGGGGTTCAGATTAGGGGTTCGAGTTTGGGGTTAGGATTAGGGATTTTGGCTTCGGGTTAGGGTTAGGGTTTTGGGGTCCGGGTTAGGGGCTTAGGGTTAGAGGTGGTGGTTCCAGTTAGGGTTAGGGTTTTGGGGCACGTGTTAGTGGTTTGGGGTTAAAGGTTTGAGTTTCAGGGTTAAGGTTAGGGGTTAGGGTTAGGGTTAAGTTAGGGTTAGGGTTAGCATTAGCTTAGGGTTAGGGTTTTGGGGTCTGGTTTATGGGTTTGGGTTTTGAAGTTTGGGTTCCAGTTAGGGTTAGGGTTTTGGGGTCTGGGTTAGGGTTTTGGGTTCGGATTTTGGGGTTCGGGTTCTGGTTCCACTTACAGTTAGGATTCTGAGGTTCGGGTTCGGGGTTTGCGGTTCACATTCCAGATTCAGGATTTGGGGCTTGGGGTTTGGGGTTTGGGGTTTGTGGCTTGGGGTTCGGGTTAGGGGTTTGGGTTAGGGTTAGTTAGGATTAGGGTTTGGATATTGGGGTTTGGGGTAGCAATTCGGATTCGGGTTAGAGTTAGGGTTACAGTTAGGATATTGGGGTCTGTGGCTTGGTGTTCAGATTTGGGGTTTGGGTTTCAGATTAGGGGTTCGTGTACGGGGTTCGGATTAGGGGTTTGGGGTTCGTGTTAAGGTAATCAGGTTAGAGGTTCGGGTTCTAGTTAGGATTAGGCTTTGGGGGTTCTGGTTCTGGGTTTGGGGTTTGGGTTCAGGGTTCAGGGCTTGGGGTTCCAGGATCGGGGCTTGGGGTTTGGGTAAGAGGTTTCGTCTTGGGGTTCGTCTTAGCGGTTTGGGTTAGGGTTAGGTTAAGGTTAGGTTTAGGATTAGGGTTAGGGTTAGGTTAGGATTAGGGTTAGGGTTAGGGTTTTGGGGTCCGTGTTAGGGGTTTGGGGTTAGAGGTTCGGGTTCCTGTTAGGGTTAGGGTTTTGGGGTTTAAGGTTAGAGGTTAGGGTTTCTGGGTTCATGTTTAGGTTCCAGTTAGGGTTAGGGTTTTGGGGTTCGAGTTCGGATTTTGGGGTTCAGATTCAGGGTTCACGGTTCATGGCTTAGGGTTCAGGGTTTGGGGCTTCGGATTCATGTTAGGGTTTGGCCCTGGGTTTGGAGTTAGGGGTTTGGGTTAGGCTAGGGTTAGGGTTAGGGTTAGGTTAGCATTAGGGTTCAGGTTAGGGGTTAGGGGTTAGGTTTAGGGATAGCATTAGGGTTTGAGGTCCAGATCAGGAGTTTGGCATTAGAGGTTCATGTTTGATGGTTTGAGTTCGGGTTCCAGTTAGATAGAGTTAGGGTTTTGGGGTCTGTGTACGGGGCTTGGGATTAGGGTTCTGGGTTCAGGGTTTGGGGCTTGGGATTCAGGTTAGGGTTTTGGGTTGTGTTTCAGGGTTATGGTTNGATCAGGAGTTTGGCATTAGAGGTTCATGTTTGATGGTTTGAGTTCGGGTTCCAGTTAGATAGAGTTAGGGTTTTGGGGTCTGTGTACGGGGCTTGGGATTAGGGTTCTGGGTTCAGGGTTTGGGGCTTGGGATTCAGGTTAGGGTTTTGGGTTGGGTTTCAGGGTTATGGTTAGGGTTTTGGAGTCCAGGTTAGTTGTTTGTGTTAGGATTAGGGTTAGGGGTAGGTTTAGTGTTAGGGTTTTGGGGTCTGGGTTAAGGGTTTGGGTTTAGAGGTTCACGTTGCACTTAGGGTTAGGGTTTTGGGGTCCGGGTTAGGGGTTTGGGGTTAGAGGTTCAGGTTCCAGTTAGGGTTATGGTTTTGGGATCCGGATCAGGGGTTTGGGCTTGGGGTTAGAGTTAGGGGTTTGGGTTAGGGTTAGGGTTTGGATTAGGGTTAGAGTTAGGCATGGGTTAGGGTTAGGGTTAGGGGTTAGGGGTAAGGATTATGGTTAGGGTTAGGGGTTGGGTTTGGGGGTCTGGATTATGGGATTGGGGTTACAGGTTTGGGCTCCTGTTAGGGTTAAGGTTTTGGGGTCCATGTTAGGGGTTTGAAGTTAGAGGTTCGGGTTTCAGGTTTCGGGTTTGGGTTCCAGTTAGGGTTAGGGTTTTGGTGTTCGGGGTTCAGAGTTCAGGGCATGGGGTTCGAGCTTTAGGCCTGGGGTTCATGTTAGGGGTTTGGGCTTGGGGTTCGGGTTAGGGGTTTGGGTTAGGGTTAGGTTTAGGTTTAGGTTAGGGTTAGGGTTAAGGGTTAGGGTTAGGGTTAGGGGTTATGGTTAGGATTATGGGTTAGCAGTTAGGATTAGGGTTTTGGTGTCCGTGATAGGGGTTTGGGGTTAGACATTCGGGTTCCAGTTAGGGTTAGGGTTTGGGGTCTCGGTTAGGGGTTTGGGTTAGAGGTTCTGGTTTCGGGGCTCGGTTTCAAGTTCCAGTTAGGATTAGGGTATTGAGGTTCTGGTTCAAGGTTTGGGGTTCATATTCAGGGTTCAGGATTCGGCACTTCGTGTTCGGGGTTTGGGGCCTTGGATTCATGTTAGGGGTTTGGGCTTGGGGTTCGGGTTAGGGGTTTGGGTTAGGGCTAGGGTTAGGGTTAGATTAGCATTAGGTTTAGGGTTATGGTTATAGTTAGGGTTGGGGTTAGGATTAGGTTTAGAGTTAGGGTTAGGTTAGGGTTAGGGTTAGGGATAGGGGTTAGGTGTTAGGATTAGGGTTAGGGCTACGGTTTTGGGGTCTGGGTTAGGGGTTTGAGGTTAGAGGTTCGGGTTTCAGGTTTCGGGTTTGGGTTCTAGTTAAGGTTAAGGTTTGGGGGTTCGGGTTTTGGGGTTTGGGTTCGGGGTTCAGGGTTCTGGTTCGGGGTTTGGGGCTTGAGTTTCATGTTAGGGGTTTGGGCTTGGGGTTTGGTTAGGGGTTTGGGTTAAGGCTAGGGTTAGGGTTAGGGTTTTGGGGTCCGGATTAGGGGTTTGGGTTAAGGTTAGGTTAGGGTTAGGGATAGAATTAGGGTTAGGGTTAGGGTTATAGTTAGGTTTAGGTTAGGGTTAGGGTTATGGTTTTTGTGTCCGGGATAAGGGTTAGGGTTAGGGTTTTGGGGTGTGGTTTATGGGTTTGGGGTTTGAGGTTCGTGTTCCAGTTAGGGTTAGTGTTTTAGGGTCTAGGTTAGGTTTGGGGTTAGAGGTTCAGGTTTCAGGGTTCAGGTTCAGTTTTGTTAGGAATAGGGTTTTGGGGTTCAGGTTCAGGGTTTGGGGTTCTGGCTCGGGATTCAGGGTTTGGGGCTTGGGGTTCCAGGTTTGGGGCTTCAGATTCATGTTAAGAGTTTGGGCTTGGGGTTCAGGTTGGGGTTAGATTTAGGTTACCATTAGTGTTGGATAAGCTTTAGGGTTAGGTGTTAGGGTTAGGGTTAGGGTTTTGGGATCCAGGTTAGTTGTGTTATGATTAGGATTAGGGTTAGGTTTAGGGGGTAGGGTTAGGGTTAGGTTAGCATTAGGGGTATGGTTAGGGTTTTGGGGTCCGGGTTAGTTGTTTGTGTTAGAATAAGTGTTAAGGTCAGGGTTAGGGGTTAGAGGTTAGGGTTAGGTTAAGGTTAGGGTTTTGGGGTCCGGGTTAGGGGTTTGGGGTTAGGTTTGGGATTTGGGTTCGGGTTCCAGTTAGGGTTAGGGCTTTGGGGTTCGGGGAAAGGTTAGGGTTAGGGTTAGATTTAGGTCAAAGTTAGGGTTAGGGTTAGTGTTTTGGGGTCTGGGTTATGGGTTTGGATTAAGGTTAGCATTAAGGGTTAGGGGTAGGGTTAGGGTTAGCGTTAGGTTAGGGTAGGAATTAGGGTTAGGGTTATGGTTTTGCACTCCAGGTTAGGGGTTTGGGCTTAGAGGTAAGGGTTTCACAGTTAGGGTTAGGTTTAGAGTTAGGGTTAGGGGTTAGTGGTTAGGGTTAGGGTTAGGGTTAGGGTTTTGCAGTCCAGGATAGGGGTTTGGGGTTACAGGTTCGGGTTCCAGTTAGGATTATGGTTTGGGTTCTGGGTTAGGGGTTAGGGTTAGGTTTAGATTCAGGGTTAGGGGTTAGGGTTAGGGTTTTGGGGTCTGGGTTAGTGGTTTGGGGTTATAGGTTCAGGTTTCAGGTTTTGTGTTCAGGTTCCAGTTAGGGTTAGGGTTTCGGTGTTTGGGTTCTGGGTTTGGGGTTCGGGTTTCAGGGTTGGGGCATGGGGTTCAAGTTTGCAGCTTGGGGTTTGTGTTAGGGGTTTGGGCTCGGGGTTCAGGTTAGGGGTTTGGGTTAGGGTTAGCTTAGGGTTAGGGGCTAGGGTTAGGTTAAGGGTTAGGGTTAGGAGTTAGGGATAGGGGTTAGGGTTAAGGTTAGGGGTTAGGGTTAGGGTTAGGGTTTTCATGTCCGTGATAGGGGTTTGGAGTTAGATGTTCGGGTTCCAATTAGGGTTAGGGTTTTGGGGTTTGGATTCTGGTTAGTGTTTGGGTTAGGTCAGGGTTAAGGTTAGGGTTAGGGGTTAGCGTAATGGTTAGAGGTTAGGGTTAGCGTTTTGGGGTCCAGGTTGGGTTTGGTTTAGGGTTAGTGTTAGGGTTAGGGTTAGACCTAAGGGTTGGGTGTACGGTTAGGGTAGGTTAGGGTTAGGGTTGGGGGTTAGGGTTATGGTATTGTGGTCCAGGTTAGGGGTTTGGGGTTAGAGGTTCGGGTTCCAGTTAGGGTTAGGGTTTTGGTGTTCGGGTTCTGGGTTTGGGGTTCGGGGTTCAGAGTTCAGGGCGTGGGGTTCGACTTTGGGGCTTGAGGTTCATGTTAGGTTTTTGGGCTTGGGGTCGGGTTAGGGGTTTGAGTTAGGGGTTAGGGTTATGGTTAGGGGTTATGGTTAGGGTTATGGGTTAGCGGTTAGGGTTAGGGTTAGGGTTTTGCTGTCCGTGATAGAGGTTTGGGGTTAGAAGTTCAGGTTCCAGTTAAGGTTAGGGTTTGGGGTCTGGGTTAGGGGTTTGGGTTAGAGGTTTTGGTTTCGGGGCTCGGTTTTGGGTTCCAGTTAGGATTAGGGTATTGGGGTTCTGGTTCAGGGTTCAGGATTCAGGGCTTGGTGTTCGGGGTTTGGGGCTTTGGATTCGTGTTAGGGGTTTGGGCTTAGGGTTCGGGTTAGGGGTTTGTGTTAGGGCTAGGGTTAGGGTTAGATTAGCATTAGGGGTAGGGTTATGTTTAGGGTTAGTGTTAGGGGTTGTGGTTAGGGTTAGGGATAGGGGTTAGGGGTTAGGGTTAGGGTTAGGGTTAGACTTTTGTGGTCTGGGTTAGGGGTTTGGGGTAGAGGTTCGGGTTCCAGTTAGGGTTGGTGTTTTGGAGTCCAGGTTCGGGGTTTGGGGTTAGAGCTTTGGGTTTCAGGTTTGGGTTCCAATTAGAGTTAGGGTTTTGGAGTCCAGATTAGGGGTTTTTGGCTAGAGGTTTGGGTCTCGGGGTTCAGGTTCCAGTTAGGGTTAGGGTTTTGATGTTTGGTTTTGGGTTTTGCGTTCGGGGTTAGGGTTCGGGGCATGGGGTTCGAGTTTGGGCCTTGGGGTTCATGTTAGGGGTTTGGGCTCGGGGTTCAGGTTAGGGGTTTGGGCTTGAGGTTCGGGTTAGGGGTTAAGGTTAAGGCTAGGGTTTGGGTTAGGGTTATGAGTTAAGGGTTAGGGGTAGGGTTAGGGTAAGGGTTAGGATAGGGTTAGGGTTATGGTTAGGGTTAGGGTCTTTGGGTCCAAGTTAGGGGTTTGGGGTTAGAGGTTAGGGTTTCAGGTTCCAGATAGGGTTAATGGTTTGGGGTTCGGGTTTGGGGTTTGAGTTCAGGGTTCTGGGTTTGGGGCTTGGGATTCGGGGTTTGTGTTACGCATTTGGGCTTGAGATTCGGGTTAGGGGTTCGGTTAGGGTTAGAGTTTGCTTAGTGTTAGGGTTAGGGGTTAGGGTTATGGTTACGGTTATGGGTTTGTGGTCCAGTTTAGGGGTTAGGATTAGGGTTAGGGGTTAGGTTTAGGATTGGGGTTAGGGTTAGGGTAAGGGTTAGGGTTTGGGGGTCCGGTTTAGGGGTTTGGGGTTAGAAGTTCAGGTTCCACTTAGGGTTAGGGTTTTTGGGTCTGGGTTAGGGGTTTGGGGTTAGGGTTAGGGTTTTGAGGTCCGGGTTAGGGGTTTGGGGTAAGAGGTTCGGGTTCCAGTTAGGGTTAGGGTTTTGGGATCTGGGTTAGGGGTTTAAGCTTGCAGTTCGGGTTAGGGGTTTGGGTTAGGGTTACATTGGGGATCAGAATTTGGGGTTCGGTTTAGGGGTTCAGGATTTGGAATTAAGGGTAGGGTTAGTGTTAGGGTTAGGGTTAGCGGTTAGGGGTTACGGTTAGGGTTAGGGTTTTGGAGTACGTGATAGGGGTTTGGGGTTAGACCTCCGGGTTTCAGGTAGGGTTAGGCTTTCAGGGTTCGGGTTAGGGGTTNTAGGGTTACATTGGGGATCAGAATTTGGGGTTCGGTTTAGGGGTTCAGGATTTGGAATTAAGGGTAGGGTTAGTGTTAGGGTTAGGGTTAGCAGTTAGGGGTTACGGTTAGGGTTAGGGTTTTGGAGTACGTGATAGGGGTTTGGGGTTAGACCTCCGGGTTTCAGGTAGGGTTAGGGTTTCAGGGTTCGGGTTAGGGGTTTGGGGTTAGACGTTATGGTTTTGGGGTTCCAGTTAGGGTTAGGGTTTCGAGTGTTTGGGTTTGAATTTGGGGTTCTGGTTCAAGGTTCAGGGTTCGGGGTTTGGGGCTTGGGGTTCATGTTAGGGGTTCGTGTTGGGGTTTGGGTTAGGGTTAGAGCTATGGTTAGGGTTAGGGTTCGTGTAGGGTTAGGTTAGGGTGAGGGTTAGGGTTTTGGAGTCCGTGATAGGGGTTTGGGGTTAGACGTTATGGTTTTGGGGTTCCAGGTAGGGTTAGGGTTTCAGGGTTTGGGTTAGGGGTTTGGGGTTAGACGTTATGGTTTTGGGGTTCCAGTTAGGGTTAGGGTTTCGAGTGTTTGGGTTTGAATTTGGGGTTCTGGTTCAAGGTTCAGGGTTCGGGGTTTGGGGCTTGGGGTTCATGTTAGGGGTTCGTGTTGGGGTTTGGGTTAGGGTTAGAGCTATGGTTAGGGTTAGGGTTCGTGTAGGGTTAGGTTAGGGTGAGGGTTAGGGTTTTGGAGTCCGTGATAGGGGTTTGGGGTTAGACGTTATGGTTTTGGGGTTCCAGGTAGGGTTAGGGTTTCAGGGTTCGGGTTAGGGGTTTGGGGTTAGATGTTATGGTTTTGGGGTTCCAGTTAGGGTTAGGGTTTCGAGTGTTTGGGTTTGAATTTGGGGTTCTGGTTCAAGGTTCAGGGTTCGGGGTTTGGGGCTTGGGGTTCATGTTGGGGTTTGGGTTAGGGTTAGAGTTATGGTTAGGGTTCGTGTAGGGTTAGATTAGGGTTAGGGTTTTGGGATCCGGGTTAAGGGTTTGTGGTTAGAGGTTCTGGTTCCAGTTAGGGTTAGGGTATTGGGGTCTGTATTAGGGCTTTGGGGTTAGACTTTTGGCTTTGGGGGTTTGGGTTCCAGATAGGGTTAGGGTTTGGGGCTCTGGTTTGGGGTTTGGGGTTCCTGTTTGGGATTCAGGATTTGGGACTTGGCGTTCCAGTTTGGCGGCTTGGGGTTCGGGTAAGGAGTTTGGTCTTGGAGTTTGTGTTAGGGGTTTTTGTTATGGTTAGATTTAGGGTTAGGGTTAGATTTAGGTTAGGGTTAGGGTTATGGTTATTTTTAGGGTTAGGATTTTGGGGTTTGTGTTTGGGGTTTGGGGTTATAGGTTTGGGATCCAGTTAGGGTTAGAGTTTCAGGGTGCGTGTTAGGGGTTTGGGGTTAGAGCTTTGGATTTCGGGTTTTGGGTTCAGATTCCAGTTAAGGTTAGGGTTTTGGGGTTTGGGTTTGGAGTTTGGGGTTCGGGTTCAGGGGTCGGGACTTGGGGTTCGGGTTTAGGCTTTGGATTCGTGTTAGGGGTTTGTTCTTGGTGTTCGGGTTAGGGGTTTGGGTTAGGGCTAGGGTTACACTTAAGGTTAGGGTTAGATTAGCATTAGGGTTAGGGGTTAGGGTTAGGTTTAAATAGCCCTAGGGTTATGGTTATGGTTAGGGGTTAGGGTTAGGTAGAGTTAGAATTAGGGTTAGGTTAGGGTTAAAGGTTAGGGGTTAGGTTTAGGGTTTTGTAGTCTGTGTTAGGGATTTGGGGTTAGAGGTTCGGGTTTCATGCTTCAGGTTCAGATTGCAGTTAGAGGTAGGGTTTTGGGGTCTGAGTTAGGGGTTTGGAGTTTGGGTTCGTGGTTCAGGTTTTGGGCCTTGGGTTTCCGATTTTGCGGCTTTGGGTTCGGGTTAGTGGTTTGGACTTGGGGTTTGGGGTAGGGGTTAGGGTTAGGGCTAGGGTTTTGGGGTCCGGGTTAATTGTTTGTGTTAAGGTTAGGTTTAGGGGTTAGAGTTAGGGTTTTGGAGTTTGTGTTAGGTGTTTTGAGTTAGAGGTTGTGTTCCAGTTAGGGTTAGGGTTTGGGGATTCAGGTTAGGGCTTTGGGGATAGAGATTAGGGGTTCAGTTTCCAGTTAGTGTTAGGGTTTTGTGGTTCAGGTTCGAGTTCGGGTTCGGTTTATGATTATGTCAGGGTTAGGGTTAGGGGTTAGGGTTAGGATTAGGGTTTTGTTGTCTAGGTTAGGGAACTGGGGTTAGAGTTAGGGTTATGGTTAGGCTTAGGGTTTTGGGGTTCAAGTAAGAGAATTGGCGTTTGGGTTCTGGGTTCAGGCTTTGGGGTTTGGGGCTTGGGGTTCGTGTTAGGAATTTGGGCTTAGTTTCGGGTTAAGGTTAGGGGCTAGGGTTACGGTTAGGGTTAGGTGTTAGGGTTAGGGTTAGGGTTTTGGGGTCCGGGTTAGGGGTTTGGGTTTAGAGGATCATGTTCCAGTTAGGGGTAGGGTTTTGGGGTCTGGGTTAAGGGTTTGGGGTTAGAGGTTTGGGTTTCATTGTTCTGGTTCAGGTTCCAGTTAGTGTTAGGGTTTGGGGGCTCGAGTTCCAGGTTTGGGGTTTGGGTTAGGGGTTGGGGTTAGAGGTTCGGGTTTCGGGACTAGGGTTAGGTTAGATTAGGGTTAGGGTTTGGATTTTCAGGTTTGGGTTAGGGGTTTGGAGTTATAGGTTTGGGTTTTGGGGTTTGGGTTTTAGTTAGGGGTTAGGGTTTAAAGGTTTGGGTTTGGGTTCAGGGTTCAGGGTTCGTGGTTTGGAGCTTGGGGATCGTGTTAGGGGTTTGGGCTTGGGGTTCGGGTTAGGGGTTTGGGTTAGGGTTAGGGTTAGAGGTTAGAGTTAGGGTTAGGGGTTAAGGGTTAGGGTACGGTTAGGGTTAGGTTTTTTGGGGTCCAGGTTAGTGGATTGGGGTTATGGTTTGGCATTCAGGGTTCGGGGTTCGGGGCTTGGAGTTAGTGTTAGGGGTTTGGGCTTGGGGTTCGGATTAGTGGATTGGGGTTAGGGTTAGGGATACAGTTAGGGTTAGAGTTAGGGGTTAGGGTTAGATTTTTGGTCCAGGAAAAGGGTTTGGATTTAAAGGTTTGGGTTCCAGTTAGTAGGGTTTTGGGGTCTGGGTTAGGGGTTTGTGGGTAGAGGTTTGGGTTTTGGAGTTACAGTTAGGTTAGGGTTAGGTTAGGGTTCGGGGTTAGGGTTAGTGTTTGGGGTCCGGGTTAGGGGTTTGGGGTTAGAGGTTCAGATTCCAGTTAGAGTTAGGGTTTTGGGGTTCTGGTTTGGGGTTTGGGGTTCCAGATTTGGGGCTTGTGATTCGGGTAAGGAGTTTGGTTTTGGTGTTCATGTTAGGGGTTTGGGTTAGGGTTAGGTTAGGTTTAAGTTTAGGGTTAGGGTTAGGGTTAGAGTTATGGTTAGGTTTATTGGGGTCAGTGTTAGGGGTTTGGGGTTAGCAGTTCGGGTTCCAGTGAGGGTTAGGGTTTTGGGGTGCATGTTAGGGGTTTGGAGTTAGAGGTTTGGGTTTTGGGTTTCAAGTTCCAGTTAGGGTTAGGGTTTTTTGTGTTTGGGGTTTGGGGTTCGGGTTCAGGGTTCAGGGTTTGGGGCTTGGGGTTCAGGGTTTGGGGCTTTGGATTCATGTTAGGGGTTTGGGCTTGGGATTTGTGTTAGGGGTTTGGGTTAGGGTTAGATTAACATTAGGGTTATGGTTATGGTTAGGGTTAGGTTTAGGTTTAAGGTTAGGGTTTGGGTTAGAGTTAGGGTTAGGTTAGGGTTAGGTTTAGGGTTAGGGTTAGGGTTTGGGGGTCTGGGTTAGGGGTTGGGGGTTATAGGTTTGGGTTCCTGTTAGGGTTAGGGTTTTGGGGTCCGGGTTAGAGGTTTAGGTTTCCAGTTTTGGTTTCTGGTTCCAGTTAGGGTTAGAGTTTTGGGGTTTGGGTTCGGGGTTTGAAGCTTGGATTTCGCGTTAGGGGGTTGGGCTTGGGGTTCGGGTTAGGAGTTTGGGTTAGGATTAGGAGTTAGGATTAGGGTTAGCGTTAGGTTAGGTTCAGATTTAGGGTTAGGGTTAGGGTTTAGGCGTCTGGGTTTAGAGATTCGGGTTCCAGTTAGGGTTAGGGTTTTGGGGTCTGAGTTCGGTGTTTGAGTTAGACGTTCGGGTTTCGGGGTTTGTGTTTGGGTTCCAGTTAGTTTTACGGTTTTGAGGTTAGGGTTTGGGGTTTGGGGTTTAGGTTCAGGGTTCAGGATTTGGGGTTTGAGATTCGGGGTTTGGGGCTTGGGCTTGGGGTTTGGGTTAAGGATTAGGGTTACAGTTAGGGTTAGGGTTTTGTGGTCTGGGTTATGGGTTTGGGTTAGGGTTAGGGTTTTGGTGTCCAGTTTAAGGGTTTGGGGTTAGACATTCGGGTTTCAGTTAGGGTTAGGGTTTTGGGATCTGGGTTAGGGGTTTGGGCTTGGGGTTCGGATTAAAGGTTTGGGTTAGTGTTAGGGTTATGGTTAGGTTTCGTGTTAGTGTTACGTTAGATTTAGGATTAGGGTTAGGGTATTGGGGTTCGTGGTTTGGGGTTTAGATTAGGGGTTGAGGATTTAGGGTTAGGTTTGAGGTTAGGGTTTGTGTTGGGTTAGGGCTAGGGTTAGGGGTTTGGGTTTGGTGTCCGTGATAGGGGTTTGGGGTTAGATGTTTGGGTTCCAGTTAGGTTTAGGGTTTTGGGGTCTGGGTTAGTGATTTGGTGCTAGAGGTTCTGGTTTCGGGGTTCCAGTTAGGGTTAGGGTTTTGGGGTTGGGTTCAGCGTTTGGGGTTCAGGTTTGAGGTTCAGTGTTTGGGGTTTGGGGGTTGGGGTTCGTGTTAGGGGTTTGGGCTTGGGATTCGGGTTAGGGGTTTGGGTTAGGGTTAAGGTTAGGGTTAGGGTTAGGTTAGAGTTAGGGTTTGGGTTAGGGTTTTGGGATCTGAGTTAAGGGTTTGCGGTTAGAAGTTCTGTTCCAGTTAGGGTTAGGTTTTTGGGGTCTGGGTTAGGGGTTTGGGGATAGACTTCGGGTTTTATGTTCAGGTTCCAGTTAGGGTTAGGGTTTTGGGATTCTGGTTTGGGGTTTGGGGTTCGTGTTTGGGGTTCAGGATTCGGGGCTTAGGGTTTCGGGTAAGGAGTTTGGTCTTGGGTTAGGGTTAGGGTTTAGAGTTAGGATTTGGTAGGGTTTTGGCGTTTGGGGTGTGGGTTCAAGGTTCAGGGTTCGGGGCTTGGTGTTCGGAGTTTAGGGCTTTGGATTCCTCTTAGGGGTTTGGGCTTTGGGTTCGGGTTAGGGGTTTGGGTTAGGGCTAGGGTTAGGGTTAGTGTTATATTAGCTTTACGGTTGTGGTTATGGTTATGGTTAGGTGTTAGGGTTAGCTTTAGGTTTAGGGTTAGGGTTAGAGTTAGGGTTAGATTAGGGTTAGGGTTAGGGCTAGTTGGTTAAGGGTTAGGCTTAGGCTTAGGGTTAGGGTTTTGTGGTCTGGGTTAGGAGTTTGGGCCAGGGGTTCAGGTTAGGGGTTTGGTTTAGGGTTAGGCTTCTGTGGTCCAGGTTAGCGGTTTGGGGTTAGAGGTTTGAGTTTCGGGTTTGGGTTCCAGTTAGAGTTAGGGTTTTGGGGTTCAGGTTAGGGGTTTGGAGTTTGGGTTTGGGGTTCAGGGTTCGGGGCTTGGGGTTCCAAGTTTGAGGCTTGGGGTTTGGGTTAGGGGTTTGGGCTTGTGGTTCGGGTTAGGGGTTAGGTTTAGGGTTTGGATTAGTTGTTTGTGTTAGGGTTAGGGTTAGGAGTTTGTGGTTAGGTGTAGGGTTAGGGTTAGGGCTTTGGGGTCCGTCTTAGGGGTTTGGAGTTAGAGTTTCGGGTTCCAGCTAGGGTTAGGGTTTGGGGGATCTGAGTTTGAGGTTCGGTTTCCAGTTAGGGTTAAGGTTTTGGGGTTCAGGATAGGGTTAGGTCAGGTTTAGAGTTAGGTTTATGCTTAGGGCTTAGGATAAGGGTTAGGGTTAGGGTTTGGGTTAGGGTTTTGGAGTCTGGGTTAGGTTTTTGGGTTAGGGTTAGAATTAGGGTTAGGGTTTCTGCATCCAGGTAAGGGGTTTGGGGTTAGAGATTTGGGTTCCAGATAGGGTTAGGGTTTGGGGGTCCTGGTTAGGAATTTCGGGTTAGAGATTTGGGTTTCGGGTTTGGGGTTTGGGTTCCAGTTAGGGTTAGGGTTTTGGTGTTCAGGTTCTGGGTTTGGGGTACAGGTTCACCGTTCAGGGTTCGAGTTTGGGGTTTGGGATTTATGTTAGAGGTTTGGGCTTAGGGTTCGTGTTAGGTGTTTGGGTTAGGGTTAGGTTAGTTTTAGGGTTATGGTTAGTGTTAGGGGTTAGGGTTTGGGTTAATGGTAGGTAGAGTTAGGGGTTAGGGTTAGGGTTATGTTTTAGCAGTTAAGGGTTAGTGGTTAGGGTTAGGGTTAGCGTTTTGGTGTCTGTGATAGGGGTTTGGTGTTAGACTGTCGGGTTCCAGTTAAGGTTAGGTTTTGGGGTTAGGATTAGGGTTAGGGTTTTGGAGTGTGGGTTAGGGGTTTGGTGTTATAGGTTCGGGTTCCTGCTAGGGTTAGGGTTTTGGGGTCTGGGTTAGAGGTTTGAGGTTTAAGGTTCAGGTTTCAGGGTTAGGCTTAGGTTTATGGTTAGGGTTATGTTAGGGTTAGGGTTAGGGTCAGGGATAAGGGGATAGGATTAGGGTAAGGGTTTTGGGGTCCAGGTTAGGGTTTTGGGGTTAGAGGTTTGAATTTCGAGGTTTGGGCTCCAGTCGGTGTTTGGGTTCGTGTTCCAGTTTGGGTTTGGGTTTGAGGTTCAGGGTTCAGGGCTTGGGGATCAGGTTTTGGGGCTTGCAGTTCGGGTTAGGGATTTCGGATTGGGGTTCGGGTTAGGGGTTTGGGTTAGGGTTAGGTTTATGGTTAGGTTAGGCATAGCTTAGGGTTAGAGTTAGGGTTAGGGGTTAGGGTAGGTTTAGGGTTTCAGGTTAGGGTTTTGGGTTCTGGGTTAGGGGTTTGGGGTTAGAGGTTCGGGTTACAGTTAGGGGTATGGTTTTGGGGTCTGACTTAGAGGTTTAGGGTTAGAGGTTTGGGTTTTGGTGTAAGGGTTAGGGTTATGGTTAAGTTAGGGTTAGGGGTTTGGGGCTAGGGTTAGGATTAAGGTTAGGATAATGGTTATGGTTAGGGTTTTTGGGTCAGGATTAGAGGTTGGGGTTAGAGGTTCGTTTTCTAGTTAGGTTTAGGGTTTTGTGATCCGGGTTCTGGGTTTGTGGTTCATGTTCGGGGTTCAGGGCTCAGGGTTTGGGTCTTGGGGTTCGTGTTAGGGGTTTGGGCTTGGGATTCGGCTTAGGGGTTTGGGTTAGGGTTTAGAGTTAGGGTTAGGGGTTAGGTTTCGGGTTAGCAGTTAGATTTAGTGTTAGGGTTAGTGATTTGGGGTCCGGGTTAGGGGTTTGGGGTTAGAGGTTTGGGTCCTGTTAGGGTTAGGGTTTTGGTGTTCGGGTTTGGGGTTCGGGATCAGGGTTCAGGGTTCGGCACTTGGGGTTTGGGGCTTGGGGTTCATGCTAGGGGTTTGGGCTTGTGGTTCAGGTTAGGGGTTTGGGTTAGGGTTAGGGTTAGGTTTCAGATTTCAGGTTTGGTGTAGCGGTTCGGGTTCAGGTTAGGGTTAGGGTTTGGGTTCGGGTTAGGGTTTTGGGGTTAGGGTGTTTGGATTCGGGGTTTGGGATTGAGATTCGGATTAGGGGTTTGGGATTGAGGTTCGGATTAGGGGTTTGGGGTTCAGATTAGGGGTTCGGGTTTGGGGTTCAGATTAGGGGATTGGGATTGGGGTTTGGATTGGGTTTAGGGTTAGGGTTAGGATTAGGGTTTTGGGGGCCAGGTTAGGGGTTAGGGGTTAGAGGTTCAGGTTCCAGTTAGGGTTAGGTTTTTGGAGTCCGGGTTAGGGGTTTGGGGTTAAAGGTTTGGGTTTTGGGTTAGGGTTCCACTTATGGTTAGGGTTTTAGGGTTCGGGTTTAGGATTTGGGGTTCTGGTTCAGAATTCAGGGTTTGAGGCTTGGGATTTGGGGTTTTGGGCTTGGGTTTCATGTTACGGGTTTGGGCTTGAGGTTCGGGTTTGGGGTTATGGTTAGGTTAGGGTTAGGGGTTAGGGTTAGGGTTAATGTTAGGGTTAGGGCTAGTGGTTATTGTTAGGGTTAGGGTTAGGGATAGGATTAGGGTTGGGGTTAGGGGTTAAGGGTAGGGTTAAGGTTAGAGTTAGTTTAGAGATATGGTTATGGTTAAGGTTAGGATTAGGGTTAGGGGTTAGGGGTTAGGGTTAAGCTTGGTGTTAGAGTTTTGGAGTCGGGTTAGGGGTTTGGGATTAGAGGTTCAGGTTCTAGTTAGGATTAGGATTTTGGGCTACGGTTTAGGGGTTTGGGCTTGGGGTTCGGGTTAGAGGTTTGGGTTAGGGTGAGGGTTATGATTAGCATTACATTACGGTTAGGATTAGGATTAGAGTTAGGAGTAAGTTAGGGTTAGGATTAGGGGTTAGGTTTAGATTTAGGTTATGGATTTGGGGGTCCAGGTAGGGATTTTGGGTTAGGAGTTCGGGTTTGAGTTAGGGTTAAGGTTTTCAGGTCCGGGTTAAGGGTTTGGGGTTAGAGGTTATGGATTCGGGGCTCGGGTTCAAGGTAAGGTTAGTGTTTTGGGGTTCGGATTTGGGGCTTTGGGTTCTGGTTAGGGGTTTGGGTTAGGGTTAGGGTTAGGATTTTGGCGTCCATGTTAGGGGTTTGGGGTTAGACATTCAGGTTCCAGTTAGAGTTAGGGATTTGGGATTAGAGTTTCAGGTTTTGGGATTCGAATTCAGGTTCCACTTAGGGTTAGGGTTTTGGGGTTTGGATTTGCGGCTTGGGGTTTGGGTTTGGTGTTTAGGGTTTGGGGCTTGGGATTCGGGGTTTGGGGCTTGAGTTTCATGTTGGGGTTTGGACTTAGGGTTCGTGTTGGGGGTTTGGGTTAGGGTTAGGGTTAGGTTAGGCTCAATGTTAAGGTTAGGGATTATAGTTAGGGTTAGGGTTTTGGGGTCCAGGTTAGGCATCTGGGTTAGGGTAAGGGTTAGATTAGGGTGAGGGTTAGGTGTTAGGGTTAGGGTTAGGGTTAATGTTAGGGTTAGGGTTAGAGGTTAGGTGTTAGGGGTAGGGTTAGGGTTATGTTAGGGTTAGGGTTAGGATTAGGTTTAGGGGTTAGGGTTTAGGGTTAGGGTTAGGGTTTTGGGGTCTGGGTTAGGGGTTTGGGGTTAGAGGTGTGGGTCCCAGTTAGGTTTAGTGTTTTGGGATCCGGGTTATGCCTTTGGGCTTGGGGTTCGGTTTAGGGGTTTGTGTTAGGGTTAGGGTTACATTAGGCTTAGGGTTTGCGTTAGAGTTAGGCGTAGGATAGGGTTAGGGTTAGGTTTAGGGGTTAGTGTTAGGTTTAGGGTTAGGGGTTAGGGGTTAAGGTTAGGTTTAAATTTAGGGTTTGAGTTTTGGGGTCTGGGTTAGGGGTTTGGGGTTAGAGGTTCGGGTTACAGTTAGGGTTAAGGTTTTGGGGTTAGGGTTAGGTTTTAGGGTTCAGGGTTTGGGGTTTTGGGCTTTGAGTTCGAGTTAGAAGTTTATGCTTGGGTTTCGGTTAGGGGTTTTGGTTAGAGTTAGTGGTTAGGGGTTAGGGTTAGGGTTAGGGCTTAAGTTTTCGGGTCCGTGTTAGGGGTTCGGGGTTAGAGTTTCGGGTTTTGGATTTCAGGTTCCAGTTAGGGTTAGGGTTTTGGGGTTTGGGTTCAAGTTACTGTTAGAGTTTTGGGGTTCAGGGTTTGGGGTTTGGGGCTTTGGGTTCAAGTTAGAAGTTTATGCTTGGGGTTCAGTTAGGGGTTTTGGTTAGGGTTAGTGGTTAGGGGTTAGGGTTAGGTTTAGGGTTTTGGGGTCAGGGTTATGGTTTTGAGGTTAGAGGTTCAGGTTCCTGTTAGGGTTAGGTTTTGGGGGTCTGGGTTAGGGCTTTGGGGTTATAGGTTCAAGTTTGAGGTTCAGGCTCATGTTCCATTTTGGCTTCAGGGATTGGGAATCGGGTTTGGAGTTTGGGGTTCAGGGTTCACAGTTCGGGGCTTAGGTTTCTGGATTTGGGGCTTGAGGTTTGTGTCAGGGATTTGGAATTTGGGTTCGGGTTTAGGGGTTTGGGTTAGGGCTAGCATTAGGGCTTGGATTTAGGGATTTGGGGTAGCAGTTCGGATTTGGGTTACAGTTAGGGTTAGGGTTATGGTTTTCGGGTACGTGGTTTGGGGTTGGGATTAGTGATTTGAGGTTTGGGGTTCAGGGTTCACATTAGGGTTTTTGGGATTTGGGATTCAGGGTTTGGTGTTCAGATTAGAGGTTCGGGGTTTGGGGTTCGGTTTAGGGGTTCTTGATTTGGGGTTCAGATTAGGGCTTTGGTGCTCAAATTAGGGGTTCTGGTTTGGGGTTCGGATTAGGGATTCAGTATTTGGGGTTCAGATTAGGGGTTCGGGTTTTGAGTTCGGATTAGGGGTTTGGTATTCGGTTTAGGGTTTCGTGTTTGGGGTTCAGATTATGGATTTGGGGTTTGGATTAGTGGTTAGGGGTATGGATTAAGGGTTCAGGTTTTGGGTTTGGATTGGGGTTTGGGGTTCAGATTAGGAGTTTGGGTTTGGGGGTTGGATTTGGAGTTTGGTTTGGGGTTCAGATTAGGGGTTTGGCGTTTGAATTAGGGTTCGGGGTTTGGCATTGGGAGTTTGGGTTTCAGATTAGTGATTCGGGGTTTCGGGTTCAGATTAGGGTTTGGGGATTTGGGGTTCAGATTAGGGGTTTGAATTAGGGGTTTGAGGTTTGAATTAGGGGGTTGAGGTTTGAATTATGGGTTCCGGTTTGGGGTTCAGATTAGGGGTTCGGGAATTGGGGTTCGGATTAGGAGTTTGATGTTCAGATTAGGGGTCAGGCTTTGGAGTTCGGATTATGGGTGTGGTGTTCAGAATAGTGGTTCAGGGTTTGGTGTATGGGGTTCAGATTAGGGGTTTGGGGTTTAGGGTTTTGATTAGGAGTTCGAACTAGGGGTTTGGTTTTCCGATTAGTGGTTTGGGTTTTGGGTTCGGATTTGGGGTTTGGCGTTCGGATTAGGGGCTTGCCATTTGGCATTCAGGGTTTGGGGAATGGATTAGGGGTTAGGGATTTGGATTAGGGGTTCGGAGTTTGGATTAAGGGTTCAGGGTTAGGGTTAGGTGTTAGGGTTAGGGTTTTAGGGTCCAGGTTAGGGGATTGGGTTTAGGGTTAAGGTTATTGTTAGGCTTAGCATTTTGGGGTCCTGGTTAAGAGACTGGGGTTAGGGTTCGGGGTTCAGGGTTTGGGTTTGGGGCTTGGGGTTTGTGTTATGGATTTGGGCTTGGGGTTCGGGTTAGGGTTACGGTTAGGGTTAGGGGTTAGGGTTAGGGTTCAGGCTTTGGGGTCCCGGTTAGGGGTTTGGGTTTAGAGGTTCAGGTTCCAGTTAGGGGTAGGGTTTTGGAATCTGAGTCGGGGTTTGCGGTTAGAAGTTTGGATTTGGGGTTTAGGGTTAGGTTAGGGTTAGAGTTAGGGTTAACTGTTAGGTGTTAGATGTTAGGGTTAGGGTTAGGGTTTTAGGGTCCAGGTTAGGGGTTTGCTGTTAGAGGTTTGGATTCCAGTTAGGGTCAGGGTTTTGTGGTCCGGGTTAGGGGTTTGGGGTTAGAGGTTCAGGTTTCAGGTTTCGGGTTCAGGTTCCAGTTAGGGTTAGTGTTTTTGGGTTCGAGTTCCTGGTTTGGGGTTTGGAATAAAGGTTTGGGGTTAGAAGTTCAGGTTTCGGGGTTAGGGTTAGGGTTAAGTTAGGGTTAGGGTTAGTGGTTAGAGGTTAGGGTTAGGGTTTGGGTTTTCGGGTCCCTGTTAGGGATTTGGAGTTAGAGGTTTGTGTTCCCATTAGGGTTAGGTTTCTGGGGTCCGAGTTAGGGGTTTGGGGTTAGAGGTTCGGGTTTTGGTGTTTGGGTTCCAATTAGGTTTTGGGTTCCAATTAGGTTTAGGATTTTGGGGATTGAGTTCAGAGTTTGGGGTTTGGGTTCAGGGTTTGGGGCTTGGAGTTTGGGTTTGAGATTTGGGTTAGGCTTAGGGTTAGGGTTAGGGTTAGTGTTAGGGTTTAGGGTTATGGTTAGGGTTAGGTTTTAGGGTTAGTGTTAGGGTTTGGGGGTTCAGGTTAGGGTTTTGGTATTAGAGGTTCTGGTTTCGGGGTTCAGTTTCAGTTAGGGTTAGTGTTTTGGGCTTCGAGTTCAGGTTTTGGGGTTTGGTTTCAAAGTTCAGGGTTTGGGGTTTGGGGCTTTGGGTTCGTGTTAGGGATTAGGGCTTGGGGTTCGGGTTAGGAGTTTGGGTTAGGGTTAGGGGTTAGGGTTAGGTTAGGGTTAGGGTTAGCGTTAGGTTAGTCTTAGGGTTAGGGTTAGGGTTTTGGGGTCTGGGTTAGGGCTTAGGGGTTAGAGGTTCAGGTTCCAGTTAGGGTTATGGTTTTGGATTCCAGGTTAGGGTTTTGAGATTAGAGGTTTGGATTTTGGGGTTTGGGTCAGGTTTCACTTAGGGTTAGTGTTTTTGGGTTCAGGGTTTGGGGTTTGGGTTCTGGGTTGAGTTTTGGGCTTGGGATTTGGGGTTTAGGGCTTGGGGTACATGTTAGGGGTTTGAGCATGGGGTTCCGGGTTTGGGTTAGGTTTAGGGTTAGTGTTAGGTTAGGGTTAGGGTTAAGGTTTGGGTTATGGTTATGGTTTTGGGGTCTGGGTTAGGGGTTGGAGGTTAGAAGTTCGGTTTCCAGATAGGGTTAGGGATTTGTGGTCTGGGTTCCGGCTTTGTGGTTCGGGTTAGGGGTTCAGAGTTCAGGGTTTGGGGCTTGCAGTTCGTGTTAGGTGTTTGGGGTAGAGATTCGGGTTGGGGTTTGGTTTAGAGTTAGGTTTAGGGTTAGGGTTTTGGGGTTTGTGTTTTGGGTTTCATATTAGGGGTTCGGAGTTTGGGGTTCACATTAGGGGTTTGGGGTTCAGATTAAGGGTTCGGGTTCTATTAGGGGTTCAGGTTTGTGGTTCAGATTTGGGGTTTGGGGTGTGTATTAGGGGTTCATGTTTGAGGTTCCAGTTTGGGGTTTGGGGTTCGTATTAGGGGTTCGTGTCAGAGGTTGGGGTTCTGATTAGGGGTTCAGGTTTTGGGTTCGGATTAGGGGTTTTGGGTTCGGATTAGGGGTTTTGGGTTCAGGATTTGGGGTTCGGGGTTTAGGGTTCTGATAAGAAGGTTTGGAGTTTGTGTTCGGGGTTTGGGGTTAGTATTACAGGTTCAGGTTTGGGGTACGTATGAGGGGTTTGGGATTCGGATTAGAGTTTCGGGTTTGGGGTTTGGATTAGGGGTTTGGGGTTTTGATTAGAGGTTTGAGGTTTGGAGTTTGGATTAGGGGTTTGGGGTTTGGCGTTCAGTGTTTGGGGTTTGGATTAGGGGTTTGGGGTTCAGATTAGGTGTTTGGGGTTCGGATTAGGAGTTAAGGTTAGGATTAGGAGTAAGAGCAGTGGTTCGGGGTTTGGGGTTTGGAATAAGGGTTTGGGGTTCAAATTAGAGGTTAGTTATTTGGCTATAGGGGTTTGGGTTTTGGATTAGGGGTTCGGGGTTTGGGTTCGGATTAGGGGTTTGTGGTACAAATTAGGGGTTTGCTGTTTGGCCTTTGGGATTTGGGTTTGGATTAAGGGTTCGGGGCTTGGGGTTCAGATTAGTGGTTCAGGGTTTGGGCTTGGGGTTCAGGTTAGGGTTTGGGGTTAGGGCTAGGGTTAGGGTTATGTTAGCTTTAGGGTTAGTGTTATGGTTATGGTTAAGGGTTAGAGTTAGAGTTAGGGTTAGGTTAGGGTGAAGGTGAGGGTTAGGGGTTAGGGGTTTGGGTTAGGGTTAAGGTTAGGAGTTAGGGGTTAGGTTTAGGGTTTTGTGGTAGGGGTTAATGGTTTGGCGTTAGATGTTCAGGTTCCAGTTAGGGTTAGGATGTTGGTGTCCGAGTTAGGGGTATGGTCTTGGGATTCGGATTAGGGGTTTGGGTTAGGGTTAGGGTTACATTACGATTAGGATTAGGGTTAGGGTTAGGGGTTAGGGTTAGGGGTTAGGGGTTAAGGTTAGGTTTAGTGTTAGTGTTTGGGTTTTGGGGTCCGGGTTAGGGGTTTGGAGTTAGGAGTTCAGGTTCCAATTAGGGTTAACGTTTTGGGGTCTGGGTTAAGGGTTTGGGGTTAGAGGTTCGGGTTCCAGTTAAGGTTAGGGTTTTGGGGTTCGAGTTTGAGGTTTGGGGTTTGGATTCAGGGTTCAGGTTTTGGAGTTTGGGGCTTGGGTTTTGTGTTAGGGGTTTGGGATTTGGGTTCGGTTAGGGGTTTGTGTTAGGTTTAGGCTTATGGTTAGGGGTTAGGGTTAGGGTTAGTTAGGGGATAGGGTTAGGTTTATGGTTTTGGTTTTGGGGTTAGAGGTTTGTGTTCCTGTTAGGTATATGGGTTAGGGGTTTGGGGTTAGAGGTTCGAGGTTCGGGGCTGAGGTTGCATTTAGGTTAGGGTTCGGGGTTTGGGATTTGGGTTCTGGGTTTGGGATTCAGGTTCAGGGTTTGGGGTTCATGTTCAGGGTTGAGGGTTCAGGGCTTGGGGTTTGGGTTTTGGGGCTTGGGATTCGTGTGAGGTATTTGGACTTGGGGTTTGTTTTAGGGGTTTGGGGGGTTTGGGTTAGTGTTAGCATTAGAGTTCGGATTTTGGGATTCAGGATAGTGGTTCAGGTTTGGGTTAGGGTTAGGGTTAGGTTTATGGGTTTTGTGGTTTGGGGTTCGGATTAGGGGTTCAGGGTTTGGGGTTTGGATTAGAGGTTTGGGGTGTACTAGGGGTTTGATTAGTGGTTTGGGATTCAGGGTTCGGATTAGAGGTTCGGGTGTATTAGGAGTTCGGGTTTGTGTTTCGGGTTCAGATTAGGCGTTTGGGGTTTGGCTTTCGGATTAGGGATTTGGTGTTCAGATTAGGAGTTTGGGGTTCTGATTAGGGGTTTGTGTTTGGAGTTTAGATTACGAGTTTGGGGTTTGGGGTTTGGATTAGGAGATTGGAGTTTGGGGTTCGAATTAGGGATTTGGGTGTATTAGGGGTTCGAGTTTGGGGTTTGGGGTCTCAGTTCGGGGTTTGGTATCAGGGCTTTGGTTTGGGAGTTAGAGTTAGGGTTTTGGGGTTTGGATTCAGGATTTGGGGTTTGAGTCGGTTTCCAGTTAGGGGTTAGGGTTTTGGGGTCAGGTTCAGGTTTTGGAGTTAGGGGGTTGGGGTTTGGGGATTGAGTCGGGGTTCGAGTTAGGGGTTCAGGTTATGGTTTTGGGGTTTGGGGTTAGGGTTTTGGTGTTTGGGGTTCAGGTTAGGTGTTTGGGGATTGGTTTTTGGGTTTGGGTTAGGGTTTTGGCATTAGGGTTCAGGGTTTGGGGTTTAGGGTTTGAGTTCAGGGTGTGGATTAGTGGTTCAGGGTTCACATTTTGGGGTTAGAGGTTAGGGGCTTGGGGTTCAGGTTTGGGATTCGAGTTCAGGGTTCGGGTTACAGGTTCAGGGTTTGGGATTTGGGGATTGGTATTGGGGTTTGGGTATGGGGTTAGGGTTAGGATTCGGTTTTGGGGTTTGTGGTTTGGAGTTAGGGGTTTGAATTTGGGGTTCAGTTTAGGGGTTTGGGCTTTGGGAATTGGTTGTTCGGGTTCAGGTTAAGGTTTTGGCATTTAGGTTTGGGGTTTGGGGTTCAGATTAAGGGTTTGGGGTTCGTGTTTTGGTGTTATGTGTTTGGGATTGGGGTTTGGGGTACAGGTTTGGGGTTAGGGGTATGGGGTACAGGTTTGGGGTTCATGTTCAGGGTTTGGGTTATGGGTTGGGTTTTGGGGTTGAGTGTTTGGGGTTTGGGGTTCGGGGTTTTGGATAGAGGTTCGGGGTTTGGGGTTTGGGGTTCAGGTTCAGGGTTAGGGTTTTGGTTAGGGTTATGGTTTTGGGGTTAGGGTTTGGGGTTTGGGGTTCGGGTTCAGGGTTAGGGTTTTGGTTAGGCTTATGGTTTGGGGGGCTTGGGTTCAGGGTTTGGAGTTTGGGCTTTGGGTTCGTGTTTGGGGTTCAGAGTTTGGGTTAGGGGTTCAGTGTTTGAGGTTAGGGGTTCAGGGTTTGGAGTTTGGGTTTCTGGGTCAGGGTTAGGGTTGTGGTTAGGGTTATGGTTTTGGGGTTATGGTTTGGGGTTTGGGGTTCAGGGTTCGAGATTGGAGTTTGGGTACAGAGTTAGGGTTAGGGTTCGGGGAACCCCCTACTTGCTAGTGGTCAAGTTAGGGTTAGGGTTAGGCTTATGGTTTAAAGTGAGTGGCTATAGGGCCTATAGTTCCCTATTAGCCTGCCCTGGTGGGCTGAGTCTTCAAGAGTGCAGGAAGCCAAGCCACATCCAGCAAGCCTCTGTAGTGAAGCAATTAGCTGCTCAGTTTTTTTTTTTTTTTA
>SJYA01003958.1:0-32723 GCA_006410615.1 Neotragus moschatus | reverse complement strand
GGTTTGGGTTAGGGTTAGGGTTAGGTTTATGGGTTTTGTGGTTTGGGGTTCGGATTAGGGGTTCAGGGTTTGGGGTTTGGATTAGAGGTTTGGGGTGTACTAGGGGTTTGATTAGTGGTTTGGGATTCAGGGTTCGGATTAGAGGTTCGGGTGTATTAGGAGTTCGGGTTTGTGTTTCGGGTTCAGATTAGGCGTTTGGGGTTTGGCTTTCGGATTAGGGATTTGGTGTTCAGATTAGGAGTTTGGGGTTCTGATTAGGGGTTTGTGTTTGGAGTTTAGATTACGAGTTTGGGGTTTGGGGTTTGGATTAGGAGATTGGAGTTTGGGGTTCGAATTAGGGATTTGGGTGTATTAGGGGTTCGAGTTTGGGGTTTGGGGTCTCAGTTCGGGGTTTGGTATCAGGGCTTTGGTTTGGGAGTTAGAGTTAGGGTTTTGGGGTTTGGATTCAGGATTTGGGGTTTGAGTCGGTTTCCAGTTAGGGGTTAGGGTTTTGGGGTCAGGTTCAGGTTTTGGAGTTAGGGGGTTGGGGTTTGGGGATTGAGTCGGGGTTCGAGTTAGGGGTTCAGGTTATGGTTTTGGGGTTTGGGGTTAGGGTTTTGGTGTTTGGGGTTCAGGTTAGGTGTTTGGGGATTGGTTTTTGGGTTTGGGTTAGGGTTTTGGCATTAGGGTTCAGGGTTTGGGGTTTAGGGTTTGAGTTCAGGGTGTGGATTAGTGGTTCAGGGTTCACATTTTGGGGTTAGAGGTTAGGGGCTTGGGGTTCAGGTTTGGGATTCGAGTTCAGGGTTCGGGTTACAGGTTCAGGGTTTGGGATTTGGGGATTGGTATTGGGGTTTGGGTATGGGGTTAGGGTTAGGATTCGGTTTTGGGGTTTGTGGTTTGGAGTTAGGGGTTTGAATTTGGGGTTCAGTTTAGGGGTTTGGGCTTTGGGAATTGGTTGTTCGGGTTCAGGTTAAGGTTTTGGCATTTAGGTTTGGGGTTTGGGGTTCAGATTAAGGGTTTGGGGTTCGTGTTTTGGTGTTATGTGTTTGGGATTGGGGTTTGGGGTACAGGTTTGGGGTTAGGGGTATGGGGTACAGGTTTGGGGTTCATGTTCAGGGTTTGGGTTATGGGTTGGGTTTTGGGGTTGAGTGTTTGGGGTTTGGGGTTCGGGGTTTTGGATAGAGGTTCGGGGTTTGGGGTTTGGGGTTCAGGTTCAGGGTTAGGGTTTTGGTTAGGGTTATGGTTTTGGGGTTAGGGTTTGGGGTTTGGGGTTCGGGTTCAGGGTTAGGGTTTTGGTTAGGCTTATGGTTTGGGGGGCTTGGGTTCAGGGTTTGGAGTTTGGGCTTTGGGTTCGTGTTTGGGGTTCAGAGTTTGGGTTAGGGGTTCAGTGTTTGAGGTTAGGGGTTCAGGGTTTGGAGTTTGGGTTTCTGGGTCAGGGTTAGGGTTGTGGTTAGGGTTATGGTTTTGGGGTTATGGTTTGGGGTTTGGGGTTCAGGGTTCGAGATTGGAGTTTGGGTACAGAGTTAGGGTTAGGGTTCGGGGAACCCCCTACTTGTTAGTGGTCAAGTTAGGGTTAGGGTTAGGCTTATGGTTTAAAGTGAGTGGCTATAGGGCCTATAGTTCCCTATTAGCCTGCCCTGGTGGGCTGAGTCTTCAAGAGTGCAGGAAGCCAAGCCACATCCAGCAAGCCTCTGTAGTGAAGCAATTAGCTGCTCAGTTTTTTTTTTTTTTTAAGTAAGGCTAGAGTCTGTAGGACAGGAATTCAAATCACAGACTAGGCAGGAAGGTTAGGTAGGTAGGCAGGCAGGTAGCCTAGGTAGAGCCCTAGAGTGCAAGGGACACTAACCCTTCCATTTTAGGGGGCGGGGACCACAAGGCGCGGGGCTTAGACCAGAAAATTTTATTTTTATTTTAGAGTTTTATTGTGGGGATTAGGGTTAGGGGGTTAGAGTTCGGGTTTGGGTTCAGTTGGGGTTCAGGCAACCCCCACACTTGTTAGGGTTCAGGTACGTGGCTCGAGGTTCAGGGATAGGGTTAGGGAGAGGGTTAGTGTTCAGAAAACCCCCCATCTTCTTAAGATTTGAGTTCCATACTGATTTCCACACTGCCAAGGGCTTCAGCAGTGAACGCTATGTCAGAGGGAAGGAAAGGGAAACTGGATGGGTTCTCCAGCTGGTGCTTAGCCACAGAGACCCAGCGATGCATGGAGAGCACCAGGCTCCCAGGGCCCCTGGGTGTGGTATGCAGCACCACACGCGGAGTGTGACTCCGTTGGAGCCCAGTAAGTGTCTGACAGATGTAGGTTCCCTAGCACTCTCCTACCCAGCAGACACGTGTGCAGGTGCTTTGGGCCTTCCCCTGCGTGTCAGGGCTCCCTTCCACAGCCCCAGCTCAGAGGAAGCAATCACTGAGCCAAGATATCCAGGAGGCACGTGGCGCCCCCATCTGGAAGCCGCGTGTACAGCATGTGGGGAAGCGAGCCACATCAAGGGAAGATGAGGCAGCACAGCTGCGTGTGTTGCCAAGCCTTGATTGGGAAAGCCGAGTGCGCCTCCAGAATGGCAGAGCTCCAGCTCTGCTGAGAGGCCCGATATGGCAGAGTGCCGGGCGCCATGCTGCTCTGCACTGGGAGAGCCTTGCCAAGACTTGCTTAGTTGCTGGGGTTACTGCCCAGGAAGGAACAGGCTGCAGGAAGCTGGCAGATGGGACTGGGGCCTTCCTGGCCTCAGCTCTGCTCCTGCCTTGCCTTTCGACCTAGGCCCTGGGCCTACTTGGGGAGGAGTTAGGGGCCGGTGGTTGCCACAATGCCACGGGCTCCAGCAGTGAGCACTCTGTCAGAGCAAAGGAAAGGGCACCTGGATGGGTTCTCTAGATGGTGCTTAGTCACACAGACCCAGCGCCACATGGAGAGCACCAGGCTCCCAGAGCCCCTGGGTGGGGTATGCAGCACCACAAGTAGAGTATGACTCCATTAGCACCCAGCAAGTGCCTGACAGACGTAGGTTTGTGCAGGTGCTTTGGGACTTCCCCTGCATGTCTGGGTTCCCTTCCACAGTACCAGCTCAGGGGAACAGCCGCTGAGCCAAGACCTCCTCAAGGCACGTGGCCCACCATCTGGAAGCTGCGTGCACAGCATGTGAGGAAGCGAGGCTCCTCGGGATAAGACAAGGTAGCCCAGCTTTGTGTGCCGGCAAGCCTTGATTGGAAAAGCTCCTCGATGGGTTCTCCAGCTGGTGCTTGGCCGCACAGACCCAGAACCTCACGGAGACCACCAGGATCCCAGGGCCTCTGGGTGGAGTATTCAGAGCCACACATGGAGTGTGACTCCATTGGCAGCCAGTCAGTGCCTGACAGACATAGGTTCCCTAGCACTGTCCTACCCAGCAGAGATGTGTGCAGGTGCTTTTGACCTTCCCTGCGTGTCTGGGTTCCCTCCCACAGCCCCAGCTCAGGGGAGCCAGCCCCTGAGCCAAGATCTCCAGGAGGCGTGTGGCACCTCTGCCTGGAAAATGCATGCACAGCATGAGGGGAAGTGAGCCTCCTCGGGGGAAGATAAGGCAGTACAGCTGCGGGCACTGGCAATCCTTGATTGGGAAAGCTGAATTGTGCCTCCAGAACGGCAGAGCTCCAGCTCTGCTCAGAGGCCGGATATGGCAGGGTGCTGGGCACCATGCGGCTCTGCCCTGGGAAAGCCTTGCCAAGACGTGCCTACCTGCTGGGGTTACTGCCCAGGAAGGAGCATAGTTTGGGAAGCTGGAAGATGGGACTGGCACCTTTCTGGCTTCAGTTCCAGTCCTGCCTTGCCTTTCGACCTAGGCCCCAGGCCTACTTGGGGACGGGTTAGTGGCTGGTGGTCTCCACTATGCCAAGGGCTTCAGCACTGAGTACTCTGTTAGAGGGGAAGGCAAGGGTTTCTGGATGGGTTTTCCAGTAGGTGCTTGGCCACAGAGACCCAGCACCGCACAGAGAGCACGAGGCTGCCAGTGCCCCTGAGGGGTATGCAGCGCCACCCATGGAGAGTGACTCCATTGGTGGCTAGAAGCTGCCTGACATACGTTGGTTCCCTAGAGTTCTCCTACCCAGCAGAGACGTGTGCAGGTGCGTTGGGCCTTCTCCTGCGTGTCTGGGCTCCCTCCCACAGCCTCAGCTCAGGGTAACAAACCCCTTAGCCAAGACCGCCAGGAGGCCTCTGGTGAACCCGCCTGGAAGTTGCATGCACAGCATGCAGAAGAGTAAGCCTACTTACTTGGGAGAAGACGAAGCTGCCCAGCTGCATGCATTGGCAAGCCTTGATTGGGAAAGCTGAGTGCACCTCCAGAATGGCAAAGCTCCACAGAGGTCCCCATCATAACTCGAGAGAGACCTGCCCCAATTCGAGAAAAACCAGGAGATTGTCCCCTCCAGGTGAGATGAGGATCTTTTCCACTGCAGGCATCTCCAGGGAAATCACACCTCCCCTCTTGGACCTCGAAAGGGTCCTTCACACCCTTGCTGCAACTCAAGAAGTTCCCCAACATACCTGTCTCCACTCGCGGGGAACACAGAGGGTCCTGCCACAATTCAAGAGTAGCCCCATTGTCCCCTTCTCAGCTCAAGATGAGAGTTCCTTTCCCTGCTTCATCAGGAAAGGATTCCCGGCATTCTCGTCAAATCACATGAAGAGGCGCTGTCAAGAGGAGAGTCGAGAGGCACTCCAGGCATCGTGGCACCATTCCCAAAGACCCACAAATGTCTCAGTCCACTCCAGATGAACCTGATTGCACTGCCTCGACTGTCACAGCGAATATTGACTCACACCATTGTGGCAACTGTGACAACCCTTTGGCACCTCGAGGGAAAGCAGAGATCCCTGTGTCAACTCCACTTGAAGCCTAACACTGCTGCTACAGCTTGGGAGGAAGGCAGACATGTATGTCTCCACTCGAAATGAGTCCTGACTCCACTGCGGAGACTCCAGAGGTACCCCAAAATCCGTGTCAGCACTGGCGAGAAGACCTCAGGTTCTGGCCTCAGCTCTACAGGAGGATTTAGGACCTGGCACTGTTTGGAGAGGAATCCCGAGAGTCCCCTCGCAACTCGCATGGTGACAGGCCTTTTCTGAGGCCACACGAGCGGGTCCCTGAGGTCCCCGTCATAACTCGAGAGGGACCTCCGCAATTCGAGAAAAACCTGGAGATTCTCCCTTCCATGCGAGATGAGGACTTTTTTGCTGTGGCATCTCGAGGGAAATCAAACTTCCCCACTTGGACCTCAAAAGGGTACTTCACACCCTTGGGGCAACTGAAGAAGTTCCCCAAGAAATCTCTCTTCACTAACGAGGAACACCGAGGATCCCGCCACAACTCATGTGGAGGAGACCCGTTGTCAGCTCCTCAGCTTGAGAAGAGGGTTTCTTTCCCTGATTCATCAGGAAAGGATTCCCAGCATTCCCGTCGCATCTCAGGAGTAGTAGCTCTCAACAGGAAATAAGAGAGGCACTCCACGGGTCGTGCCACCATTTCAAAAGACTCACAAATATCTCAGTCCACTCCAAATGTGCCTGATTTCCCTGCACTGCCTCCACTGTCGCCCTGAGTATCGACTCACACCAGGGTGGCATGTGTGACAGCCCTTTGGCAGCTCGAGGGAAAGCACAGATCCCTGTGTCAACTCGACTGGAATCTGACACCGCTCTACAGCTCGGTAGGAAAGCAGACATGCATGTTTACACTCGACAGGAGGCCTGACTCCACTGTGGAGACTCCAGAGGAACCCCAAGATCGATATCAGCACTGGAGAGAAAACCTCAGCTTCCGGGCTCAGGTTCAGACAAGAACATAGGACCTGGCACCGACAGGAGAGGGATCCCAATAGGCCCCTCACAACTCACATAGAGACTGGCCTTTCATGAGCCCACACGAGAGGGTTCCTGATGTCCCCATCATAACTCGAGAGGCACCAGCCTCAACTCAAGATAAAACAGGAGATTCTGCCCTCGAGGCGACATGAGGCCCTTTTTAACTGCGGTGTCTCCAGGGAACTCACACCTCCCCTTTGGACATTGAAAGGGTCCTTCACACCCTTGCTGCAACTCAAGAAGTTCCCCGTCATACCTGTCTCCAATTGCGAGGAACACCGAGGGTTCTGCAACCCCTCAAGCAGAGCCCCACTGTCCCTTCGACAGCTCAAGATGAGGGTTCCTTTCCCTGCTTTGTCGGGAAAGCTTTCTGGATGTTCCCATCCCATCTCAAGGAGAGGTGCTCTCAACAGAAAAGTCGAGAGGCACTCCAGGGGTCATGCAACCATTCCAAAAGACTTGCAAATGTCTTAGTCCATTCCAGATGAACCTGATTTCTCTGCACGGCCTCGACTGTCACCCCGAGTATCGACTCTCACCACATTGGAACGTGTGACAGCCCTGTGACACCTGGAGGGAAAGCTACAGATTTCTGTGTCAACTACACGGGAAGCCTGACACTCATTCTACAGCTTTGGAGGAAAGCGTAAGTGCATGTCTCCACTCGAGACGAGGCCTGATTCCCCTTTGGAAACTCCAGAGGAACCCCAAGATCCATGTCAGCACTGGAGAGGAAACCTCAGGTTCAGGCCTCAGCTCCTGATGAAGATTTAGGACCCGGCACCTACTTGTGAGGAATCTGGAGAGGCCCTTCGAACGCCCAGGGAGACTGGCCTTTCTTGAGGTCAAATGAGGAAATCCCTGAGGTCTCCATCATAACTCGAGAGGGCCACACTGCAACTCGAGAAAAACCAGGAGATTCTCCCCTCCAGGCATGATGAGGCCCTTTTCCAATGCAGCGTCTTGAGGGAAATCACAGTTCCCCACTTGGACCTAGAAAGGTTCCTTCACACCCTTGCTGCACCTCAAGAAGTTCCCTGAAATACCCGTCTCCATTCAAGAGGAACACTGAGGGTCCTGCCACAACTCAAGCGGAACCCTGTTGCCCCTCCTCAGCTTGAGATGAGGGTTCCTTTCCCTCCTTCGTCAGGAAATGATTCCAGGCATTCCCGTCGCATTTCAGGAGGAGATGCTCTCAACAGGAAAGGTGAGAGGCACTCCTGGGGTCGAGCTGCCTTTACAAAAAACCCGCAAATGTGTCAGTCCACTTCAGATGAACCTGATTTCCCTGCACTATCTCGTCTGTCAACTCAAGTATCGACTCACACCTCGGTGACACGTTTGACAGCCCTGTCACCTCGAGGGAAAGCCACAGATTTCTTTGTAAAATCCTTGGGAAGCCTGACACGGATTCCAGTACTCAAGAAGAAAGCAGAAGTGCGTGTCTCCACTCGGGATTAGGCCTGACTCCCCTGTGGAGACTCCAGAGGTATCCCAAAATCCGTGTCAGCACTGGAGAGGAAAACTCAGGTTCGGCCCTCAACTCCTGATGAGGACTTAGGACCCGGCACAGACTGGAGAGGGATCCCAAGAGGCCCCTCTCAACTGGCATTGAGATGGGCCTTTCCTATGCCACACGAGCGAGTCCCTTAGCTGCTCGTCATAAGTCGTGAGGGACCTGCCACAACTCGAGAAAAACCAGGAGATTCTCCCCTCTAGGCATGATGAGGCCCTCTTTCACTGTAGCGTCTCGAGGGAAATCACACCTTCCCCCCTGGACCTCCAAATGTTCCTTCACACCCTTGCTTCACCTCATGAAGTTCCCAGACGTATGTGTCTCCACTCGCGAGGAACAAGGAGGGTCCTGCCACAACTGAAGAGGAGCCCCGTTGTCCCCTCCTGAGCCCAAAATGAGAGTTCCATTCCCTTCTTCATTGGGAAAAGTTTCCTGGAGTTCCCGTCGCATCTCAGGCGAAACTGCTCTCAACAGGAAAGTCGATAGGCATTCCCAGGGTCGTGGAAACATTCCAAAAGATCCGCAAATGTCTCAGTACACTCTGATGAAGCTGATTTCCCTGCACTGCTTCAACTGTCACCCTCAGTATCGACTCACACCACGGTGCACGTGTGACAACCCTGTAGCACCTCGAGGGAAAGCCACAAATTTCTGTGTCAACTACGCGGGAAGCTCGACAGCAATTCAACAGCTCAGGAGGAAAGCGTAAGTGCATGTCTACACTCGAGACAAGGCCTGACTCCCATGTGGAGACTCCAGAGAAACCCCAGGATTCATGTTAGTACAGAAGAGGAAACCTCAGCTTCCGGCCTCCAGACGAGGACTTAGGACCCGGCACCGACTGGAAAGGAAACCCGAGAGGCCCCTAGCAACTCTCATGGAGACTGGCCATTCTTGAGGTCAAATGAAGCGATCCCTGAGGTCCCCATAGTAACTCGAGAGGGACCTGTAGCAACTCGAGAAAAACTAGGAGATTCTCCACTCCAGGCGAGATGAGGCCTTTTTCCGATGCAGCATCTCCAGGGAAATCACACCTCCATTATTGGACCTCGAAAGGTTCCTTTACACTCTTGCTGCAACTCAAGATGATCCCCGAAATACAAGTTTCCACTCAAGAGGAACACTGTGTATCCTGTCACAACTGAAAAGGAGCCCCGTTGTCCCCTCCTCAGCCCAAAATGAGGGTTCCTTTCCATGCTTCATCGGGAAAGGATTCCCAGCATTCCCTTCGCATCTCAGGAGGAGGTGCTCTCAACACGAAAGTCGAGAGGCACTCCCGGCGTCATGCCACCATTCCAAAAGACCAGCAAGAGTCTCAGTCCAATCCACCTGAAGCTGATTTCCCTGCACTGCCTCGACTGTCAACCCCAGTATCGACTCACACCTCGGTTGCACGTGTGACAGCCCTTGACACCTCGAGGGAAAGCCACAGAGTTCTGTGTCAACTACACAGGAAGCCTGACACTGATTCTAGTGCTCGGGAGGAAAGCAGAAATATGTGTCTCCACTTGAGACGAGGCCTGACTCCCCTATGGAGACTCCAGAGGGACCCCATGATCCTTGTCAGCACTGGAGAGGAAAGCTCAGGTTCCGGCCTCAGCTCCTCACGAGGACTTACCACCCTGCACCGAATGCAGAGGAATCCTGAAAGGCCCCTCTCAATCTGATGGAGACTGGCCTATCCTGAGGCCACAGGAGCGGGTCCCTGAGGTTCCCATCATAATTCCAGAGGGTCCTTATGAAACTCGAGAAAAACCATGAGATTCTCCCCTCCAGGCATGATGAGGCCCTTCTCCGCTGCGGCGTCTCAAGGGAAATCACACCTCCCCTCTTGGACCTTGAAAGGTTCCTTCACAACCTTGCTGCAACTCAAGAAGTTCCCCGATATACCCATCTCCACTGAAGAGAAATACCAAGGGTCCTGCCACAACTCACAAGGAGTCCTGTTGTCCTCTCCTCAGCTCGAGATAAGGGTTCCTTTCCCTGCTTCTTCAGGAAAGGAATCCCGGCATTCCAGTCACATTTCAGGAAGAAACACTCTCAACAGGAAAGGCGAGAGGCACTCCCGGGGTCGTGCCGTCTTTCTAAAAGACCCGCAAATGTGTCAGTGCACTTCAGATGAACCTGATTTCTCTGCATTAAGTCCACTCGCAAACTGAGTATTGATTAACATCTCGGTGGCACGAGTGACAGCCCTTGTCACCTTGAGGGAAAGCCATAGATTTCTGTGTCAACTCCACGGGAAGCCTGACACTGATTCTACTGCTCGGGAAGAAAGTGGAAGTGCATGTCTCCTCTCGAGATTAGGCCTGACTCCCACGTGGATACTCCAGGGGAGACCCAAGATCCACTCAGCACTGGAGAGGAAACCTCAGGTTACGGCCTCAGCTCCCGATGAGGACATATGATCCAGCAGCGACTGGAGAGGGATCCCAAGAGGCCCTTCTCAACTCGCATGGAGACTGGCCTTTCTTTAGGTCTAACGAGTGGATCCCTGAGGTGCCCGTGGTAACTCGAGAGGGACCTGCTGCAACTCGAGTAAAACTAAGAGCTTCTCCACTCCAGGTGAGATGAGGCCTTTTTCAGATTCAGTGCCTCCAGGGAAATTACACCTCCCCACTTGGATTTCAAAAGGTTCCTACACAACCTTGCTGCCCCTCTAGAAGTTCCCTGAAATATCCGTCTCCACTCAAGAGGAAAACCGAGGGTCCAGCTGCAACTCAAGAGGAGCCCTATTTTCACCTCTTCATCTCGAGATGAGGGTTCCTTTCCCTGCTTCATCTGGAAATGATTCCTGGCATTCCTGTCGCATCTCAGGAGGAGGTGCTTTCAACATGAAAGGCGTGAGGCACTCCTGGTGTAGTGCCACTGTTCCAAAAGACCTGCAAATGTCTCAGTCCACTTCAGATGAACATGATTTCCCTGCACTGCCTCGACTGTCACCCCCAGTATTGAATCACATCACAGTGTCACGTGTGACAGCCATGTGGCACCTCGAGGGCAAACCACAGATTTCTGTGTCAACTATACTGGAAGCCCGACACTGATTCTTCAGCTCGGGAGGAAAGCGTAAGTGCAAGTCTCCACTAGAAACGAAGCCTGACTCCCATGTGGAGACTCCAGAGAAACCCCAAGATCGATGTCAGCACCGGAGAGGAAACCTCATGTTCCGGCCTCTTGACGAGGACTTAGGACCTGGTACCAACTGGAAAGGAATCCCGAGAGGCCCCTCACAATTTCCATGAACACTGGCCTTTCTTGAGATCAAATGAGGGGATCTCTGAGGTCCCCATCGTAACACGAGAGCTACCTGTCACAAGTCGAGAAAACCTAGGAGATTCTCCCCTCCAGGCAAGATGAGGCCTTTTTCCAATGTGGCGTCTTGAGGGAAATCACACCTTCCCATTTGGACCTCGATAGGTTCCTTCACTCCCTTGCTGCACCTCAAGAAATTCCCCAAAATACCAGTCTCCACTCAAGAGGAACACCGAGGGTCCCGCCACAACTCAAGAGAAGCCCTGTTGCCCTTCCTCAGCTCTAGATGAGGGTTGCTTTCCTTGCTTCGTTGGGAAAGGATTCCCGGCATTCCCGTCTCATCTCAGGAAGAGGCGCTCTCAACAGGAAATGCGAGAGGCACTCCCGGGGGCGTGCCACCTTTCCAAAAGACCCACACGTGTGTAAGTCCACTTCAGATGAACCTGATTTCCCTGCACTACCAAGTCTGTCAACCCGAGTATTGACTCACACCTCAGTCGCATGTTTGACAGCTTTTGTCACCTGAGAGGGAAAGCCATAGATTTCTTTGTCAACTCCACAGGAAGCCTGACACTGATTCTAGTACTCGAACGGAAACCAGAAGTGCATGTCTCCACTCGAGATGAGGCCTGACTCCACTCTGGAGACTCCAGAGGGAACCCAAAATCCATGTCAGCACTGTAGAGGAAACCTCAGGTTCCGTCCTCACCCCCTGAAGAGGACTTAGGACCCGGCAGCAACTGGAGAGGGATTCCAAGAGGATCCTCTCAACTGGCATGGAGACTGGCCTTTCCTGAGGCCACATGAGCAGGTCCCTGAGGTGCCCATGGTAACTCGAGAGGGACCTACCACAACTCGAGAAAAGCCAGGAGATTCTCCCCTCCAGGCGTGATGAGGCCTTTTTCCACTGCAGCGTATCGAGGGAAATCACACCTCCCCTCCTGGACCTCGAAAGATTCCTTCACACCCTTGCTGAACCTCATGAAGTTCCCTGACATACTGGTCTCAACTAGCGAGGAACACGGTGGGTCGCAATACAACTCAAGAGGAGCCCTGTTGTCTCCTCTTCATCTCAAGATGAAGATTCCTTTCCCTGCTTCATAGGGAAAGGGTTCCCGGCATTCCAGTCACATCTCAGGAGGAGGCGCTCTCAACAAGAAAGTCAAGAGGTAATCCTCGGGTCGTGCCACCATTAAAAAAGACCCGTAAATGTCTCAGTTCACTCCAGATGAACCTGAATTCCCTGCACTGCTTCGACTGTCACCCCGAGAATCGACTCACAGCTCGGTGTCACGTGTGACAGCCCTGTGCACCTCGAGGGAAAGCCAAAAATTTCTGTGTCAACTCCACTGGAAGCCTGACACTGATTCGAGTGCTAGGGATGAAAGCGGAAGTGCTTGTCTAAACTCGGGATAAGGCCTGACTCCCCTCTGGGGAATCAAAAGNTCGGTGTCACGTGTGACAGCCCTGTGCACCTCGAGGGAAAGCCAAAAATTTCTGTGTCAACTCCACTGGAAGCCTGACACTGATTCGAGTGCTAGGGATGAAAGCGGAAGTGCTTGTCTAAACTCGGGATAAGGCCTGACTCCCCTCTGGGGAATCAAAAGGAATTCCAAAATCCGTGTCAGCACTGTAGAGGAAACCTCAGGTTCCGGCCTCAGCTCCTGACGAGGACTTAGGACCTGGCACCAACTTGAGAGGAATGTCAAGAGGCCCCTGGCAACTCCCATGGAGACTGGCCCCTGTTGAGGTCAAATGAGGGGATCCCAGAGGTCCCTGTCGTAACTTGAGAGGGACCGCCCCAACTTGAGAAATACTAGGAGATTCTCCCCTCCAGGCGAGAAGAGGCCTTTTTCCGATGTGGTGTCTCGGGGAAAATCACACCTCCCCATTTGGACCTCGAAAGTTTGCTTCACACCCTTGCTGAATCTCAAGAAGTTCCCCGAAATACCTGTCTCCACTCAAGAGGAACACCGAGGGTTCTGCCACAACTCAGGAGGAGCCCTGTTGTTTCCTCCTCAGTTCGAGATGAGGGTTACTTTCCCTGCTTTGTCAAGAAAGGATTTCCGGCATCTGTCGCATCCCAGGAGGAGGTGCTCTCGACAAGAAAGGCGAGAGGCACTCCCGGGGTCGAGCCACCTTTCCAAAACACCCACAAATGTGTCAGTCCCATTCAGATGAACCTGATTTCCCTGGAATACCAGGAATGTCAACCCGAATTTTGACTCACACCTCGGTGCCACATATGAAAGCCCTTGTTACCTTGAGGGAAGCCACAGATTTCAGTCTCAACTACACGGAAGCCCGACACTGATTCTACAGTTCGGGAGGAAAGCATAAGTGCATGTCTCCACTAGAGAGGAAGCCTGCCTCCTTGTGGAGACTCCAGAGGAACCTCGAGATTGACGGCAGCACTAGAGAGGAAACCTCAGGTTCCGGCCTCAGCTCCTGACGAGGACTAAGGACCCAGCACTGACTGGAGAGGATTACCGAGAGGCCCCTCGCAACTGCCATGGAGACTGACCTTTCTTCAGGTCAAACGAGGGGATACCTGAGGTCCCCGTCATAAATCGAGAGGGACTGCCGCAACTCGTGAAAAACTAGGAGATTCTCCTCTCCAGGCGAGATTAGGCCTTTTTTCCGATGCGGCGTCTCGAGGGAAATCACACCTCCACACTTAGACTTCTAATGGTTCCTTCACACACTTGCTGCACCTAGAGAAGTTCCCCGAAACACCTGTCTGCACTCAAGAGGAACACAGAGGGTCCCACCACAACTGAAGAGGAGCCCCGTTGTCCCCACCTCAGCCTGAAATGAAGGTTCATTTCCCTGCTTCGTCGGGAAAGGGGAAAGGATTCTCTGCGTTCCAGTCGCATCTTAGGAGGAGGAACTCTGAACAGGAAAGGCGAGAGGAACCACCTCGGTGGTGCTAAAATTCTTAAAGACCCATAAATGTGTCAGGCCCCTTCAGACGAACCTGATTTGGTTGCACTCCCTCGACTGTCAAGCTGAGTATTGATTCACACCTCGGTGAGACATGTGACAGTCCTTGTCACTTTGAGGGAAAGCCACAGATTTTTGTGTCAACTACACGGGAAGCCTGACACTGATTTGAGTGCTTTGCAGGAAAGCAGAAGTGCGGGTCTCCACTCGAGAAGAGTCTTGAATCCCCTATGCGGACTCCAGAAACGCTAAGGTCCATGTCAGCACTGGAGAGGAAACCTCAGGATACGGCCTCAGTTACTGACAAGGATTTAGGACCTGGAACCAACTAGAGAGCAATGTCGAGAGGCCTCTGGAAACTCCCATGGAGACTGGCCTTTGTGGAGGTCAAACGAGGGGATCACAGAGGTCCCCATCGTAACTCGAGAGGGATTGCCACTACTCCAGAAAAACTAGGAGATTCTCCCCGCCAGATGAGATGAATGAAGCCTTTTTCTGATGCGGCGCCTTGAGGGAAATCACACCTCCCCACGTAGACTTTGAAAGGTTTCCTCACACCCTTGCTGCACCTGAAGAAATTAGGCGAAACACCTGTCTCCACTTAAGAGGAACACAGAGGGTCCCGCTATAACTGAAGAGGATCGCCGTTGTCCCCTCTTCAGCCTGAAATGAAGGTTCCATTCCCTGCATCATCAGGAAAGTGGAAACGATTCTCGGTGTTCCAGTCAGATCTCAGGAGGAGGTGCTCTCCACAGGAAAGGCGAGAGGCACTCTCTCGGTGGTGCCACCATTCCTAAAAACCCACAAATGTGTTATGCACGTTCAGATGAACCTGGTTTCTCTGCATTCTCTCGAATGTCACAACAAGTATTGACTCACACCTCAGTGGCACGTTTGACAGTCCCTGTCACTTTGAGGGAAAGAAAAAAATTTTTGTGTCAACTCCACAGAAAGCCAGACACTGATTCAAGTGCTCGGGAGGAAATAGGAAGTGCATATATCCACTCGAGACAAGGCCTCACTCCCATTTGGGGACTACAGAGGAATGCCAAGATCCATGTCAGCACTGCAGATGACACCTCAGTTTCCGGCCTCAGCTCCTGACGAGGACTTATGACCCAGCACCGACTTGAGAGCAATGTCACGAGGCCCCTGGCAACTCCCATGGACACTGGCCTTTGTGGACGTCAAACGAGGGTATCCCAGAGGTCCCTGACATAACTTGAGAAGGACTGTCACAACTCGAGAAAAACTAGGAGCTTCTCCCCTCCAGGCCAGATGAGGCCTTTTTCTGATGCAGCGTCTCGAGGGAAATCACACCTCCCAACTTAGACTTCGAAAGGTTCATTCAAACCCATGTCGCACCTCAAGAAATTCCCGGAAACAACTGTCTCCACTCAAGAGGGACACCGACGTTCCCGCCACAACTAAAGAGGAGCCCCGTTGTCCCCTCCTCAGACCGAAATGAAGATTCCTTTCTCTGCTTCGTTCAGAAAGGGGAAAAAATTCTCGGCGTTACAGTCGCATCTCAGGAGGAGGGGCTCTCCACAGGAAAGTCGAGAGGCGCACCCGGGGTGGTGCCACCATTCCTAAAGGCCTACAAATGTGTAATGGATCTTCATATTAATCTGATTTCTTGCATTCCCTCGACTGTCAACCCGTGTATAGACTCACACCTCGGTGGCACGTGTGACAGTCCTTGTCACTTGGAGGGAAAGCCACAGATTTTTGTGTCAACTCCACGGAAAGCCTGATACTGAGTCCAGTGCTCGGGGGGAATGTAGAAGTGTGTCTCTCCCCTCAAGACGAGGCCTGACTCGGCTCTGGGGACTCCAGAGGTACGCCAAGACACCTGTCAGCACTGGAGACGAAAGCTCTGGTTCCGCCCTCAGCTCCTGACGAGGCCTTTGGACCCGACACTGACTTGAGAGCAGTGTCCAAAGGCCCATAGCAACTGCTATGGAGACTGGCATTTCTGGAGGTCAAACCAGGGGATCCTTGACGTCCCCATCGTAACACCAGATGGACTGCCGCAACTCGAGAAAATCTAGGAGATTCTCCCCTCCAAACAAGATGAGGCCTCTTTCTGATGCGGCGTCTTGAGGGTAATCTCATTTCCCCACTTAGACTTCGAAGGCTACATTCACATGCTTTCTGCACCTCAAGAAGTTCCCCGAAACACCTGTCTCCACTCAAGAGGAACACCGAGGGTACTGCCAAAACTGAAGAGGAGCCCCGTTGTCCCCTCCTCAGCCTGAAATGAAGGTTCCTTTCCCTGCTTCGCCGGGAAAGGGGAAAGGAATCTCGGCGTTCCAGTCGCATCTCAGGAGGAGGTGCTCTCCACAGGAAAGGCCAGAGGCACTCCCTGGGTGTTGCCACCATTTCTAAAGACTCACCAAAGTGTTCAGGCCCCTTCTGATGAACCTGATTTCCCTGCATTCCCTCGACTGTCACCTCGAGTATTGATTCACACCTCGGTGGCACGTGTAACAGTCCTTGTCACTTCGAGGGAAAGACACAGATATTTGTGTCAAATCCAAGGAAAGCCTGACAATAATTCGAATGCTCCGAAGGAAAGCTGAAGTGCGAGTCTCCACTTGAGCCGAGGCAAGACTCCCCCCTGGTGACTCCAGTGGAACACCGAGATCCATTTCAGCACTGAAGAGGAAACCTCAGGTTCTGGCCTAAGGTCCGCATGAGAACTTAGGACCTGGCCCCAAAGTGAGAGCAATGTCCAGAGGCCCCTGACAACCCCCATAGAGACTGGCCTTTGTGGAAGTCAAACGAGGGGTTTGAGAGGACCCCGTTGTAACTCGAGAGGGACTGCCACACTCGAGAACAACTAGGGAATTCTCCCTCCAGGCAAGATGAGGCCTTTTTCCGATGCAGCATCTCCAGTGAAATCACACCTCCCCACTTAGACTTCGAAAGGTTCCTTCACACCCTTGCTGCACCTCAAGAAGTTCCCCAAAACACCAGTCTCCACTCAAGAGGAACACTGAGGGTCCTGCTGCAACTGAAGAGGAGCCTAGTTATCCCGTCCTCAGCCTGAAACGAAAGTTTCCTTCCCTGCCACGTCGGGAAAGGGGAACAGACTCTCGGCATTCCAGTGTCATCTCAGGAGGAGGTGCTCTCCACAGGAAAGGAGAGAGGCACTCCCTGTCGTGGTGCCACCATTCCTAAAAACCCAAAAATGTATCAGGCCCCTTGAGATGAATCTGATTTCCATGGTTTCCCTAGACTGTCAAACCGAGTATCGACTCACCTCTCGGTGAGACGTGTGACAGTCCTTGTCACTTCGAGGGAAAGCCACAGATTTTTGTGTCAGCTCCACGGGAAGCCTGACACTGATTCGAGTGCTCGGGGGGAAAGCAAATGTCTGTGTCTCCCCTCGAGACGAGACCTGACTCCCCTCTGGGGACTCCAGAGGAACGCCAAAATCCTTGGCAGCACTGGAGGGGAAACCTCATGTTCCTGTCTCAGCTCCTGACGAGGACTTAGAACCCAGGACTGACTTGAGAGCAAGGTCGAGAAGCCCCTGGAAACTCCCATGGAGACTGGACATTGTGGAGGTCAAATGAGGGGATCCCAGAAGTCCACATCGTAACTCAAGATGGACTGCTGCAACTCGAGAAAAACTAGGAGATTCTCCCCTCCAGGCGAAATGAGGCCTTTTTGCGATGCGTTGCCTCGAGGGAAATCAAACCTCCCCAATTAGACATTGAAAGGTTCTTTCACACCTTTGCGGCACCTCATGAAGTTCCCTGAAACACCTGTCTTCACACAAGAGGATCACCGAAGCTCCCGACTCAACAGAAGAAGAGCTCGGTTGTCCCTTACTCAGGCTGAAATGAAGGTTTCTTTCAATGTTTCGTCTGGAAAGGGGAACGGATTATGGGCATTCTGGTGGCATCTCAGAAAGAGGCGCTCTCCCCAGGAAAGGCGAGTGGCACTTCCTCCGTGGTGCAACCATTCCTAAAGACCCACAAATGTGTCAAGCCCCTTGAGATGAACCTGATTTCCCTGCATTCCCTCGACTGTCAACCCAAGTATCGACTCACAACTCGGTGGCACGTTGACATTCTTTGTCACTTCAAGGGAAAGCCACAGATTTTTGTGTTAACTCCCCGCGAAGCTTGACACTGTTTCGAGTGCTCGGGGGGAAAGTGGAAGTGCGTGTCTCCCCTCGAGATTATACCTGATTCCCCTCTGGGGTCTCCAGAGGAACACCAAGATCTATGTCAGCACTGGAGAGGAAACCTCAGGTTCCAGTCTCAGCTCCTGACGAGGACTTAGGACCCGGACCGATATGAGAGCAATGTCGAGAGGTGCCTGGAAAATCCCATGGAGACTGGCCTTTGTGGAGGTCAAACCAGGGGTCCGAGAGGTCCCTGTCTTAACTCGAGTGGATCTGCGGTAACTCGAGAACAATTAGGGGATTCCCCCTCCAGGCAACGTGAGGCCTTTTTCCGATGCGTTTTTTCGAGGAAATCAAACCTCCCAAAGTAGACATCAAAGGTTTCTTCACACCCTTGGTGCACCTCAAGAAGTTCCCCAAAACACCTGTGTCCATTCAGGAGGAACACCGAGGGTCCCGCCACGACTGAAGAGGAGCACCGTTGTCCCCTCCTCAGCCTGAATGAAGGTTTCTTTCTCTGCTGCATCAGGAATGCAGAACGGATTCTCGGCATTGCAGTCTCATCTCAGGAGGAGGTGCTCTCCACAGGAAAGCCAGAGGCACTCCCTGGGTGGTGCCACCATTCCTAAAGATCCTCAAATGTGTCAGGCCCCTTGAGATGAACCTGATTTCCCTGCATTCCCTCGACTGTCAACCCGAGTATCCACTCACACCTCAGTGGCACGTGTGACAGTCCTTGTCACTGTGAGGGAAAGACACAGAGTTTTTGTATCAACTCCCCGCAAAGCCTGACACTGATTCGAGTGCTCGGGGGGAAAGCAGAAGTGCATGTCACCCCTCGAGACGAGACCTGACTCCTCGCTGGGGACTCCAGAGGAACGACAAGGTCCATGTCAACACTGGAGAGTAAACCTGACGTTCTGGCCTCAGCTGCTGACGACGACTTAGGACCTGGTACTGACTTGAGAGCAACGGCGAGGGGCACCTGAAAACTCCCATGAAGACTGACCTTAGTGGACGTCAAACGAGTGGATCTGAGAGGTCTTCATAGCAACTCGAGAAGGACTGCCAAAACTTGAGAAAGACTGCCGCAACTCGAGAACAACTAGGGGATTTTCACTTCTAGGCGACATGAGGCCTTTTTCTGATTCGGCATCTCGAGGGAAATCACACCTCCCCACTTAAACTTCAAAAGATTCCTTCACACCCTTCCTGCAGCTCAAGAAGTTGACCGAAAAACCTGTCTCCACACAAGAGGAACACCAAGGGTCCTGCCGCAGCTGAAGAGGAGCCCCATTGTCCCCTCCTAAGCCTTAAATGAAGGTTTCCTTCCCTGCTTCTTCGAGAAAAGGGACAGGATTCTTGGCATTCCAGTGGCATCTCAGGATGAGGCGTTCTCCACAGGAAAGGCCAGAGCCATTCCCTGGGTGGTGCCACCATTCCTAAAGACCCACAAATGTTCCCTGTGTGGTTCCACCATTCCTAAAGATCACAAATGTGTCAGGCCCCTTTAATGAACCTGATTTCCCTGCATTCCCTCGACTGTCAACCCGAGTATCAACTCACACCTCTTTGGCACGTGTGACAGTCCTTGTCACTTCAAGGGAAAGCCACAGATTTTTATGTCAAATTCACGGGAATCCTGACTCTGATTCGAGTGCTCGGGAGGAAAGTGGAAGTGCGTGTCTTCACGGAAGACGAGGCTTCACTCCCCACTGGGGACTCCAGAGGAACGCCAAGATCCATGTCAGCACTGCAGAGGACACCTCAGGTGCAGGCCTCAGTTCCTGAAGAGAACTTAGGACCCGGCACCAACTTAATAGCAATGTCGAGAGGCCCCTGGCAACTCCCATGGAGACTGGGCTTTGTGGAGGTCAAACGAGGGGATCCCAGATATCCCTGTCGTAACTCGAGAGGGACTGCCCCAAGGCACGAAAAAACAGGAGATTCTCCCCTCCAGGCGAGATGAGGCCTTTTTCCGAGGCGACCTCTTGAGGAAAATCACAGCTCCCCACTTAGAATTCGAAAGGTTTCTTTACACCCTTGCTGCACCTCAAGAAGTTCCCCGAAACACTTGTCTCCACTCAAGAGCAACACCGAGGGTCCCGCCACAACTGAAGAGAAGACCCGTTTTCCCCTCCTCAGCCCGAAATGAAGGTTCCTTTCCTGCTTCATCGGGAAAGGGGAAAGGATTCTCGGTGTTCCAGTCGCATCTCAGGAGGAGATGCTCTCCACAGGAAAGGCCAGAGGGACTCCTTGGGTGGTGCCACCATTCCTAAAGACCCACGAATGTGTCAGGCCCCTTCAGATTTACCTGATTTCCATGCATTCCCTCGACTTTCAACCAGAGTATCGACTTACACATCGGTGGCACGTGTGACAGTCCAGGTCACTTGGAAGAATGGCACAGATTTTTGTGTCAATCCCACAGGAAGCCTGACATTGCTTCGTGTACTCTGGAGGAAAGCGGAAGTGTGTTTCTCCACTGGATGCGAGATGTGACTCCCCTCTGGGGTATCCAGAGGAATGCCAAGATCCATGTCAGCACTGGCGAGGACACCTCAGGTTCCGGCTTCAGCTCCTGATGAGGACTTAGGACCTGGCACTGACTTGAGAGCAATGTCGAGAAGCCCCTGGAAAGTCCCATTGAGACTGGCCTTTGTGGAGGTCAAACGAGGGCTTCCCAGAGGTCATCATCATAACTCTAGAGAGACTGCCGCACCTCGAGAAAAAGTAGGAGATTCTCCCCTCCAGGCGAGATGAGGCCTTTTTCCGATGCCGCTTCTCGATGGTAATTACACCTCCCCCTTAGACTTCGAAAGGTTCCTTCACACCCTTGCTGCACCTCAAGAAGTTCCTCTGAACAGCTGTCTCCACTCAAGAGGAACACCGAGGGTCCTGCCACAACTGAAGGGGAGCCCCGTTGTCCCTTCCTCAACCCGAAATGAAGGTTCCTTTCCATGCTTCGTCGGGAAAGGGGAAAGGACTCTCGGGGTTCCAGTCGCCTCTCAGGAGGAGGCGCTTTCCACACGAAAGGCCAGAGGAAGTAACTGGGTGGTGCCACCATTCCTAAAGATCCACAAATGTTCCCTGTGTGTTTCCACAATTCGTTAAGACACACAAATGAGTCAGGCCCCTTCAGATGAACGGGATTTCCCTTCATTCCCTTGACTATCATCCTGAGTATTGACTCACACCTCGGTGGCACGTGTGACAGTCCTTGTCACTTCGAGGGAAAGCCATAGATTTTTGTGTCAACTCCATGGGAAGCCTGACACTGATTCGAGTGTCCAGGAGGAAAGCGGAAGTGCATGTCTCCACTGGAAATGAGGCCTGAATCCCCTCTGGGGACTCCAGAGGATTGCCAATATCCATGTCAGCACTGGAGACGACATCTCAGTTTCCAGACTCAGCTCCTGATGAGGACTTAGGATCCTGCACCAACTTGAGAGCAATGTCGAGAGACCCCTGGCAACTCATGTGGAGACTGGACTTTGTGGAGGTCAAATGAGGGGATTCCAGAGGTCCCCATCGTAACTCGAGAGGGACTGCCGCAACTCGAGAAAAACTAGGAGATTCTCCCCTCCAGGCGATATGAGGCCTTCTTCCGAGGCACCCTCTCGAGGGAAATCACACCTACCCACTTAGACTTGGAAAGGTTCCTTCACACCCTTGCTGCACCTCAAGAAGTTCCCCAAAACACCTGTCTCCACTCAAGAGCAACATGGAGGCTCCTGCCAGAACTGAAGAGAAGCCCCATTGTACCCTCCTCAGCTCAAAATGAGGTTCCTTTCCCTGCTTCTTTGGGAAAGGGGAAAGGATTCAAGGCGTTCTTGTCGCACTTCAGGAGGAGGCGCTCTCCAAAGGAAAGGCCACAGGCACTACCTGTGTGGTGCCACCATTTCTAAAGGACCACAAATATTACTTGGGTGGTTCCATCATTCGTAAAGACCCACAAATGTGTCAGGCTCCTTTAATGAACCTGATTTCCGCGCATTCCCTCGACTGTCAACCCAAGTATCGACTCACACCTTGGTGGCACGTGTGACAGTCCTTGTCAATTAGAGGGAACGCCACATATTTTTGTGTCAACACAACGGGAAGCCTCATACAGATTCAAGTGCTCGGGAAGAAATCGGAAGTGTGTGTCTCCAATGGAGACGAGGACTGAATCCCCTCTGGGGACTCCAGAGGAATGTGAAGATCCATGTCAGCATTGGAGAGGACACCTCAGGTCATGGCCTCAGCTCCTGACGAGGACTTAGAACCCAGCACCGACTTGAGAGCAATGTCCAGAGGCCCCTGGCAACTCCCATGGAGACTGGCCTTTGTGGAGATCAAACGAGGGGATCCCAGAGGTCCCGTCGTAACTTGAGAGGAACTGCCCCAACTCGAGAAAAACTAGCAGATTGTCCCCTCCAGGCGAGATGAGGCCTTTTTCCAAGGCGGCCTCTCGAGGGAAATCACACCTCCCCACATAGACTACGTAAGGGTCCTTCACACCCTTGCTGCACCTCAAGAAGTTCCCCGAAACACCTGTTTCCACTCAAGAGCCACACCGAGGGTCCCACCAAAACTGAAGAGGAGCCCCGGTGTCCCCTCCTCAGCCCAAAATGAAGGTTCCTTTCCCTGCTTCGTCGGGAAAGGGGAAAGGATTCTCAGCGTTCCAGTCACATCTCAGGAGGAGGTGCTCTCCAGAGGAAAGGCCAGAGGCACTCCCTGGCTGGTGCCACCATTACTACAGTCCCATAAATGTTCCGTGAGTGATGCCACCATTCCTAAAGACCACAAATGTGTCAGGCTCCTTCAGATGAACCTGATTTCCCTGCATTCTCTCGACTGTCAACCCGACTAAGGACTCACAACTTGGTGTCACGTGTGACAGTCCTTGTCACTTCGAAGGAAAGCCACAGAAATTTTTGTCACCTGCATGGGAAGCCTGACAGTGATTCGAGTGCTTGGGAGGAAGTGGAAGTGCGTGTCTCCACTGGAGACGAGGCCTGACTCCCTTCTGGGGATTCCAAATTAATGCCAAGGTCCATGTCAGCAATGGAGTGCACACCTCATGTTCCGGCCTCAGCTCCTGACGAGGACTTATGACCTGGCACCTACTTGAGAGTAATGTTGAGAGGCCCATGGCAACTCCCATGGAGACTGGACTTTGTGGAGGTCAAACTATGGGATCCCAGAGGTCCCCGTCGTAACTTGAGAGGGACTGATGCAACTCGAGAAAAACTAGGACATTCTCCCCTGCAGGAGAGATGAGGCCTTTTTCTCATGCGGCGTCTAGAGGGAAATCACACCACCCCACTTAGACTTCGAAGGGTTCCTTCACACCCTTGCTGCACCTCAAGAAGTTCCCCTAAACACCTGTCTCCACTCAAGAGCAACACCAAGTGTCCATTCACAACTGAAGAGGAGCCCCGTTGTCCCCTCCTCAGCCCGAAATGAAGATTCCCTTCCCTGCTTCGTCGGGAAAGGGAGCAGGATTCTCGGCGTTCCAGTCGCATCTCAGGAGGAGGCGCTCTCCACAGAAAAGGCTAGAGGCCCTCCCTGGATGTTGCCACCATTCCTAAAGACCACAAATGTGTCAAGACCCTTCAGATGAACCTGATTTCCCTGAATTCCCTCCACTGTCAACCTGAGTATCCACTCACACCTCGGTGGCACGTGTGACAGTCCTTGTCACTTTGATGGAAGGCCACAGATTTTTGTGTCAACTCCACGGGAAGCCTGACACTTATTCGAGTGCTCGGAAGGAAATCAGAAGTACGTGTCTCCACTGGGGACGAGGCCTGACTCCCCTCGGTGGACTCCAGATGAACGAGAAGATCCATGTCAGCACTGCAGAGGACACCTCAGGTTCTGGCCTCAGATCATGACGAGAACTTCAGACCCGGCACAGACTTGAGAGAAATGTCGAGAGGCCCCAGGCAACTCACATGGAGACTGCCCTTTCTGGAAGTCGAACGAGGGCATCACAGAAGTCCCTGTCGTAACTGGAGAGGGAGTGCCGCACCTCGAGAAAAACTAGGAGATTCTCGGCTCCAGGCGAGATGAGGCCTTTTTCCGAGGCGGCATCTCGAGGGAAATCACACAACCCCACTTAGACTTCGAAAGGTTCCTTCACACCCTTGTGCAGCCCAGAAATTCCCCCAAAACACCTGTCTCCACTCAAGAGGAATACCTAGGGTCCTGCCACAACTGAAGAGGAGCCTCGTTGTCTCCTCCTCAGCCAGAAATGAAGGTTCCTTTCCCTGCTTTGTCTAGAAAGGGGAAAGGATTCTCAGCATTCCAGTCACATCTCAGAAGGAGGCGCTCACCCCAGGAAGGGCCAGAGGCACTCGCTGTGTGGTGCCACCATTCCTAAAGACCCACAAATGTTCCCTGGGTGGTGCCACCATTCCTAAAGACACAAATCTGTCAGGCCCATTCAGATGAACCTGATTTCCCTGCATTCTCTCGACTGTCAACCCGAGTATGGACTCACATATCGGTGGCACGTGTGATAGTCCTTGTCACTTCGAGGAAAAACCACAGATTTTTATGTCTACTTCAGGGAAAGCCTGACTCTGATTCAAGTGCTCGGGAGGAAAGCAGATGTGCATGTCTCCACTGGAGACGAGGCCTGAGTCCCCTCTGTGGACTTCAGAGAAATGCCAAGATCCATTTCAGCACTGCAGAGGACACCTCAAGTTCCGGCCTCAGCTCCTGACGAGGACTTCAGACCCGGCATCAACGTGAGAGCAATGTCCAGAGGCCCCTGGCAACTCCCATGGAGACTGGCCTTTGTGGAGATCAATTGAGGGGATCCCTGAGGTCCCCGCCGTAACTCAAGATGGACTGCCACAACTCGAGAAAAACTAGGAGATTCTCCCTTCCAGGCGAAATGAGGCCTTTTTCCGAGGCGGCCTCTCGAGGGAAATCACACCTCCGCACTTTGATTACGAAATGTTCCTTTACACCCTTGCTACACCTCAAGAAGTTCCCCGAAACACCTGTCTCCACTTAAGAGGAATACCGAGGGTACTGCCACAACTGAAGAGGATCCTCGGTGTCTCCTCCTCAGCCAGAAATAAAGGTTCCTTTCCCTGTTTCGTTGAGAAAGGGGAAAGGATTCTCGGCGTTCCAGTCACAACTCAGCGAAGGCGCTCTTCACAGGACAGGCCAGAGGCACTCCCTGGGTTGTTCCACCATTCCTAAAGACACCCAAATGTTCCCTGGGTGGTGCCACCATTCCTAAAGACCACAAATGTGTCAGGCCCCTTCAGATGAACCTGATTTCCCTGCATTTCCACGACTGCCAACCCAGGTATCGACTCACACCTCGGTGGCACGTGTGACAGTCCTTGTCACTTCGAGGGAAAGACACAGATCTTTTTGTCAACTTAACGGGAAGCCTGACTCTGATTCGAGTGCTCGGGAGGAAAGCGGAAGTGCGTGTCTCCACTGGAGACGAGGCCTGACTTCCCTCTGGGGACTCCAGAGGAACGCCAAGATCCATGTCAGCACTGCAGAGGACACGTCAGGTTCCGGCGTCAGCTCCTTACGAGAACTTAGGACACGGCACCGACTTCAGAGCAACATCGAGAGTCCCCCGGCAACGCACATGGATACTGGAATTTTTGGAGGTCAAACGAGGTGTTTCCAGAGATCCCCTTCTTAACTTGAGAGGGACTGCCTCAACTCCAGAAAAACTAGGAGATTATCCACTCCAGGCCAGATGAGACCTTTTTCTCATGCGGCGTCTAGAGGGAAAGCACACCTCCCAGTTAGACTTTGAAAGGCCTCTTCACACTCTTGCTGCACCTAAAGAAGTTCCCCCGAACATCTGGCTACACTCAAGAGAAACACCGAGTGTCCCGTCAAAACTGAAGAGGAGCCTCGTTGTCTCCTCCTCAGCCAGAAATGAAAGTTCCTTTCCCTGCTTCTTCAAGAAAGGGTAAAGGATTCTTGGCATTCCAGTTGCATCTCAGGAGGAGGCGCTCTCCACAGGAAAGGCCAGAGGCCCTCCCTAGGTGGTGTCACCATTCCTAAAGACCACAAATGTGTCAAGCCCTTTCAGATGAACCTGATTTCCCTGCATTCCCTCCACTGTCAACCTGAGTATCCACTCACACCTCGGTGGCACATGTGACAGTCCTTGTCACTTTGATGGAAGGCCACAGATTTTTGTATCAACTCCACGGGAAGCCTGACACTTATTCGAGTGCTCGGAAGGAAATCAGAAGTACGTGTCTCCACTGGGGACGAGGCCTGACTCCCCTCGGGGGACTCCAGAGGAACGAGAAGATCCATGTCAGCACTGCAGAGGACACCTCAGTTTCTGGCCTCAGATCATGACGAGAACTTCAGACCCGGCACAGACTTGAGAGAAACGTCGAGAGGCCTCAGGCAACTCACATGGAGACTGCCCTTTCTGGAAGTTGAACGAGGGCATCACAGAAGTCCCTGTCGTAACTGGAGAGGGAGTGCCGCAACTCGAGAAAAACTAGGAGATTCTCCCCTCCAGGCGAGATGAGGCCTTTTTCCAAGGTGATGTCTCGAGTGAAGTCAAACGTCTTCACATAGACTTCGAAAGGTTCCTTCACATCCTTGCTGCACCTCTAGAAGTTCCCCGAAAACCCTGTCTCCACTCAAAAGGAACACTGACGGTCCAGCCACAATCGAAGCGGAGCTCCGTTGTCTCTTCCTCAGCCCGAAATGAAGGTTCCTTTCCCTGCTTCTTCAGGAAACTGTAAAGGATTCTCGGCGTTCCAGTTGCATATCAGGAGGAGGTGCTCTCCAAAGGAAAGGCCAGAGGCACTCCCTGGGTGGTGCCACCATTCCTAAAGACCCATAAATGTGTCAGGCCCCTTCAGATGAACCTGATTTCCTTGCATTCCCTTGACTGTCAACTCAAATATCGACTCACACCATGGTGGCACTTGTGACAGTCCTTGTCACTTCGAGGGAAGGCCACAGATTTTTGTGTCAAATACACGGAAAACCAGACACCTATTCGAGCACTCGGTAGGAAAGCGGAAGTGCATGTCTCTATTGGAGACTAGGGCTGATTCCCCTCTAATGCCTCCAGAGGAGCGTCAAGATCCATGTCAGCACTGCAGAGGACACCTTAGATTCCGGTCTCAGCTGCTGATGAGGACTAACGACCAGGCATCAACTGGAGAGAAATGTCGACAGGCCCCTGGCAACTCCCATGGAGACTGGCCTATAAGGAGGTCAAACGAGGGCATCCCAGAGGTTCCCGTCGAAACTCGAGAGGGACTGCCGCAACTAAAAAAACTAGGACATTCTCACCTCCCAGCGAGATGAGGCCTGTTTTCGAGGCGGCGTTTGGAGGGAAATAACACCACCCCACTTAGACTTCGAAAGGTTCCTTCATACCTTTGCTGCACCTCAAGAAGTTCCCCGAAACACCTGTCTCCACTCAAGAGGAACACTGAGGGTCCCGTCACAACTGAAGAGGAGCCCCGATGTCCCCTCTTCAGTCTGAAATGAAGTTTTTTTTCCCTGCTTGATCGGGACAGGGGAAAGGATTCTGAGTGTTCCAGTCGCATCTCAGAAGGAGGCCCTCTCCACAGGAAAGGCCAGTGGCACACCCTGGGTGGTATCACAATTCCTAAAGACCCACAAATGTTCCCGGGGTCATGCCACCATTCTTAAAAACCCACAAATGTTCCCTGGATGGTGCCACTATTCCTAAAGATTACAAAAGTGTCAAGCTCCTTCAGATGAACCTGATTTCCCTGCCTTACCTCAACTGTCAAACCAAGTATTGACTCACACCTCGGTGGCACGTGTGACAGTCCTTGTCATTTCGATAGAAGGCCACAGATTTTTGTGTCAACTCCTCGGGAAGCCTGACACTGATTCGAGTGCTCGGGTGGAAAGCAGAAGTGCGTGTCTCCACTGGGGACAAGGCCTGACTCCCCTCTGGGGACTCCAGTGGAGTGCCAAGATCCATGTCAGCACTGGAGCCGACACCTCATGTTCTGGCCTGAGCTCCTGATGAGGACTTCGGACCCAGCACCGACTTGAGAGAAATGTCGAGAGGCCCCAGGCAACTCACATGGAGACTGGCCTATGTGAAAGTCGAACGAGGGCATCCCAAATGTCCCTGTTGTAACTGGAGAGGGACTGCTGCAACTCGAGAAAAACTAGGACATTCTCCCCTCCAGGCAAGATGAGGCGTTTTTCTGAGGCGACATCTCGAATGAAATCAAACCTCCTCATGTAGACTTCGAAAGGTTCCTTCACATCATTGCTGCACCTCAGGAAGTTCCCAGAAACCCCTGTCTCCACTCAAGAGGAACACCGATGGTCCCACCACAACTGAAGAGGAGCTCCGTTGTCCCCTCCTCAGCCTGAAATGAAGGTTCCTTTCCCTGCTTCTTCGGGAAAGGGGAAAGGATTCTCAGCATTCCAGTTGCATCTCAGGAGGAGGCGCTCTCCACAGGGAAGGCCAGAGTCACACCCTGGGTGGTGCCACCATTCCTGAAGACCCACAAATGTGTCAGTCCCCTTCAGATTAACCTGATTTCCTTGCATTCCCTCGACTGTCAACCCAAGTATCGACCCACACCATGGTGGTACGTATGACAGTCCTTGTCACTTTGAGGGAAGGCCACAGATTTCTGTGTCAAATCCACGGGAAGCCTGACACCTATTCAAGTGTTTGGGTGGAAAGTGGAAGTGCGTATCTCTCCTGGAGAGTAGGACTGACTCCCCTCTAATGCCTCCAGAGGAGCGTCAAGGTCCATGTGAAAACTGCAGAGGACACCTCAGATTCCGGCCTCAGCTCCTGACGAGGACTTACTACCCAGCATCAACTGGAGAGTAATGTCGAGAGGCCCTTGGCAACTCTCATGGAGACTGGCCTTTGTGGAGGTCAAACGAGGGGATCCCAGAGGTCCCCGTCATAACTCGAGAGGGACCTCCTCAATTATAGAAAAACTAGGAGATTTTCCCCTCCAGGAGAGATGAGGCCTTTTCCGGAGGCGGCATGTCGAGGGAAATCACACCACCCTAATTAGACTTCGAAAGGTTCCTTCTCACCCTTGCTATATTTCAAGAAGTTCCCCGAAACACCTGTCTCCACTCAAGAGGAATCCCGAGGGTCCACCACAACTGAAGAGGAGCCTCGTGGTCTCCTCCTCAGCCAGAAATGAAGGATCCTTTCCCTTCTTCGTCGATAAAGAGGAAAGGATTCTCGGTGTTTCAGTCGCATCTCAGGAGGAGGCGCTTTCCACAGGAAAGGCCAGAGGCACTGGCTGGGTGGTGCCACCATTCCTAAAGACCCACAAAACTTCCCTGGGTGGTGCCACCATTCCTAAAGACCACAGATGTGTCATGCCCCTTAAGATGAACGTGATTTCCCTGCATTCCCTCGACTGTCAACCCGAGCATCGAATCACACCTCAGTGGCACGTGTGACACTCCTTGTCACTTTGAGGGAAAGCCAAGGATTTTTATGTCAATCACACGGGAAGCCTGACTCTGATTTGGGTCCTTGGGAGGAAAGCGGAAGTGCGTGTCTCCACTGGAGACGAGTCATGACTCCCCTCTGGGGACTCCAGAGGAACACCAATATCCATGTCAGCACTGCAGAGGACACCTCATGTTCCGGCCTCAGCTCCTGACCAGAACTTAGGACCCGGCACCAACTTGAGAGCAATGTCGAGAGTCCCCTGGCAACTCACATGGAGACTGGACTTTGTGGAAGTCAAACGAGGGGATCCCAAAGGTCCCCATCATAACTCGAGAGGGACTGCCGCAACTCGAGAAAAACTAGGAGATTCTCCCCTCCAGGCGAGATGAGGCCTTTTTTGGAGGCGGCATCTCGAGGGAAAACACAGCACCCCACTTAGACTTCGAAAGGTTACTTCACGCCCTTGCAACACCTCAAGAAGTTCCCCAAAACACCTGTCTCCACTCAAGAGGAATATCAAGGGTCCCGCCACAACTGAAGAGGAGCCTTGGTGTCTCCTCCTCAGCCAGAAATGAAGGTTCCTTTCCCTGCTTCATCGAGAAAGGGGAAAGGATTCTCGGCATTCCAGTCGCATCTCAGGAGGAGGTGCTCTGCACAGGAAAGGCCAGAGGACTGCCTGAGTGGTGCCACCATTCCTAAAGACTCACAAATCTTCCCTGGATGGTGCCACCATTCCTAGAGACCACAAATATGTCTGTCCCCTTCAGATGAACCTGATTTCCCAGCATTCCCTCGACTGTCAACCCGAATATCGACTCACACCTCGGTGGCTCGTGTGACAGTCCTTCTCACTTCGAGGGAAATCCAGAGATTTTTATGTGAACTTCATGGGAAGCCTGACTCTGACTAGAGTGCTCGGGAGGAAAGCGGATGTGCATGTCTCCACTGGAGACGAGGACTGACTCCCATCTGTGGACTCCAGAGGAAACCAAGATCGATGTCAATCTTGCAGAGGACACTTCAGGTTCCGGCCTTAGCTCCTGACGAGAACGTAGGACCTGCACCGACTTCNGGGAGGAAAGCGGATGTGCATGTCTCCACTGGAGACGAGGACTGACTCCCATCTGTGGACTCCAGAGGAAACCAAGATCGATGTCAATCTTGCAGAGGACACTTCAGGTTCCGGCCTTAGCTCCTGACGAGAACGTAGGACCTGCACCGACTTCAGAGCAATGTCGAGAAGCCCCTGGCAACACACATGGAGACTGGACTTTGTGGAGGTCAAACGAGGGGATCCCAGAGGTCCCCGTCAGAACTTGAGAGGGACTGCTGCAACTCGAGAGAAACAAGGAGATTCTCCCCTCCAGGCCAGATGAGGCCTTTTCCCGAGGCGGCATGTTGAGGGAAATCACACCACCCACTTAGACTTCAAAAGGTTCCTTCAGACCCTTGCTACAGTTCAACCAGTTCCCAGAAATAACTGTCTCCACCCAAGAAGGATACCGAGGGTCCCGCCACAAATAAAGAGGCGCCATGTTGTCTCCTGCTCAGCCAGAAATGAAGGTTCCTTTCCCTGCTTCGTTGAGAAAGGGGAAAGGATTCTCGGCATTCCAGTCACATGTCAGGAGGCACTTTCCAAAGGAAAGGCCAAAGGCACTCCCTGGGAGGTGCCACCATTCCTAAAGACGCAAAAATGTTCCCTGGGTGGTGCCACCATTCCTAAAGAACAAAAGTGTCAGGCCACTTTAGATGAACGTGATTTTCCTGCATTCCCTCGACTGTCACCCCGAGTATCAACTCCCACCTCAGTGGCACGAGTGACAGTCCTTGTCACTTCGAAGGAAAGCCTCAGATTTTTATGTCAACTTCACGAGAAGCCTGACTCTGATTTGAGTGCTCGGGTGGAAAGCGGAAGTGCATGTCTCCACTGGACAGAAGGAGTGACTCCCCTCTGGGGACTGCAGAGGAACGCCAAGATCCATGTCAGCAACGTAGAGGACACCTCAGGTTCCAGCCTCAGCTCCTGACGAGAACTTAGGACCCAGCACCAACTTGAGAGCAATGTCGAGAGGCCCCTGGCAACTCACATGGAGACTGGACTTTGTGGAGGTCAATCGAGGGGATCCCAGAGGTCCCATTCGTAACTCGAGAGGGACTGCCGCAACCCAAAAAAATCTAGGAGATTCTCCGCTTCAGGCGAGATGAGGCCTTTTTCCGAGGCGGCATCTCCGGGGAAATCACACCAATCCACTTAGACTTCAAAAGGTTCCTTCACACCCTGGCTACACCTCAAGAAATTCCTCAAAACACCCCTCTCCTCTCAAGAGGAATAGAGGAATACCGAGGGTCCCGCCACAACCGAAAAGGAGCCTCATTGTCTCCTCCTCAGCAAGAAATGAAGGTCCTTTTCCCTGCTTTGTCGAGAAAGGGGAAAGGATTCTCAGGGTTCCAGTCATATCTCAGGAGGAGGTGCTCTTCACAGGAAAGGCCAGACGGACTCCCTGGGAGGTGCCACCATTCCCAAAGACCCACAAATGTTCCCTGGGTGGTGCCCAAATTCCTAAATACCCACAAATGTTCCCTGGGTGGTGCCACCATTCCTAAAGACCCACTAAAGTTCCCGGGGTGGTGCCACCATTCCTAAAGATTACAAATGTGTCAGGCCCCTTCAGATGAACCTGATTTCCCTGCATTCCCTCCACTGTCATCTCGAGTATTGACTCACACCTCGGTCGCACGTGTGAAAGCCCTTGTCCCTTCGAAGGAAAGCCTCAGATTTTTATGTCAACTTCACGGGAAGCCTGACTCTGATTCGAGTGCTCGGGAGGAAAGCCGAAGTGCATGTCTCCACTGCAGACGAGGCCTGATTCCCCTCTGGGGCTTCTGAGGAACTCCAAGATCCATGTCAGCCCTGCAGAGGACACCTCACGTGGTGGCCTCAGCTCCTGACGAAAACTTAGGACCCAGCACCGAATTGAGACGTCAGCACTGCAGAGGACACGTCAGGTTCCGGCCTCAGCTCCTGACGAGAAATTAGGACCCGGCACCGACTTGAGAGCTATGTCGAGAAGCTCCTGGCAACTCCCAAAGAGACTTGAGTTGGTGGAGATCAAACGAGGGGATCCCAGAGGTCCCATTCATAACTCGAGAGGGACTGTCGCAACTCGAAAAAAACTAGGAGATTCTCCGCTTCAGGCGAGATGAGGCCTTTTTCTGAGGCGGCATCTTGAGGGAAATCACACCACCCCACTTAGGCTACGAAAGGTTCCTTCACATCCTTGGCACACCTCAAGAGGTTCCCCGAAACACCTGTCTCCGAGGGTCCCACCAAAACTGAAGAGGAGCATCGTTGTCTTTTCCTTAGCCAGAAATGAAGGTTGCTTTCCCTGCTTCGTCGAGAAAGGGGAAAGGATTCTAGGCATCCCAGTTCTATCTCAGGACGAGGCACTCTCCACAGGAAAGGCCAGAGGCACTCCCTGGGAGGTGCCACCATTCCTAAAGACTCACAAATGTTTCCTGGGTGGTGCCAACATTCCTAAAGACCACAAATGTTTCGGGCCCCTTCAGATGAACCTGATTTCCCTGCATTCCATCGACTGTCAACCTGAGTATCGACTCACACCTC
>SJYA01003957.1:0-30841 GCA_006410615.1 Neotragus moschatus | reverse complement strand
GTGTGTGTGTGTGTGTGTGGTGTGTGTGGCATACAACCAGTGCTTGGGGTGTGGGGTGTATGTGTGGCATACAGTTGGTGCTCGGGGTGTGTGGGGTGTGTGTGTGGCATAGCCGGTGCTTGGGGGTGGTGTGTGTGTGGAATGCACGAATGCGTGAGTGAACGAGGCCCACAGAGCTTTCCTAGGGTTCGCTGGCACGCCGGTGGATGCGGGACGTCCTGGCCAGGTGCTGGCAGAAGGGGGTCAGCTAACAAAAGGTTTCAGTGGCTGTCGAAGCCTGTGTCCTCCTCCTGCCAAGAGCGCTGCGAGCCTGCCCAGGGGCTTTGGCCTTGGAAATGGAGTCACGCCCCCCTCCAGGGGAGGGTGGGGACTGTTGGTCACCGCGTGCCTGTTGGTCACCGCGTGCTGGCCCCGCCATGTTGGGGAAGTGGCTCTGCCTTGCTTGGACCACAGCCATGGAGGCGAGGCCCTTTGGAGCAAGAAATGAAGGGTGGGGAGAAGGGCCGGCCCAGAGTTGACAGGGTGCTTCCCAGGTGGCGAAGTGATAAAGACCCCACCTGCCGACGCAGGAGACGTGGGGATATGGGGTTGAGCCCAGTTGGGCCCGGCCCAGCTCTCCACCTGAGTGGGCTCTCGCTGCCCCCCTAGACCCAGCTCCATCGGGCCCACCAAACTGGGCACCCCTGAGGTGCCGTGAGGTCTGAGGGGCAGACATGAACAGTCATGGCAGCTGGGGCCCGAACCCCACCTCCCCCCTCAGACAGCGCTGGGCCACACACCTGCCCTTCCCGACTCAGGGCTTCTCTCAGCAACTATAAGAATCCTCTGTTTCTTAGCAAAATGTGGGGGGTGGCAGTGTCTGTGGCCCTTACCAGCAATGACTTTGGGCATTGACCTCTGATCCAAGGCCCAGCTGACCCAAACACAAGGTGTCTGCTGTTGCTTCTGTTACGTCAGGGGGTGGGAATGAGGTCCCTGCCACGCCCCAGTCTTTGGCTGCTGTGGGGCCGCAGCCCTGCCCTCTTGAGACCCCAGGACAACGCCCACCCTCCCTGGGGCCTTGGCTGTGGTCCTTCCTGAGAGGCGGGCACAGGGGAGCAGAGAGATCACCTTAGCTGCCCAGCTGCACCGCGCCACCCTCTGCTGGGGGCTCACCTCCAGTCAGGAGGGAGTGGAGGCCAGGTGAGGAGATAGGACGCGCTCTGGATGCTGGCGCCGCCTGGGAACCTCAGAGCCTCCCGCAGGACGGCCCACGGGTGGGCACAGCATGAGGCAGGGCAGGCCCGTCTGACATGGCCTCACGGGGAGGCCTTGGATGAGCCGCCTTGCTCTCTGTGGGGCCTGTCTTTCTGCCTGTAGTACGAGGTGGGCAGGCAGCGCAAACCTCATCCAGCCAGGCCCCTGCTCTGCAAATGGCCTGGGGGCCACTGTCTACACAGCACCTTTCAGACCACCCCCATGGCCACCTCCCTTGACCACAAAACGCAGACATCTGTCTGCGTTCTCCACTGGCTGTCAGGAACATCCAGTGAGTGTGGAAGCCAGCGCCACACGGGGCTAAGGGCTAGGAAGGCAGACGGGCCATGTCCGGCTCATTCCTGGAGCCATACCTCCGTGCCGTGGTGGCTACTAGGGCTGTGATCCCATCCCACACGCATGCCAGGGGGACCTCTGTGGGCTCAAGGGCATCCATGGCACAGCCCCAGGCTGGAGTGAGGCCCCTGCTCGCTCAAAGCTCCGAAAGCACAGCGACACAGGTGGGACCAAAGGAAGTTTATTGTCATGAGAGAGACCAGAGCAGGGCGCCCAGGAATGGACCCTGTGCCTCCAGAAAGGACAGATACTTGGACCCAGGGCTTTCCTCGAGGTAAGTCTCAGCTTTTCCCAACTACACAGGGTGCTCCATCAAGCAGGCCTCCCATGGACACACAGCCAAGGCCTTGAGAGCTGCTGGTGCTACCCAGCTACGTCCACCCATCTGGGAACCCAGGCAGGGTCTGCTCTGTGCAGACAGACCTCCACGCCAGTCAGGTGTCAAAACAAAAGGATCTGCAAAGGCAACAGACTGGCCTCAGCGTCTGGCTCGGTCAGAATGGAGCAGCCATTGGGTCCCGGATGGAGTGTCTAGGATTACTCGGTGGATAGAGTACTAGTTCGCTCAGGGAAAGGCGCGTCACTTCTGGAGTACAGTACATGCATGGCCTGGAGTTTAGTAAGTAAACTGGGAAGTTTCACCCACAAAGACTCAATTTAGTAAAAATTGGCCAACTCAGGCCAATACTCAGAAACGTTAAAGGCAGCTTTTAAGCTGTGAGATCTTGGAGTTTAAAGTTTAGCAAAGCCTTTGGCCAGCACTTCCTCTTCAATAAGGTGGGAGGGAGCATGGGCTGAAATGCCTTTGTGCCCGTTAAGCCTCCTTACGCTAATGTTTCACAGCACTTAAAAAAAAAGTTTATGGCAACACCGTGTTGATTCCACGTATGTATAAACAGACTATATATTATCTCATAGGGCAATTGAAGAATGTGTTTGGACGCAAGATGCTTTCAAACAAGGAGTCGTCCTGTGGACCAGAACAGGCTGGTCAGTGGACATCCAGCCCAAGGGGCTGCTCTGTGGGAGGAACTCCAGCTGCACTTGTCTGTGTGACCACACGATATTACCTGGCACCCACTTACCCACAGGGGCTGGAATGACATTCAAGGGAAGAAACAGTGCTGAGACAAAAACAGAACTTACAGACCCGGGCCAGCAGTTACCATTCGATAGAGCCCAGGGGGCTGCTGAGTCGACTGAGCTGGGACTACGGGTAAATTACATCTCTGAGTGAGCACAGAGGAGGTGAGCGTTACTGAAAGTCGTAGGACAGCTTCCGGGGGGTCATGAACTCTTTCACAATCTCGTCGGTGACCTCCTTGCGCCGGGCCTGGTGCTCGGCAATCAAGGGCTGCAGGACGTCGATGAGCTCCTTCTTGAGCTCGCCGGTGAGCATGGCCCCACTCGTGTAGTCCTGAGCGGGAGGAGACAGGCCACATGAGGCGGCTGTGCACGCCTGGGCACCTCTCTCCCTCGACAGCACCCACGCGGAGCCTGGCACGCTAGGCACACGAAAACACAAGGCCCTTAAACCACCCTTTTCTGGAAACGCCTCTGGGCTCTGCGGGCAGCTGTGACTCAGCTGACACATGAGGGCAGACAGCAGGGCCGGGCACCCCACCTGCCCGCCAGGTCAGGGGAGTCCAAGACCCAAACCCATGGCTGTGCCCTTCAACCTTACTGGCGTCTCTAAAATCTTTGCTGAATTTGTTTTCATTTTCTGATTGTGATTTGTTCTGATTGAAAAAACTTAACAAAGTACCCAAAGCTGACAAAAAGCAGCAAAGGAAAGGAAAAAAATCCCCTGCAAATTCAGGGCCCAGAGGTTGAGCCCACCGCTACATCCTGGCGTGTTTTTCTGTCGGGTTTCTCTGCAGTGCATTTAGACTTGGTGGATCTTGCTGCATGGCCAACGTGGGGTCCGTTGGCCAATCCTCCTGCGCGATCAAAGCCTCACACCTGCCTGGGAGCCCCTCCTGACGATTCTTAGTTAAGGCTTCCTCTACTGTGCAGTCTGTTCTGAACTTTCTGCCAACACCATTTCAACATATTTGCACACAGAGCTCTTTCTCATTCAGGATTAGTTTCTTGGAAAAGATGCCAAGGACTAGAAATTCTGAGGCAGAGGCTATGAATGCTCCCCAGGCTCTCGGGCTCACTGAGCCCCGGAATTACAACCACTGTAAATACAACACAAACCCGCTGATAAGGTTCGGGGACTGTGTCAGCACTGATGGGGTCTCATTTTAACTTCTACTTCTCTGATGACCAGTAGGATTAAATCTCACAGTGTGGCTACTACTAGGTTGTATTTTCTCTTTTGGGAACCATCCGTTCACGAGGTTTCCAGGCACGTGGTCATGAACACGACCAATCTACTCAGCTCTGATCTCGTCTCAGCTGAGCGCTGGCCCTGTAGACCCAGGCCCCAGGAACGTTGGCTGCCGGGCCTTCCAGGGCCCGCAAGGGCACAGCCCTGCCTTACCTTCCTGATCTGCTCCAGCCTGTCGTCATCCTCCAGGAAGAAGGTCAAGTACATGAAGGACACGTCCACGTCACAGTTGCCCCCAAACTGCCGGTGCTCCTCAATGGTGTCCCTGCCTCCGGAGAAGGCATGCTTGTTGACCTGCACCAGGAGAGGGCACACAGATGCTCGCCAGGTGGCCGCCCTGTGTGGTGAGGGGAGCCCGCAAACCATCCCTTCCTGCGGAGCCTGGGGACTGGCTCACTGCAGAGAAAGGGGCTCCAGAGGGCGGGTGAACTCTGACCCCCTCCCCCCATCCACAGAGACAGAACAGAATCGGAAAAACCACGGCACTGCCCATGCAGAAGCTTGGGCAAATGTCCTCAGCTGTCCACAGGCTCACCTAGAGGACAGACACAGCCACTCGCCCCTCCCTGGGGACGAGGACAGGAGGCATGGTGACAGCCCCTGGGAGGCAGAGCCCGTGCAGGGCCTGGGTGGAGTGGGAGGTGGACAGGGCCTGCAGGCAGTGCCCACCTGAACAGGCACTTCCAGAAGCTAAAGACAGACAGGTTCAGAAACTAACAAAATGGCTTGCAGGACTGAAGATAACCTTAGAGAAGTCAGGGTCAAGAGCAGAGAGAAGAAAAGCCCCAAAGTGGAGACAACGCTCCTCCAATGTTCTTTTAGCGAGTGTCTGAGAAACCTTCCACGCACAAATGTATTTTCCCGCGGGGAGAAGAGTGCGCAGTCAGTGGTCTCAAGGCCGGGCAGATTCCTAACTGGATCGCCCAGAAGAATGTGGGGGCAGAGGCTGGTGGGCAAGGCCTTTCTGGTGGGGGCGCTAAGCGGCTCTGAGAAACACTGGAAGCTCTGACAAGGGCCCCGCTGCTAGGCAGCTGTTCAGTGATCCATGTCGGGACTGAAATCTCAGATCTGGGCCACACTCTACAGGCAGTAACCACTTGCACATGTGACCTCATGTGAGCCCTGCCTCTAGTCTGCAGTTCTGTAGAGCGGCTCCCGCTGGACAGTGATACCTGACGACTGTGGCCCCTTACCAACAGCAGGTGAGTGGCACGGCCCTGACTCCAGGCCGCAGGCCGACCTGGGTTACGCCTGGCCCTCTGCCGATCCGGCTGTGTGAATGCAGAGAAGCTGCCAGATGCTCTGGGCCTATCTCACTGCCCAGGCAATGGATGCAGCATCCAGGAGGGTCTGAGGACTCCATGAGCTCACACAGGTGAGCGTGTGGCAGGTGACCACACAGTCAGGCCACTGTGTTCCTAGCCCTCTACTCTTAATTCTTGGGAGGGGGCTGGAGCAGATGCCCCCTCTCTGGGCTGAAGATTCTGCTTCTGGAGTTGAAGGAGGGCTTAGGGATTGGGAACAAGGGCCTGGCCTGACCCTGTTCTGTTGCCCAAGGTGCTTGTGACCTTGGCAGCCACGGTGGTTCCTGACCCTTGGGTCTCTGCTGGTTCCTGAGTGAAAAGTGTCCCAGAGCCATAAAGGACTTCTTTTATAACAACTTCTCAAAAAATGAAAGGAAATGACTTCTCTGTAGGAGGGAACAGGAGTGTCCCTCCCCCTCTTCTGCATTCCAGGCGCTGGAATTTTTAGCCAGAAGTGAAAGAGAAAGAAAAAGACCTGTTTACACCAGCCTCCAACTGAGGCTGGGAAAGCTGGCAGCTGCCACTTCCTGGAGGACTGCTCTGATACTAAAGGCTCCCCATTCTCAAACAGAAAGCGGGACTTTCCAGGAGGGGCAGGGGCCTGAACTGACTCATGGTTGCATTACGTGCCCCAAATGTAGTTTCGGTCACACCTGTTGTAATTTGCCAGACCTCAAACACACACACAGTTCCAACGAAAATGTCCACAGTGTGCAACAGTGAGGGGCCCGTACACACACTGGCAGCTCAGAACCGAGCAACGGAAGTGCGGGCCTGAAAAGTAGGGAAGCTCAAACGAATTCCTATTTCTCGTTTCTCTGGTGGCTTGAAAAATATTTACTGAGCTCCTGCTGCATGTGGGTTGGGAGCAGCACTCCTGGCCAGGACCTGACTGGCCTGTGGAAGGACACTTGTCAGTACTGAGTCTCAGCGGGAACACTCTGGAGAGAACCAGCCCCTACACCGCAGTGCGGGAACACGGTGCGTGGGCTAGGAGGGCACCTTCGGTTTCTGGGGGAAACTGGGTCCAGCTGGTCATCCTCACTGGGCCTCATCCTTCTCATCTTAAAGGGACACACCAGTGAGAATAAAAACCAAAACATACAGAGAGTGCATGGTCCAGCTCCTGGAATACAACTGGTGCTCAAAAGTACACTAAATTTTCTCTATTGTTTAGCTGTAACTAAAGAAAATTGCCATGATTTTGTTTTCAGAAGAATGTTGGTGAGAAAATCAGAGAAGAAAAAAAAGAAATAAATTCCCAAGTTTTGCCTACATGAAAAGACACAAACACCTTCACTTCGTATCTGGGAACGGGGAAGGCTGCCTGGACCCTGGAACTCAGGGTGCCTGTGGTGGCCAAAGGACAGAGCGGTAGTGAGTGCGTGAGTCTCCCCGAGGCCTGGGCCGTGCTCACCTTGGTCTTGATCTGCTTGGCTGTGTCTGTGAGGAAGATGGAGGAGTTAGGGTCACTGGCACTCATCTTGGTCTGGGCCCCCTGCAGGGCAGGGAAGAAGGTCGAGTGCAAGAGGGCTGGCTTGGGGTAGCCAATCCTNGTGAGTCTCCCCGAGGCCTGGGCCGTGCTCACCTTGGTCTTGATCTGCTTGGCTGTGTCTGTGAGGAAGATGGAGGAGTTAGGGTCACTGGCACTCATCTTGGTCTGGGCCCCCTGCAGGGCAGGGAAGAAGGTCGAGTGCAAGAGGGCTGGCTTGGGGTAGCCAATCCTCGGGGCCACGTCCCTGGTCATCCTGAAGTATGGATCCTGTGAGGAGGGAGGGGCAGGGGAAGACGAGGGCTGCCATCAGCTGCTGGGCACCTCCCAAGTAACTCTGCCCTGCACCACCGTCAGGCCCTCCTTCCCACCCCTGAAGCGGCCGAAGTCCCCTGCTAATATCCAGGCTGACGGACCCGGCTCTGCCTCCTAACCTGGTCGATGGCACACGGGATGAGGCACTGGACGTCCGTCCGGTCTCCGAAGATCTGAGGGAATGAGTTGCTGAAGGAGGGAGCTGCCTGGATGGCCGGAAAACTGATCTTCCCTGGGAGGAAGGACAAAACATTTCTATACCCGAGACTGGTTCCTGTCAGAACTGTAGAAGGGATGGACAAAGACGGGCTTCTCTCCCCCTGGAAAAGCAACACTCGTTAAAGAACATCTGAAACCTACGGAGGAGGGTTGCTGGAAGAGGGGAGAAAAGTCTGCAGGCCCAGTTTGTGTCTTTTTCATCCATTTCCCCTCCATCTCAGGGAGCTTCTCCTCTGGTCTGTTCTTCACAGCTTCCACTTTGTGACGCTTACCCACGCTCTATCCTGTACCTCAGCCATTCTCTAGCCACTGGGTGTCCAGGTTGTTCCTAAGTTTCAATTATTATAAATTACGACATTTGGGGACTTAAAACTGTTCTTAATATTTTGGATGCTGCTGCTGTTAACACTGCTATTATATTTGCTCAGACCTGGGGAAGCAGAATTCTGGGGTCAAAGGGCATGGATCCTGGTGTGACCCTTGATACGTGGAGGCAGGCTAGGCCAGGGAGTTTCCGGGACGGCCTGGGGTGGGTCCAGCTTGGAGTCCAGTCTCTGTGACGCTCGTTCCTGGCAGCTGTTTTCACCCCTCTGCAGAAAGACACCGCTTGTTTCTGGGCTCCTGTCTCTGGGGGGTCCACGCGGCAGCTCCGTGGGTACCACTGTCTCCTTTACAGCACTGAGCATCCTGGGCTCGTGCCGGGAGCCAGCGTGAGGAATCCCAACCGTGACAAGGTCACGCAGCAGGAGATTTGACCCGGCATTGTGGCAGGAGATTTGATGGGCAAGGATGAGTCAAATCTCAGGCTCGGGGCCTCCCATCTACACCCCACGACTCTACAGAGGAAGTGTCACCGCGTCCCCATTTTAGGTACGTAGACACCAGCCTGGATCACCACTAGGTTCCCAGACCTAGGCTGTAGCTCTGAGAAGCCACACCTGGGTCTCAGCAGCACAGAATGTGTGGCTTCTTGCTACAGCCGCGTCTCTGCACTGGCTCGGGGCAGCTTCAGAGACATCTCCCCATTTGCTGCCTGGATTCCCAGGATTAAAACACCGTTTCAAAGTAGAAAAACGTACAAATAAACCCCCCCCCCCAAAACCATTTCAAAAGCAAAGGGTTTATGCCCCAAGTGTCAGGAATGAATCTGACTGCGGCATCAAAGGGTTCTGCTCCTGTGAAAAGCCTTCCAGCAGGGCCTCTGTGGCGTTTCTCTTCCAACACGCCCCCCAGCTGGGCCCCAGAACGTGTCCCCCAACAGTGAGGCATGCCTGGTACAGGCGCCCACAGGTACATCCTGGGAGTGCCACGCTGGCAGCTAGTAGGCCAGGGGCTGCGCACCTAAAATAAAGGGAAGGGTCAGGAGACCTAGCCGGTAGTCTCAGGACTGACTTAGCTCAAGGAGCTGAGGGTCTGAAAGAAGAGATGGTCACTGCATCTGAAAGGGGTGCATAAACACAGAAAAGGGAGGCCAGCGTGTGCACAGAGGCCTGTCTGCTGGGCACTGAGCCTGGCAGAAAAGCAAGGCAGGCAGGTGGGCAGGGTGGCTCCTCCCAGAGGTGGGAAGTGAGGCCCAGGGAGACAAAGATGGTTAGTTCCAGCCACGGAGCAGCCCTCCTGCAACCCGGGCCCTGCAAAATGGGCCTCCACATCGACAGGTTCCCAGGGACAGGTGGGGGGTCAAAGTCATCCACAGTCTCCTTTTCCTTCTAAACCTCAAAACAGACGAGGCAGGATAGGGACAGAGTGTGACCTGAGGGGATACTCCACGTGGCCCAGAAAAGGGGCCAAAGGCACCACTTTACATTCAGGGAAAACCCACCTTTTTAAAGAGACAAACTGCAAACCCCGCCACCCCAGATACAGTGCAGTCCTGCGCAGGCACCAGGCACGCCCACCCCTCCTTTGCGCTTGGCTCCTTTCTGAGGGCCCAGCGGAAGCTGTGGGCAGTGGTGACTTACCAATGCTGTCGCTGTCAGTGAAGCCGAAAATGCCTTTCACTTGGTTGAAGGTGACATGCTTCTGGATTTTCACCACGTTCTTGTAGAAGCCCGGGCTCATCCTGTGAAGAAGGTCAGAGTCAAACCCAGAACTGGAGGGCCGAGGGCAAAGCAGCAGTCAGCACGGCCACACGCGGGCCGGGTCAGCTGGGGAGGAAGGTGCTCTGACGCCCCCTGTGGGCAGAGAGGCCGGTGGCAGGCGATGTGGACACACCCCTGCCTGTGGCAGGAAGTCAGCTCGCAGCTGAGCAGCACAGCAGGCAGGAACACAGCCCTGCAAACTCAGGGGCTCGAGGGAGGGCGTCAGCTTTGCTGGGCTCACAGGCTGAGCACGCGGAGCTTCACATCTGGGGGATCCAGGGCAGTTTATCTGTTGGGACGGACTGTGTGCTTTGTCGCGGGAGATTACTGCTGACCCTGGAACAACGGGTCCACTTACACATGGTACTTTTCAGTACTGCAGTGCTGCACTGGCTTGGTTGGTTGAGTCTGCGGATGTGGGGAAACCATGGCTAGAGAGAGCCAGTGGTGAGTTAAAGGCAGATTAACCTTCTCATCATTCAAGGGGATTGGCACCTTGCGGCCGGACAGAGTATCTGGGTAGAAACTGATGGGTCCCGGAAGAAGGGCTTGTCTCTGTGAGCTGTTCCGGCCTGCATCTGGCCATCGCTACCCCCTCCACAAGCTGAGGATGGAAGTCTTAGCTGTCAATAAACCAGGAAACCAGACCATAACATTCAGTAAAGGAAGAAAACACTTTCCAGATCTCAAGATGCTTCAGATGTTTCTGAAGCAGCCCTGGCTGCAATGGCCTGTCTACAGCCTGCGTTCACTCATTTAAAAGGCAGCCCCGCGTTTTCCCCTTACCCCATGTAGTCAAGGTCAGAGAAGATGAACGTCTTGTTGATGTCAAAGCCACAGGCGATGATGTCCTTGGCGTTCTCCACGGTGTAGCCATAGGCCTGCTCCAGGGTCAGCTCCTTCCACAGGTACTTCTCGTCGTCGGTCATCTGGATGACCAAGGGCACGTTGAACACATCCTGCAGCCACCTGGGAGACGGGGGGAGGGAGGCCCACACCTTATTTCTCTGCAAGGAAATACTGCTGTGCCTCGGAAACTACAGCTCCTACTAACAGTGTATGTGAAAACTCCCCTGCCCAGGAAATCTCACCCTCTGACCACACTGTGAACTTGGCTCCTGTAAAGAGGAACACACTGAACTTGACTCTGTGTAAGTCCCTGTTAACAACGGCTGTGCCATGTGTGTGCTTAGTCCCTCAGTCATGTCCGACTCTCTGTGACCCCATGGACTGCAGCCTGCCGGGCTCCTCTGTCCATGGGATTCTCCAGCCAACACTGGAGTGGTTGCCATGCCCTCCTCCAGGGGATCTTCCCGAACCAGGGATCAAACCTAGGTCTCCCACATTGCAGGCCACCACCAATCATTAGCCTGGAGGGCGATGCATGTTGGTTCCGAGCTGGCCGCTCTGCACACTCCACTCTGAAGTCTTACAGGGACGGCAGCAGTGGGGCGCTGTCACTTCCTTTGGCAGAAGTGGAAACTAAGGCCCAAGAGGTGACTCTTCTACGGTCACCCGGACAGGGACAGGAGGACACAGGCCCGCTGACTCCATAGCAGTGCTCTCCCCACCACCCAGTCCTGCTACAGTGGCCCTAGGGGCAGGGTGGGGAGAGGCCACAAGGGCACCAGCTCCCCCACCCAGTCCTGCTACAGTGGCCCTAGGGGCAGGGTGGGGGAGAGGCCACAAGGGCAACAGCTCCCCAAGGCCTTGGCTGATCAGGCAGATGTGATCTGGTACTGTCTCTTCAGCTCTACACAAAGTTTGTGATTAACAATTCTTTTTCTTTTTTGGGGGGGGGGCAAAATAATAATACTAATAATACATTTATTGCCTATAATTGGCAGATATATTGCTGGTTTGCTCTCTCCATGTTTCAAAACTCACTGACACGGGTGAGCACAGTCCCGCGCTGCAGTACTTACTTGGTGAAGATGAATGGGATGAGGTGGCCAACATGCATGGCTTCGGAAGAGGGGCCCCTGCCCGTGTAGAGATAGAATGGCTTCTTGTTTTCATAGGCATCCAGAATCTGGTGCATGTCTCTAAAGAACAGAGGGGACAAGAAAACAGTGAGGTCTTCCGAGAGAAGAGTCAGGTGTGAGTGCTCAGCTGGGAATGAAAACGAGACAAGACAGTCCAGTCACTAGAGCTTGTTATCCTTGCCGTTCCTGCTATTTAAGGACGACAGGAAGCTGCTTCTGAACGGTTCCTCCTGTGCCTGCTGTGAAAGCATAAGCCGTGCAGGTTGGGAACAACGCCTTTAAAGGTTGGATATGGCTGGGTAGCCACTGGGCCTCTTTCGCAATTCTTCCAAATTTCGATGTTGATGTACTGTCCGCCTCACATGCTTTCCTGGGAGTGACACCAGGCCGACACCACCAGTCCTTGTTGAGAACCACACAGCTTCAACTCGGTTGGCTCAGGAGGGGGCAATCGCAGGGCTCCCCACAGTATGAACTCAGTGGGGGGTGGTGGGGATGTCCCTAGCTGGAGGTCTGCTTCAGGCTCCCTCGGCCACACCGGGACCAGGGGTCCCCATCTGGGGAGTTATCGGGCACCACGTGAGGACGGGGGCCAGCACCCAGCACACACAAAGGGCCTCCTGCCTGGCAGTGAGTCAGTCACCTGACTGGCTGTCTCCACATCGCACCCGCCCACGCCCTACCTTCCAGCCTCTGATCCAGTGCATCTGGGGTGGCATTTGGAGTCTGTAGTGTTAAAGTGTGCCAAATAAAAGAGGACTGGCTCCCTTTCCCAGAGGCCTGGGTAGGAGAACCCAGACAAGAGTATTCTGAAAGTGACTTCTACTCCTGACCAGGGGTTAGCAGTGCTTATCTGTGGGTTGCCAGGATTAGGGCTACTCTGGATTTTGCACTTAGCTTTGATTTGATGGTGACACACTGCTTCTGAAATAAGGGAAGATGAAAATGTCTGAGTTTAGAAGAAAGAGAGTCCTTTTTTGGTTCTTACAAATAACAAATCAAACATTTATCGGCTTATGGAAGAAAAAAAGAGTGCGGCTGTCACGTGAGCTGCTGTGGATGGCTTTACAGGCAGTCTCTGAGGACTCAAGGTGCTATCCCGAGGGTAGGGCACTGACTAGGCCCCCTCACTGAGCGCAGTTTTGTGAAGGCAGATCCCAGCAGGGACCCCTCAGCTCCAAGGGAGTCTAGTCACTTGCCTGGTGCTGCCGCACAACAGTACACAGCAGATCTCATCAAGTCCCTATGGAGGAGAGTGAAAAAGCTGGTTTAAAACTCAACATTTAAAAAACGAAGATCATCGCATCTGGTCCCATCACTTCATGGCAAATAGATGGAGAAAAAAATGGAATTAGTGACAGATTTTATTTTCTTGGACTCCAAAATAACTGAGGACAGTGACTGCAGCCATGAAATTAAAAGATGCTCCTTGGAAGAAACAAACCTGGATAGTGTATTAAAAAGCAGAGACATCACTTTGCTGACAAAGGTCTGTATGGTCAAAGCTATGGATTTTCCAGTAGTCATGTACAGATGTGAGAGTTGGACCAAAAAGAAGGCTGAGTGTGGAAAAACTGATGCTTGCAAACTGTGGCGCTGGAGAAGATTTTTGAGAGTCCTTTGGACAGTTAGGAAATCAAACCAGTCAATCTTAAAAAAATCAACCCTGAACATTCATTGGAAGGACTGATGCTGAAGTTCCAATACTTTGGCCACCTGATGTGAAGTGCCAACTCACTGGGAAAGACCCTGATGCTGGGAAAGACTGAGGACAGGAGGAGAAGGGGGCGATGGGGGATGAGATGGTTGGATGGATTCATTGACTTAATGGACATGAGTCGGAGCAAATTCAGGGACATGGTGAAGGACAGGGAGCCTGGTGCGCTGCAGTCCATGGGGTCGCAGAGTGGACTCAGTGACTGAACAACAAACAACTCACAAGAATAAAAAGGATTATGAGCGAATAATATGAACTGCATGTCGGTGTGCGAGATGACTTTGATGAACCAGACAAAATCCCTAGAGAAACAAAGCACCAGAACTGACTCAGAAAGAAACAGAAAATCTGAACAGATCTAGAACAAGCAAAGAAACTGAACTAGTAATAAAAAATGTCTCAAAGAGAAAAGCCTAAGGTCAGATGGTTTCACTAGAGGATTCTATCAAATTTTCAAGAGAACTAACAATAATCCTTCACAAACTTCCAAAAAATGAAAGAGAGAGTACTTTTCAACGCATTCTGTAAAGCTAGTATTATTGATACCCAAAGCAAAGACATCAGAAGAAAACTACAGACCAATGTCCCTTATACACTTAAATCTTCAAATTTATATTTTTGAATTTTTTTTCGTAAGAATAAATGAACTTAGCAAAGTTGCAGGATGTAGGATCAAACAAAAATCAGTTGTATTTCTATACAGTAGAGCAATATTGTGGTTGATAATAAGAAATATCATATATTTTGTCTTTGTTTTATCCTATACCAAGCACAGAGTTCCTTAAACCATTGTGGGACTTAGGTTTAAGGAAATCCTAAGTGATAAGAATGATAGAGTGTTATTCACATAAAAAGTTCCCCTTTCAACTACATCAAAGTTTATGTTATTTAAGTGACTTTGGGAAAGTCCCTGGATAACCTAACCAAGTGGGCTGGTTGCCGGGGAACCAGCTCTGATTATAGGATTGGAACTTTCAGCTCCCAACCCCCGCCCCTCTTTCTGGGGAAGGAAGAGAGGCTGGACATTGAGTTTAACCACCAATGGCCAGTGATATAAATAATCTGTGTAATGAAGGCTCTATAAAAACTCAAAGGACAGTGTCAAAGAGCTTCTGGGTTGGTGAGCACATGGAGACACAGGGGTGTGGTGCCCGGGGGTTGGGGGGAGCTCTGAGCGCCCTCACATGCCTCCTGCAATCTGGCTGCTCCAGACTTATACCCTTTACAATAAACTGGCCATCTAGTGAGTAAAATGTTTCCCTTGCTCGAGCAAATTAATTCCAGATCAGTTGTGGGATATAAGGCACACGTAAGAACCTAGACTCTGATTTGTGTCTGAGGTAGGGGGTTGGGGGGCAGTCATGTGGGACTGGACTGGATACCATCTCCAGGTCGACGGTGTCAGAACTGGTTTAAGCTGTCAGAGACCCAACTTATGCTGCAGAACCCCCGACAGGTGAAAAACCAACCCCCTGATGTGTGAAAACCCTGCCTCTCCGGTGTCAGCATTGAAGCAGAGCTGCAGTGAGGCTGAGCCAGAGAGACACGCAGGGGGACACTCCCCCTTCAGAAACAGCAGTGAAATGTCCAGAAGGGACATTCAGAAAATACTCTTTTCAAGAGCACTGGACAGAACAAAACCTAAGGAACAGACCTAGCAGAAGCAGTGTGAGGCTTATGCACTGAGAATCGCATGAAGAAGCCAAAGTGACGAGGGAAAGGCGCGCTCTGTGCACAGACCGGAAGCTCAGTCTTTCATCTTAGGTGCCGTCTCAGGATGCAGATCTCTCCAAACTGACCCACACATGCAGTGCAGTCTCTATCAACACCCTGGCTGCTGTCTTTGTACAGAAATTAGCAAGCTGACTCTAAAATCCAAACATTCTAACGGCCAGAATAATCTTGAGAACAAAGTTGGAGGACTCACATTTTCCAGTGTCAAAATTCACTACAAAGCTACAGTCATCAGGACTATGTAGTATATTTAATAAACATTAAATATATTTTCAACTGATTTTCAACAAGGGTGTCAAGAAAATTCAACAACAATTTCCAAAAAGTGGGGCTGGGACAACTGGATATTCACATGAGAAAGAAGGAAGCTGGATTCCCTCCTCATACACATATAAAAATTCACATGGATCAGAGACCCAAGTGTAAGAGCTAAAAAAATACCACTCTTAGAAGAAAACACATCTGGATATGTTCACGACCTTGAATTAGGCAACCGTTTCTTAGATATGACACCAAGCAACCAAAACCAAACCAAACCAAACTGGAGTTCATCAAAATTAAAGCTTCTAAATGCTTCTAAGGATACTATAAATAAAGAGCTGATATTTGCAAATCAAGTATTTGATAAGAAACTAGTATCCAGAGTATATAAAGAACTATTATAATCCAATGAAAAGGTAAATAACCCAGTTAAAAGGCGGTAAAGGATCAGAAGAGACATGTCTCTAAAGAATATATAAAAACAGCCAGTAAGCACATGAAACGATGCTCAAGATCATTAGTCATTATGGAAACACAAATCAAAACCAAAATCAAAAACTAGCATGGTTACAGAAAAACACAAACTGGAGAATAACAACAAATATTAGCAAGGATGTGGAGAAACTGGAATCCTTGTTTGCACTTTGCTGGTGGGAATGGAAAATGATGCAGTTGCTATGGAAAACACTTTGGCAATTCCAAAAAAATGTTACGGTTACCTTAGGACCCAGCAACTCCACTCCCGAGCACACACTCGAGAGAAATCAGACCCTGCACATAAACACTCAGAGCAGCACTAGTGCCAACTCCAAGGGAAAGCCCCCACGCCCGCCAGCTCCCAAACGGGCATACAGCCGCTCAACAGCTTTCAGGCATAAACAGCAATGACGCACTGGCACATGCTGTACCCCAGGCAAATCCACAGACGTGGAAAGATGATTGCTGGTGGCCAGGGGTGTGGTGGGGTGGGGTGGGGTGGTGGGAGCAATGGGGATCGCCTGCTAACGAGTACAGGACTACTGTTTGGGCCCATAAAAATGTAAGGAACCAGTCAAGGTGATGTTTGTACAACCTTGGAAGAGACCAAAAAACCCAATGAACTATGTCCTCTGCAAAGGTGAATTCTATGTCATGTGAATTAAATCGTAATTAAGGAAGAAACTGTGATTGTATTCTGCCCAGAAAGAGGGCTGAGTGGGGGCCTCTTCTCCCCATGTAGAATTTAAAGTGTTGGGTGTGCTGTGTAGCACAGGGAGCTCAACCTGGTGCTCTGTGATGACCCAGAGGGGTGGGGCGGGAGGGACGTTCAGGAGGGAGGGGCATATGCATATTTGTGGCTGATTTACAGTGTTATATGGCGTGCTAAGCTGCTTCAGTCGAGTCCAGCTCTTTGTGACCCCGTGGACTGCAGCCTCCTTGGCTCCGTCCACGGGACCCTCCAGATAAGAATCCTGGAGTGGGCTGCCATTTCCTCCTCCAGGGGATCGTCCCAGCCCAGAAGCTGAACCTGTGTCTCTTTTATCTCCTGCAATGGCAGGCAGGTTCTTTAGCACCAGCGCCACTGAAACCAGCAAAACATTGCAAAGCAATGATCCTTCACATTAAAAAAAATAAAACCAAATGTTCGGCAGAGTGCTGAGTTTGTCCTGTGTGTGCTCTCTATAACCCTGGTGTGGGCAGAACAGAACAGCCCTGCCTCGGACTATAAGCTCCAAGATCCCTTGAACCCAACCGGAGGCGGTGTGTGGGGCGGGAGAGGCAGGAGCTGGCTCCAAACCTGCCCACTCTGATGTGATCTGCATGGAACTTATGGTCTCAGGTAGGGATACTCTGTGTCCTGCCTGCTCTACTAGTTTCCCTCTGGACATGATTTATGAGCAGGCCAGTACAATAGGAGGAAGACGTATGTAACTTCAGGAAGCCTCCTGCTTATCTCACGGGAAATGCTGAACCTGGACACATTAATCTCTTTTGTGACATGCTATGGTTTATAGCACATAATCTGGCATGAACCTCATCTGGTGTGTACTTGACCTCCACCTTTCGAGATGGGCAGTTTACAAATGAATAAACTAAGGGCCAGAGGTGAAGGGACAGGTGTGATCCACAGCTAGTCACTGGCAGGACAGGAGGCGGGACTGGCTTTCTGCCAACTGGCAGCCAGGTCCCCCAAGGGCCCGGAGGTTTGAGGGCCCAGCATCCTGATCGCTTCCTTCTCTAAGACAAGAGGACAGGAGGAGGTCCTGCAGTGAGAAGCTCCTGACCTGTGTGAGAAGAAGATCCCCCTGCGCAGGAAGCGGTGTGGTCTCTGGCCTGTGGCTCTCTCTATTCGGTTTACCAGCTCCTTGTCAATTTTACTGCTTCCGAATCGAACTGGAAGAAAAGAAGAGATACTGAACTTAGGTGGTGGGAGGCTTGGGGACGTTGCAGAGACGAGAGGGAAAGACTCACGATCAGGCGCTGTCTCAGCAGAATCAGGCCTCTTTGGGCTACTGGCTCTAGTCCCTTCCATTAGTCCAGAGCAGAGGTCACCGCCAGCAGAACAGAAAATAAATGCAAGGCTAAAGACTCTCTGGTCTGGGACTGGATTCTGATGGGACAGATCCAGAATGCAGCCTAGCGAGGAACTCTAGATAACCCGCCCAGCCCCCCCGCCTCGCCTCCTACACATAGCTGCTTATTACTTATTGCAGTATAATTTATATATGCTCACAACCATCATTTTAGAGCCTATAACCAAATTAATGTTTGTCTTCCAGCAAGTTTTCTCTCCCTGATGGTCTAGGCATGAATCATGGAAAACGGCTTAGACTCAGATGAGAGAGCTTTAGCTATTTCTTCTTGACACCACCAGTGACCTCAGGGTAAGGATGCTCCTGAGCAGGAAGCCCTCCAGGGCAGAGATGGGCAGTGAGGACATGCCACCTGTGAGAAGTCTTCCTTCTTATGCAATCCATGCCTGAATTGTACCCACTCAGTGAAAGACAATTTAAACCACTGTGAAAATACTCGCTGCAATGGACCTTCCCTGAGTTCTGAATTGCTCAAGAAAAGGAAAAAGCTAATACGGAGCTGTTTGTGCTGTGCTCGGTTGCTCAGTCGTGTCCAGCTCTTTGTGACCCCGTGGACTGTGGCCCACCAGGCTCCTCTGTCCATGGGATTCTCCAGACAAGAATGCTGGAGTGGGTAGCCATTCCCTTCTCCATCCCCATCCAGGGATCAAACCCAGGTCTCCTGCATTGGTAGGTGGATCCTTTACCATCTGAGCTACCAGGGAAGCCCATTAAACTGTCTACTATAGATTATTACTTCAAAACATATTTTATATTGTTAATTAAAAACAAACCTTTGGGAATATAATGGACCACCAAAAGATTTAAGGATCTTTTCCCCCTTGGCATTACAGTTTGACTGGATTTATGATTAATTCAAATTAGAAAACATCAGTAACATCACTTCTAAAAGTTGAGGTTTTTCCCATGAACGTACCAATAAGCTTGTCATAGTCAACGCCTTTGGCACTGCTTGTCTGCACCGTCCAGGGGTCCACAAAGTCCTCGTCTGCTCCGGTGGCATCCAGGCCCTCACCACTCTTGGGTGTCGGGTCCCCTGGAGGACAGTCCACCTTGTAGTCCTCCCCTGTGGCAGCTTTGTAGCTCGTTTTTAAGGATAACAACATCTTCACGGCAGAATCAATTTCATCCTGTACACAGGAATTAAGGGTGAAGGTGGAAAATATTAACAACCACTAGCGTTTGCTGAACACTACTGCTACTGGGCGGCAGGCGGTGTGCTAAATGCTCTCACACTTACAATACTCCTACAAGGACGGCAGTGTTGTCACTGGCCTTTTCCGGTTGAAGAGTCTGAGACTCAGAGATGTGAAGGAGCTTGCCCATGCACACACAGCAAGCTGTGGGCCTGAACGTATTTTATTTTTATCTGGGGGTCAAGTGTCATGGGCTCCTACCACAAACACTACAGGCTATGTGTAGCGACACAATTTGCACAATTTGTTTACGACAGAGTAAATGGCTAAATATTACTTAAACTTCACTGATGCCAGTGAATATATGTGACATGCTCCATTAATCAATTATAGTGGATTCTACATTGGAACTTAACAGATAAGGGCAAGGAAAAAGTACAGACTTTCAGAAAATAAGGGGGGATTCACTGGGGAACAGTTATACCACAGCATTTTGGAGTCTTATCCAGCTGTCCAAAACGTTTGCATATTTAGTGTTTTAAGATGAGTATAAGATAAACAAACAATCATAAAGTGTATCTGTGGGTCCGCTGGAAACCTATTAAAGATTTCCTCTTGCAGGAGCCCACACTAGCTGTCCCTGGAAGCCTGGCATTTAAAAGAACAAACCTAATTAAGCCGATTAGTCACGCTATGCCNTTCCAGCAAGTTTTCTCTCCCTGATGGTCTAGGCATGAATCATGGAAAACGGCTTAGACTCAGATGAGAGAGCTTTAGCTATTTCTTCTTGACACCACCAGTGACCTCAGGGTAAGGATGCTCCTGAGCAGGAAGCCCTCCAGGGCAGAGATGGGCAGTGAGGACATGCCACCTGTGAGAAGTCTTCCTTCTTATGCAATCCATGCCTGAATTGTACCCACTCAGTGAAAGACAATTTAAACCACTGTGAAAATACTCGCTGCAATGGACCTTCCCTGAGTTCTGAATTGCTCAAGAAAAGGAAAAAGCTAATACGGAGCTGTTTGTGCTGTGCTCGGTTGCTCAGTCGTGTCCAGCTCTTTGTGACCCCGTGGACTGTGGCCCACCAGGCTCCTCTGTCCATGGGATTCTCCAGACAAGAATGCTGGAGTGGGTAGCCATTCCCTTCTCCATCCCCATCCAGGGATCAAACCCAGGTCTCCTGCATTGGTAGGTGGATCCTTTACCATCTGAGCTACCAGGGAAGCCCATTAAACTGTCTACTATAGATTATTACTTCAAAACATATTTTATATTGTTAATTAAAAACAAACCTTTGGGAATATAATGGACCACCAAAAGATTTAAGGATCTTTTCCCCCTTGGCATTACAGTTTGACTGGATTTATGATTAATTCAAATTAGAAAACATCAGTAACATCACTTCTAAAAGTTGAGGTTTTTCCCATGAACGTACCAATAAGCTTGTCATAGTCAACGCCTTTGGCACTGCTTGTCTGCACCGTCCAGGGGTCCACAAAGTCCTCGTCTGCTCCGGTGGCATCCAGGCCCTCACCACTCTTGGGTGTCGGGTCCCCTGGAGGACAGTCCACCTTGTAGTCCTCCCCTGTGGCAGCTTTGTAGCTCGTTTTTAAGGATAACAACATCTTCACGGCAGAATCAATTTCATCCTGTACACAGGAATTAAGGGTGAAGGTGGAAAATATTAACAACCACTAGCGTTTGCTGAACACTACTGCTACTGGGCGGCAGGCGGTGTGCTAAATGCTCTCACACTTACAATACTCCTACAAGGACGGCAGTGTTGTCACTGGCCTTTTCCGGTTGAAGAGTCTGAGACTCAGAGATGTGAAGGAGCTTGCCCATGCACACACAGCAAGCTGTGGGCCTGAACGTATTTTATTTTTATCTGGGGGTCAAGTGTCATGGGCTCCTACCACAAACACTACAGGCTATGTGTAGCGACACAATTTGCACAATTTGTTTACGACAGAGTAAATGGCTAAATATTACTTAAACTTCACTGATGCCAGTGAATATATGTGACATGCTCCATTAATCAATTATAGTGGATTCTACATTGGAACTTAACAGATAAGGGCAAGGAAAAAGTACAGACTTTCAGAAAATAAGGGGGGATTCACTGGGGAACAGTTATACCACAGCATTTTGGAGTCTTATCCAGCTGTCCAAAACGTTTGCATATTTAGTGTTTTAAGATGAGTATAAGATAAACAAACAATCATAAAGTGTATCTGTGGGTCCGCTGGAAACCTATTAAAGATTTCCTCTTGCAGGAGCCCACACTAGCTGTCCCTGGAAGCCTGGCATTTAAAAGAACAAACCTAATTAAGCCGATTAGTCACGCTATGCCCTAAAGCTCCACTCCCATAAATGGCCTTGCTGGATTTGATGGCAAACAAAGACTATACACAGTCCAATTTGCATGCCAAGGGAAATACAAACAGTTCCATTTAAACTTTAGACATAACGTGCTATACGCTGGGCTTCCCAGTGGAGGAACAACGCCCGCAGTCCCAGACTGCATTCAGAGAGCCCTTCCATCAGGTACGCCGGGGCCACAGAAGGCTGTTACTGTGGGGTGATTTCAGATGCAGGCTTGTGTTTCAAACTGAAGCCATCTAGAATCTGTCATTTAAATGAGTCCAAGTGTGCAATCAGTAGCCCATGGATATAGCTCGTGTAAGAGGCTGGGCGCTGGCCCAGCTTAGGCAGGCAGGCAGGCACGCTCCCCTCCCTCGCTCAGCGCAGCCCAGGCTGCGCGCCTGCAGCAGAACACAGGCTTTGCGAGCGCGGCCTGCTGCTCTGTGGGCCACTGTCTGAGGAAGGAGCGCCCTGTGCTCACCACCCTCTGGTCACCAGTGGTGTGGCAGTTCATACTCTATCTGGCCTAACCCAGCTTCCAACTAGGTGGCCCTGTGAGAAAGAAACATCTAACCAGAGTCCCAACTCAAGGACCGTCTGTCATCTGGAATGGGACCGAAGAGACAAGCAGGCTCCCTAGTCTGTTTTCCTGTTCTCAATCTAACACGGACCTGGAAGGTGAAACAGATTTTAAAAGTTGATGTTCTGAAAAAACCAGACATGGAAGACTCTATATACACTCTGGTGACTATATACGGTTCTTGCACAGGAATTCTCCGTGGAAGGAGAGGGAGGGAGGCGCCTCTCAGGAGGGAAGGGGCGAGGAGCAGAGGGGCCTGAGATGGTTTCTGGGCTGTGTCTCTACTGGAATGCTGGTTACACAGGTTTGGTCATCTTGTGAAAACTCAGTGAGCTGCCTGTCTGTGATCTCCATATTTCTCTGAACGAATGGTGTGTTCTAATTTTAAAAGTTTATTTAAACTGAAAGGGAAAAAAAAAGGCTCTGTTCCCTATCTTCAGCCCCATGATCCAGTGTCATCTCTCGAATCCTGCTCAAACTGTCTTCCCGTCAGAGTGCCCAGATTCCAACCTGTCCTCCAGGAGAACCTCTACTGAGCTGCTACTTCTGAAAGCCATGGGCGTTCTTCTCTCGGTACACGGAGCAGAAAGAACACTGAGGACCATGACCTCAGTGGCGCAGAGACTGCGGAGGAAGAGCCCAAGACACCCTGGCTGGACCAGCTGTGCCCGAGCGGCTCATCTATTTCGCCTAAAGTGAATTTCTAAAACATCAGGTGCTTCTAGTAAAATACACTGGTACAAATTTACTTCACTTAACTCTGGTTTCATCATGTAACCTCTGCTGTCCTTTGTTGAATGCCATCTGACTTAGCATTAGTCAAAGACTATGCTCGGAAGACTCACTCTAAACTGCATCAAGCATTGTTTGTTTGCTAAAGTGCTGAATGTGACTGGGGTCACTAAGAACTACTAACTAAAAGCATTCATTAATGTTATTCAAATTTAATGTTATATGACAAAAATATCACTGTTAGGTTCCTAAAATGGGTTTACAGAGTAAATGGTCAACATGAGTTCTTTATTTATTGTAGGTTTATAGATTAAAAAACAAACCAAAATAATTCAGCCTTATCTATTGAGCCCTATCTGCTGTGTAGACCTCTTTTTGTGAATAATCAACTCCTTTTTTGGACATCACTATTTACTTCTTTTANAATGGTCAACATGAGTTCTTTATTTATTGTAGGTTTATAGATTAAAAAACAAACCAAAATAATTCAGCCTTATCTATTGAGCCCTATCTGCTGTGTAGACCTCTTTTTGTGAATAATCAACTCCTTTTTTGGACATCACTATTTACTTCTTTTAGAAAGTAATGGATTACTTAGGGTCCCAAGAGTCAAAGCAAACTACTGAAACGCGTGTGAGATGGTTGAGCCCATCTGGTGAGAACCTAGAGATTTTTGAAAAGACGACAACAGGGGTTGGAAGTGAGGATGAGGAAGCTGTGGAGCTGAAGAAGCTGGGTGACCTAGAGTGAAAGGAAGGGCTGGTTATAGCTGTAGACCGACTGAGTTATGCTTCTGAAACCCAACGCAGCAACTACACAGAGGTCTTTAAAAAAAGCACAGCCCACGAGGACACCGGAAACAGAAGCGGAGGGCCGCGACAGGCCTCAGCCGCTTGAGAGCGGAGGCGTGAGCAGCCTGCAGGAGCACAGGAGAGCGGCACAGGCTGAGACGGGGCGGCAGCCGGGGCGGCGGCTGGACTCCCGTTGCTTGTGATCCCGGAGAGGCTCGGGCACCGGTGGCCCTGGATACTAACACGAGTGAGCTAAGAGCGGGCTCCAAGATCAGGAGCACTAGCTGGAAGTCTGAGCAGCAGCTAAGGCGGTCTCTCCGATAGCCCCGCCCATAGCCGGTACACGCCCCTGCCCCGTCCAGAGGTTTGGAGTGTTCTCCGCAAGGAGAGCCGAGCGTCCACGCGGAAGTGCTCTCCACAGTGAGGGGGACAGGCGGGGGCAGCACACGCGAACAGGGGCTTCAGCGAGGGGCCACACGGTCAGCTCCTCACCCCCACTCGGCTCGCAACGCGGGCGGCCACACCGCGACCTCTGGAGAGCCAACGGGAGGAGCCCTCTCTGGGGACTCGACCTCCTGAGGCAAAGGAGTGCTACAGGCACCGTCCAGGGAGGGGAAGGCTACACGCTAAGCGCCTCCTGGCTCCGAGCGCGCCCTCCAAGGCGGCTGTGCCACCAAACACCTGACAGGGGAGCCTACCCCAAGAGGCAGAAGGAACAAGAGGCTACGCTGTTGGAGACTGGGCGCATGACGTGGGGAGGGAACACGGGAAAGCTGTCGCCAGGAGCGCAGTGGCAGAAGGCCGTGCACCTGCGACATAAGAACAGAGGGCCTGGAGGAAAGAACATCTGGAGAACAGATGAGCTCTTGGAAATCGAAAGTGACAGAATGAGTGAAAAACAACCGCAGGGTTAGAGGTTGAGGAAACATACCTAAAAGAAGAAAGAAATAAAAGGAAAATAAGTCAAAAACTAAGAAATTCAGAGGACACAGGCTTTGAACTAAAAAGAAAATACACAAACAAACAGGAAAATAAAAAACAACCCAGAAAAAATCAAAGAAAAATGATAAATTTCTGAGAATTAAAGGGCATGTATTTCTAGTTTGAAAGGAGTCCTGAGCACCCAACACAGGGCGTTTCAGAGCTGGACAGGTCCTGAACACCCAGGAGTGGGGACAAAGGAGTGGAACCAGCTTATCCACAGCAGCCCTAGGAGCTGGGAGGGTACAGCAATGGCTTCAGAATTCTGAGGGAAGCCATGTCCTCCTGAGAATTGTCTACCGAGCCTAGCTATCAGCCAAATATGAAGTGAAACGCTTGCAGACCAGGCAAGAGCTCAAAAAACACTTCCTTAGCACTAATTTTTGCAGAAACCTCTGGAGGATTCGCTCTGCCGAAATAAACTAAGGAGTAGTGAGACACGGGGTCAGGAACAGGGACCCCAAAGAGAGTGTGCGTGGAAGGCTTGCATGGACAGGGAGGGCGGGTGCTGAGATGGGCTGTGTGGGAAGCGGGTTACCACTGGGACAGAAGCAGGCAGGGCATCCTGGGAGAGAGTGCTAGGGAGGACAGACCTGATCGGCAGCCTGCTGTGGTTCGAGAGGGGATTCACCCAACTGGGGGAGCGCCTAGAGGTCCATAAGCATCAGTACACAGAAAGCTAAGCAGGGGAGGTCCCAGATGGCCTAATGGTTAGGATTCTGGGTCTTCACTGCCATGATCTGGGTTCAGTCCCTGGTGGAGGAACTGAGATCCCACGGGGAGCAAGGCATGGCCAAAACAAAGACAAACCAAGCAAGGAGTAACTAAAACAACCCTGGAAAAAACAGAAGTCAGGCAGGAAAGGAGAAGCATGCGTGCTGCTCTCAGGGGGGTTAGCTGTCATTGGGGTTTACACGGGGACTGGGGGGTGGGAAAGTGCTATGAGATAGCTAATGCCTTGTCTTCCACAGTGAAGCCCCAAACCTGAACATCCATAAGGAGCAGAATGATGAGTGATTTTAAGAGGTGTGGGCGTTGCATATCAAAAGAATTGGCTAACAGAATTCAAAGTGGCTGCTTCCACGAGCAGGACACGTGGAGAACAAGGGTGCACAGTGGCTGTGCTCCCCAGCAGCTTCCCTTCAGACCATAGGTATCGATGGTGAGTAAGGAGAAAATACATTTAGCACGAGAGCCAAAATGCCTCAGGTGATGAGGGGACAGAGACAGGTGACACTGTCCTACAGACTGGCTGGGATACGTGTGGAGGACTGGCAAAATGACCTACCTTGGCTGCGTTTCTGGCTTTGAGGCCCCTTACAAGCTCCCCCTGAGCAGCGATGCTGTGGAACAGCTCCAGGGGGGACCCACAGCCCTGCTCGCCATTGGGCATGTCTGCCATCTTCCGGGAAGATGTTCACAGCTGGCTAGGGTGCTAGCAGATTTGCTCAGTGGTCCAGACAAGACTGTGGGCAGAGAAGAGGGACAGAAAGAGATGAACAAACCACGGCAAGCTGTTTGCCCTTTACTGTTACCTGGTTCTTCTTTCCAAAAAGGTTGGAGATGAGTTGTGATAAAAGGCGTAGATAATATAACATTAATAAAAATATAAACAGAAATATGGAGCCAGGAAACAGGAGAAAAAGAGGAAGGACAAATGTTAATGGTGAGGTTGAAAAGAACTGCTGTGACTTATAGGCTTAGGGAGGGCAAAGAAAGACCCCTCCCAACCAAGGACAAGTGAGCATGTGCTGAGGCATCCTTGTGCCTCACACCTTGTGTCCACAGGAAGGACTCGTGTTTGCTCAGGGAGCAGATACCAAGGTGCTTTAGTGAACCTAAGCCCACCAGGGCTAGAAACAATTGGTAAACTGCAATTACTCTTTGTCTTAATTGCTCTAGGGGATGAACTCCTAGGCCTTTGCAGTCATAACCAACGTATTACTGAACAAACAGCTTCCTTTGCTGAACAGCTTCCTTTGCTGGTCAGCTGTCCTGTTCTCAGAAGGAGAGCCTGGGAGGAGGCAGGGCCTTATCCCTTCTGGTTTGCAAGTGAGGCAAGAACCACATATAGCCTGTTCACTCCACAGGCTGCCTTAATTAACAGCAAACCTTTAAAGATGTCCTTGGGCCTCCTATTAGTCATTATTTATTGCTAACCTTGGAAAAGGTGGGGCAAGGGCAGGCTATCTGAGGTCGCCTTGGGGCTGAGGCAGGCCAGGATCAGCCCCTCTTGGGTCGGTTACTTCCCTTTTCTGAGTGTCAGCTTCCTCATCTATAAAGCAGAACCCTTGGAGATGTCTATCACTTACCTCAAGGGCTGCTATGAGAAGAAATGAGAAAAAAGTGACATGGTGGCATTTTACAGGCTGTAAAGCAAGGAACAAGCCCACTGCAAGTGTTACATGTCAGGACTCCAGAGGCCGGCTGAGCCCCAGCCCCATCTGAAACCTGCTGATACACCTTGAACAAGGAGGACGCCAGAGCAGCTAACTTCCAGAACTGAAGTCCTGTGTCTGGTGTTCTTCTAGTGAGAAGTGAAGTTGAAAGTCACTCAGTCGTGTCCAGCTCTTTGTGACACCATGGACTATACAGTCCATGGAATTCTCCAAGCCAGAATACCGCAGTGGGTAGCCTTAATACTGCAGTGAGTAGCCTTTCTCTTCTCCAGAGGATCTTCCCAACCCAGGGATCGAACCCAGGTCTCCTGCATTGCAGGCGGATTCTTTACNCTTTGTGACACCATGGACTATACAGTCCATGGAATTCTCCAAGCCAGAATACCGCAGTGGGTAGCCTTAATACTGCAGTGAGTAGCCTTTCTCTTCTCCAGAGGATCTTCCCAACCCAGGGATCGAACCCAGGTCTCCTGCATTGCAGGCGGATTCTTTACCAGCTGAGCCACAAGGGAAGCCCTTGCAAGCACCTTATATAACACTGATACATATCAATTCACTGACGCCTACAGCAATCCTATGGGACGATTTGTTGTCTCTGTTGTGTGGACGAGCAAACTGAGAGGCTAAAACACTTGCTCAAGACAACACAGTAAGCAGGTGGTCGAGATGGGACACAAACTCAGGCAGTTTGACCCTAGAGCCTACACTCTCTAACATTAACCTGTCTACTTAACTGTCATGAGCCTCAGTCTCTCAACTGTGAAACGGGGATAACAATAATGACACTGACTTGCAGGGCTGGCCACGGATTAAGTGGGATGACACGGGTAAGTAAACAGCCCAGCACAGCGTCAGCCGCAGAGTAGAAGTTTAACGAAGGATGATTTTGTTTCTTTACTCACTGGAAATTTCCTTCTAGGAGCTCTATGAACAAAACACGAATTTTATTTTTACTCATCCATTTGTTAAGTATCTGTTTAAAAATATGTAATATTTAAACCAATCTTTAAAGTCAATGAAACCATAATATTGAAACCAGGGTGGGAGAGCAGCCAGTTTCTTTCCCTTCCGGGAATTGCCTCAATTCCTGGAAAGGGAGGCCTGTAAGAAAGAAATGTGGAAGAACCTTCTGACAAGCACTGGAGGGGAGAAGCTCTCAGGCCCATGTCAAAGAGCAATCAAAGTGACTTCAAGGCGCAAACGATCAAAGATCACGTCCAGATGCTTTACACAGGATCCCCAGTTCTCCCAAGCTGCAAACCTGGGTGGCACAGAATCTGCCCTGCATTAGCGACCGGAGGCAGCTGGCTCAGGCAAGTGAGAACCACCCTCTGAAGCTCCATGCCAGAGCAGCTGAGCCAGGATCTGATGCCAAAGCCCCCTCGACTGTGTCGTGCTCTCAAATTCTAATGCTTCCCCTGCCTGGCATGCTTCCTGCCCTCCCCTGCCCTTGTCTCACTAATGCAAACCTTGGCTCCTCTTTGCAGCCCTTCCTGGGCCCTGCGCCTGCGGGGGCACGCTGGCTGCCCCGTCTGGTGGCCCCCGAGACTCGTTAGTGAGGTAAGTGGAGCACTCACACTGCACGTGGCCATTTATGAGAACGCCCTCCAGAGAAGGCAAGCAGTGGGCTTTACTCTTTCACGTGCTTCTAGTGCCTGGCACAGAGTAGCTTATCAAACAAACTGATGACTCATGAGTACAGGTTACTGAATAAACCTCATAAATCAACTAGTTAACCTTTCCCCCCTCTGGTTTATATCCTCTTATAATATCTCTGCAAGCACTTTTTCCAGTTTAAGGTAGATTTCCCCCGTCTGCACTTCAGAAGGCCTCTTAAAACGTCCCGACCGTGCGCAGAGCCTTAGTTTTACCCCACGTCTGGCTTCCTCAATCATTGTGAACATCTGCCCACTATCCTGGTCATTCTTTTTAGAAACCCCTTTGGTTTCCCCCTGTCCTTCCAAATATGTGGTGTTCTGCATGAAAGGACACAAGTGAGCAGGACCAAAATCAAGTACAGATTAAAATTACCCTACTAAATTCCTAGGGAAAGTGCCAGGTAGAATGACTCAGTGAGCCCTTGACGGCCAATCTCCCCTTGCCATGGAGCAGACAACTGCAAAGCATCAGTTAGATGAACTAAGCCTGAATTTAGGATCCCTGTTGTAGGGAAAAAACATGTTACTTTTAAACATCAGAATCCCATTTAAGTAAGAAACCAGACTGAGGAAACAGCAGGTGTATTCTCCCTGCTGTCAGGATCACTCACTGCATGGGAATCAGCCACAATATAAAGCTCGTGTGTGTGGATCTGATGCAACTTCCTGAATGAGGACAGAACTTCAGGAGTGATCAGAGACAAAGAGAATGGAACTACCATTGCCCTCATTTCAGGCATCCATCCATTTAGCCCACTTATGGGCAGATATTCTCAGTTTTCCTTCTCATCTAGTCAACTTTCTCCTTCATTTCTTTGTTAAATCACTTTTAGAATTTAACTTCAGAGGTTTTTAACCCAGAGTTCAGAACCTCTGAAACAAAGTGAACAGTCTGCCTACACACAGACATGTGGTTCGAAGTAGAGTAACCAGGTTTCGCTACTTTCTCAAAGGGGCCCAAGACGCCCAGAGGCTAAGGACCATTGTCCTCAGTGCTTACCATGTAAACTGCAAACAGGGCTCTGAGTCTTTGTTAAGCGAAAGTGCCTCATCTATTTCACAAATACTACAATCTAAAGCAAAGTGAAGAAGCTATCATCTGTGAGGTAATCTATGACCTCCTCTAGAAAAAGGGCTGGGAGTGAGCAGAGCAGAACTGCCTACTCCACAGCAGAGTAGGACAGTTTAGGGGAAAACGAAAAGGATTGTGGAAACAAACTCTTCCTCCGTCTTTTTAAAGAAGTTGAACCTTGAGCTCATTTTGAAAGGTTCCACTGTTCCCCAGGAGCACAAGAGGCCCTGAAGAAACCGGGGACAGTTTTGGGATGAGGAATGGAAAGAGGAATTACAGAACTACAACATGACGCTCCCTTGGGCCACTCTGAAGTCATCTCACAGATTAGATCAGAATACACTGACTCTGCAGTTTGTGGGGAGGGTGGCATCGTGCACGACTGCCAGCCCTGGAGCAGCTGAGAAGAGCAGGGACCTTCTAGGTGCCTGGAATATTACCAAGGTGGGGTATCACCAACTGCACCCTAGCACCTGAGTGTGGATGACAATGGCCGTGGACTGTCAAGTTTCCAGAGGACAAGAAAATGATTTCTTTCCAGCAATGAGTCCTTTAATGGTTCAAGCCTTGGAACAGGTGGAACTCCTCTGTCTTTTAAATACTGAGAGGAAAGCTTACTTTCTCTTCTAAATGATAAGATGAACATTATCTTAAAAGGCAAAGAGGACATTAATCTACATTAAGCCAGGCATAAGCTACTTAGGAGGAGAAGGCAATGGCACCCCACTCCAGTCCTCTTGCCTGGAAAATCCCACGGATGGAGGAGCCTGGTAGGTTGCAGTCCATGGGGTCGCTAAAGGTCAGACACGACTGAGCGACTTCACTTTCGCTTTACACTTTCATGCACTGGAGAAGGAAATGGCAAGCCACTCCAGTGTTCTTGCCTGGAGAGTCCCAGGGAGCGGGGAGCCTGGTGGGCTGCCGTCTATGGGGTCACACAGAGTCGGGCACGACTGAAGCGACTTAGCAGCAGCAGCAGCAGCAGCAAGCTACTTAGGAGTTCAAGGTGAGATACTGTGGATGGATATGGACTACTTGAGTCGCATCAGTCGTGCCCGACTCTGCGCCCCCACAGACGGCAGCCCACCAGGCTCCCCTGCCCCTGGGTTTCCAACACTCTGGGAAAAAGCTGGTACCAATACTCAATAAACTCTAAGCCTAGCAAAAGATGGCAATACGTACCAGGTGGCAGGAGTCACTGCAGAGGTGGCCACTGGTCACACCCAGGAGCTGAGACTGCCCAGTGCAGCTCCAGCTCTTAAATAGTCTTGCCCTCTTTCTTTCAGTTTCCTTTTCAAAAAACACTCTTTTCTCTCTCTCTTATTGGTTTCCTTTTTGCCCCACCCTCTACCACTTGCGTGTAGGAGTTTCTTCTAAACGACCCCATTTCTCAGAAACACTTCAACCTCATGACCAACCTCTTGGAGGGCGGGGCATGTGGGTGGAGACCAGGGAAACTCTTGAGAACCAAGCTGTTAGCTGGTCATTGCATCAGCCACCCTACACCCCAGGCTGGCCT
>SJYA01003956.1:0-35978 GCA_006410615.1 Neotragus moschatus | reverse complement strand
TTTTTTTTTTTTTTTTTGGTGTTCAGTTTTTCTTTTTTCTGGTTTTATATAGCACATGTACATGCATGTGTGTATATATTTTTTCTCACTCCATTATACCTCTACTAGTTTATTAGGCATGACTTATCATTCTTCTTCTGTGATCTCCTTGGATATCTTTAATATATCATTAAATTACAAACATCTAAGGGGCTCCCCAGATGGCTCAGACCTAGGTTCAGTCCTTGAGTCAGGAAGATCTCCTGGAGAAGGAAATGGCTCAGCTGGACATGACTGAGCAACTAACACTCATTTTTAAGGTTATTTAACCCTCTTTTAGAATAATATATACATTTTTCAATAGTTTATTTCTAATCATCCATTCACAATTTATATGCTACTGCAGTCGTGTATTTTAATTTTATATTATTTGTTAACCCCTTGAAACCATTCAGTTCAGTTCACTTGCTCAGTCCTGTCTGACTCTTTGGGACCCCATGGACTGCAGCATGCCAGCTTCCCTGTCCTTCACCAACTCCCAGAGCTTATCAAACTCATGTCCATCGAGTCAGTGATGCCATCCAACTAGCTCAACCTCTGTCATCCCCTTCTCCTCCTGCCTTCAATCTTTCCCAGCATCAGGGATTTTCCCAAGGAGTCAGTTCTTAAGAGTGTAGTATTGTTTTAAACAGTCAGTGCTTTAGAATATTTATCCAAATATTTAATGTAATATTTGGTCATTTTTTTTCTTTTTATTTCTCAAACATTCTTATGAAGATCACTTCCTCTCAGGAGAGCACAATTTGGAATTTTCTTTCATGTCAAGGACCCTCATAAGAATATTAAAATGTCTTTACTTTTCCCTCATTCTTAAAATGATATCTTCACTGGACAAAAATTCCAGATTGACCGTTACTTTCCCTCTGAACTATAAAGTTATTTTTCTATACTCTGCTTCCAACCACTGTTGGGATGGAAAAATTAATTATCAGTATAATTGTCATTTTTTTTGGAGGTAACATTTCTTTTCCATCTGGATGCTTCGAGGGTCTTCGCTTTGTCTTTGGTTTTCTGCACTTTCACTATGATGAACCCAGTGAAACTTATTTATTTGTCTCACTTTGGACACACTGACTGTGTGTCCCATGGACAGAGAAGCCTGGTGGGCTCCTGGGGTTGCAGTCCATGGGGTTGCAAAGAGTCAGACACGACTGAGCAACTAACACTAACACTTATATGGGGGCAGGGTCTCCTATTAGTCCCTGAGCACAGAATATCTTAAATTCTCAATATTTCAAATTCTCAGTGTTCTCTGAGGCCGTAAAAATTAAAGCCCATCCCCCACCCCCATTTTAGCAATGCTGTCAAGGAGAGGGCTGTTTTCAGAGTTCCGTTTCCATCTCTGGGTTCTCACTTCATTTAAATCTGAGCTCTCTCAGAGTAGTTCTTACTGTTGCCAGCAATTGATTGCAAAAAAATTTTTTTTAACTATTTTCTATGGAAGTTTTAGTCAGAGTGTCTTGTTCTTTATGCCACAAGAAATAAATTTCTTCCTTTCACCCCGGAATTCAACTTTTTATTTTGGTAAATTTTTAATTAAAAATAGAATAAAAGAATTTCCATGTTTTCAGTTTTATCAGTGATGCTCTTATTTTTATACAAAGTAACACATCCCTGGGATTGATGTCTTCTTTACTCAATATGATTCATCACAGCTTTGCAAATGCTCATTCAATGAACATGAATTAAGTTCTTACTACTTGCCAGACTTGTGTTATTCATATTTGTATACAGTATCTCATTCCATGTACTCATCAGAGAGAGAGGATTCTAGGGCTGCCCTATATATTGAAAAGGAAAAACAGTATCAGATAGAACTCTGTACAAAGCTACTATTGCTTGTTATGTGCCTGTATTAATAGGTCTACATATATACTCCCGGTTAATCCTTGTATGCATAAATGAGCAAACAAATAAACATAGCAATAAATAAATCCAAAATACATGAATGACTTTAATGCTGTGAAGGAATGGTTAGGGAGTTTGGGCTCTAATACCAACTATGACAATTCTTAAGACTAAAAGGCTGGACTGCTCATGCCATTTCTCTGTCCGACAGTGCCCTAGATCAGGAGGAGATAATGATACTCCACCTAATGTAATAAAAGGCATCCCCAATGTCTCACTAGTAAAGAATCCACCTGCCAATGCAGGAGACCCGGGTTCGACCCCTGGGCCAGGAAGATGCCTTGGAGAAGGAAATAGCCACCCACTCCAGCATTCTTGCCCAGAAAATGCCAGGGACAGCGGAGCCTGGTGGGCTAGAGTCCATGGGGTCACAAAGATTTGAACATAATTTAGTGACTAAACAACAGCAATGTAATAAAAAGACGGATTAAATAAACTGTAAAAAAACACCAGTACTAGGTATCTCTTTCCTCTTAATCAAGTTATCTTTGATAACTTATCAGTTCTGTGACCTTGGACAGGTTATTAAACCTCTGTGCACCTCAATTTCTTAATCTATGCAATGTAAATAATAATAATTAATATTATTTTACCATTGATATAATAATTACTATATTATTATTTTATTACATTGTCCTGATTACTAAATAACTTAATATATGAGTGCTTAGAACATTATCTTGAACATGGTTTAAACCTTCATAGATTTTAGCTATTCTCAGCAGTTACAGTCTCAATTTAAGAGAAACTCTAAATTGTACTAGCTTTTTCAACATAAGAAATAACATTTTTAAAAATTTATTTCCTCTAATTGTAAAATAAGAACACATTCATATGACACACAAAGATAAATCAGAAAGGCATTAAAAAAAAAAAAAAGTAAAAGCAGCCAAAAATGGCACTCCTGTTAAAGATTGCTGTAACATTTTAGGTTCAGAAACGAAAATGTTAGTAGTGGTAGGTCTCTGCATGTGGGAGCGGGGTGATTTTTAACTTTATGTAGTAGGTACACAATGTTGATATAAGTTTAACTATAGGTATATTCAAGCAATATACACACATGTTGTTGTTTAGCAGCTAAATCGTATCCGACTTTTACAGGCTCCTTGTCCATGGGATTTCCCAGGCAAGAATACAGGAGTGGGTTGCCATTTCCTTCTCCAGGGGATCTTCCCAATCCAGGGGTCAAACCCATGTCTCCAGCTTAGCAGGTGGCTTCTTTACCACTGAGCCATCTGGAAACCTATAGGCATATGTAGACGTATCTAGTTGTCTCTTTATAATTCAGTCACTGGAATAGGGCCAGTCAGCAGTGTCTAGATTAAGACTTTACTCGAGTCAGTCCTCTCTTCTCTTCTTTCTTCATCCATATGTTCATTCAATCCAGCATCTATATTCATTTGTGCATCCATTCGTCCATTTATTTCCTATGTGCAAGGCTCTGTGCTGGCTGTTAGGGACAAATAGAGGGACGTGTATTGTGTGCCAGATGAAAGCGCAGGGTAGTGCAGGAACACAGAAGTAAGGGCACCTGCATCCACCCCAGAGGGTGAGTGAGAGGTACAGAGCTGCGGAGACCTACGTGAGGCTCACGGAAAGTTTGCTTCAGAGCTTGTGTTGAAGACAAGTCATTGGCAGCTCAGCAGCAAAGAATCCGCCTGCAGTGAAGGAGACCTGAGTTCAATCCCTGGGTCAGGGAAATACCCTGGAGGAGGAAATGGCTACCCACCCCGGGATTCTTGCCTGGAGAATTCCACAGACAGAAGAGCCTGGCAGGCTACTGTCCATGGGATTTCAAGGAGTCGGACAGGACAGAGTGACTAATTTTCACTTTCAGGAGTTTGCCAGGTACACACGGATAAGAAATGCATTCCTTGGATGAGAATGCTTAGTGATGTCTGGAAAACCTGCTTCCTTCTAAGCCAGTGAAGACTGCTGGTTCTGTCCTCCCTGGAAGACCAAATCTCCCTTGAGAGCTGAAAGTAAGGGCATTCAGTCCAGTCGCTCTGTCCTGTCCGACTCTGCAACCCCATGGACTGCAGCAGGTTAGGCTTATCTGTCCATCACGAACTCCAGGAATCTGCTCAGTCTCACATCCCTTGAGTCAGTGATACCAACCATCTCATCCTCTGTTGTCCCCTTCTCCTCCTGCCTTCAATCTTTTCCAGAATCAGCAGCTTTTCCAATGAGTCAGTTCTCTGCATCAGGTGGCCAGAGTATTGGAGTTTCAGCTTCAGCATCAGTCTTCCAATGNAAGTCATTGGCAGCTCAGCAGCAAAGAATCCGCCTGCAGTGAAGGAGACCTGAGTTCAATCCCTGGGTCAGGGAAATACCCTGGAGGAGGAAATGGCTACCCACCCCGGGATTCTTGCCTGGAGAATTCCACAGACAGAAGAGCCTGGCAGGCTACTGTCCATGGGATTTCAAGGAGTCGGACAGGACAGAGTGACTAATTTTCACTTTCAGGAGTTTGCCAGGTACACACGGATAAGAAATGCATTCCTTGGATGAGAATGCTTAGTGATGTCTGGAAAACCTGCTTCCTTCTAAGCCAGTGAAGACTGCTGGTTCTGTCCTCCCTGGAAGACCAAATCTCCCTTGAGAGCTGAAAGTAAGGGCATTCAGTCCAGTCGCTCTGTCCTGTCCGACTCTGCAACCCCATGGACTGCAGCAGGTTAGGCTTATCTGTCCATCACGAACTCCAGGAATCTGCTCAGTCTCACATCCCTTGAGTCAGTGATACCAACCATCTCATCCTCTGTTGTCCCCTTCTCCTCCTGCCTTCAATCTTTTCCAGAATCAGCAGCTTTTCCAATGAGTCAGTTCTCTGCATCAGGTGGCCAGAGTATTGGAGTTTCAGCTTCAGCATCAGTCTTCCAATGAATATTCAGGATTTATTTCCTTTAGAATTGACTGGTTTGATCTCCTTGCAATCCAAGGGACTCTCAAGAGTCTTCTCCAACACCATAGTTCAAAAGCATCAATTCTTTGGCACTCAGCTTTCTTTATAGTCCAATTCTCACATCCATACATGACTATTGGAAAAACCATAGCCTTGACTAGACAGACTTTTGTTAGCAAAGTAATGTCTCTGCTTTTTAATATGCTGTCTAGGCTGGTCATAGTTTTAATTCTAAGGACCAAGCATCTTTTAATTTCATGGCTGCAGTCACCATCTGCAGTGATTTTGGAGCCCCCAAAAATGAAGTCTGTCACTGTTTCCATTGTTTCCCCATCTGTTTCCCATGAAGTGATGGGACCAGATGCCATGATCTTCATTTTTTGAATGTTGAGTTTTAAGCCAGCTTTTCACTCTCCTCTTTCACTTTCATCAAGAGGTTCTTTATTTCCTCTTCGCTTTCTGCCATAAGGGTGGTGTCATCTGTGTATCTGAGGTTATTGATATTTCTCCTGGCAATCTTGATTGCAGCTTGTGCTTCATCCAGCCTGGCGTTTTGCATGATGTATTCTGCATATAAGTTAAATAAGCATGGTGACAATATACAGCCATGATGTACTTCTTTCCCAATTTAGAACCAGACCATTGTTCCATGTCTAGTTCTAACTGTTGCTTCTTCACCTGCATACATATTTCTTAGGAATCAGGTAAGGTGGTCAGATATTCCCATCTCTTGAAGGGTTTTCCACAGGTTGTTGTGATCTACACAGTTAAAAAGTTTGGCATAGTCAATAAAGCAGAAGTAGATTTTTCCTGGAATTTTCTTGCTTTTTCTATGATCCAATGGATTTTGACAAATGACCTCTGGTTCCTCTGCCTTTTCTAAATCCAGCTTGACCATCTGGAATTTCATGGTTCATGTACTGTTGAAACCTGGCTGGGAGAATTTTGAGCATTACTTTGCTAGCATGTGAGATGAGTGCAATTGTGTGGTAGTTTGAACACTTTTGGCATTGCCTTCCTTTGGGATTGGAAGGAAAACTAACTTTTTCCAGTCCTGTGACCACCGCTGAGTTTTCCATATTTGCTGGCATATTGAGTGCAGCACCTTAACAGCATCATCTTTTAGGATTTCAAGTAGCTCAACTAGATTTGCATCACCTTCACTAGTTTTGTTTGTAATGATGCTTCCTAAGGCCCACTTGACTTTGCATTTCAGGATGTCTGGCTCTAGGTGAGTGATTGCACCATGGTGGTTATCTGGAAGAAATGGATTGGTGGTGGTGGTTGTTTAGTCGCTCAGTCAAGTCTGACTCATTGCAACTCAATGGACTGTACCCCACCAGGCTCTTCTGTCCATGGGATTTCTCAGGCAAGAATATTGGAATGGGTTGCTATTTCCTTTTCCAAGGCATCTTCCCAACCCAGGGGTCAAACTTGTATCTCCTTCTTGGCATGCAGATTCTTTACCACGGAGCCTCCTTGGAAGCCATTGAATGGATTATTAGTAAGTAAACCTTGGGCACCAAGGTTTAGAAGGCTAGAACAAGAGGACAGCCATCAGCTCAGAACCAGAAAGCCTGAGCCTATATCCCCTGTCTGCCATTCACAAGGTGTTTGAACCCAAGCAAGATCTTTATTCAATGAGTCTTGGATGTCCTTATCTAAAAAGAAATACCATAGCATCAATTTTCTCCATCATCTTTCCTTTGCTGGATGCTTAAAATGGCAACATGTTTGACTGTGAAGAGAAATGACTGCAGCTACTGTAAAAAGAGTTTATGCAGAAAGAGATTAAGCTTTGAAGTCAGCCAGGCTACAGTCCCAAGTTTTGCTCTGCCACTTGCTAGATAAGGGTTACATGATATACGGTATGTAAAGCACCTGGGAAATGCCCATCGTCAAATCCTCTTAACTGTTGGTTCTTTGAACTTGGAGTCATAAGACAGTAACACCTCCAGCATTTAGTGACATTTTGAGACTAAGATAAATTTCCCTGTTACCTCATCTATAAATAGAGATGTCTCACAAGGTTTTGGCCCCGTGATGTCTCTTTAGGTAATATGTGGGGAATGTCTTAATCAGCTCAATGGTACCGAAAGGATGTGACTACTCGTTACATGGTAATTTGTACAATGAGATATATTGCTGAGAAGATGAGTAACATGGTGAGGGTCCTGTCCTACAGTACCAGAATGAGAATGAGAGATGAAGCATAACGATGTTTCTCCTGCTTTCTGATCTATGCAGAAGGTGAATTACCAGAATCTAATGTCCAGAAAGGGGCTTCCCATATGGCTCCGTGGTAAAGAATCCACCTACCAATGAAGGAGACGTGCGATTGCTTCCTGGGTTGGAAAGATACCCTGGAAGAGGAAATGGCAACCTACTCTAGTATTCTTGCCTGGGAAAACCCACAGACAGAGAAGCCTAGCAGGCTACAGTCCATGGGGTCACAAAGAGTCAGACACGACTTAGTGACTAAGGGACAACAGAGTACAGAGAGGCCACAGCAGAACAAGTGTATTCAGTATAATCGGATGTAATGAAATGGACACTAATTTAGAATCCAGAGCCCAGATTTCTTTTTAGATTCTGACCCATGCTGACCTTTTGAAGATCAGAGCAGGAGCATCTTTGGACTGTGGGACAGATAACTTGCCTGTGTTTATCAGGCAATTGTTGTTTTGTATTGAAGAATAGTCGATTTACAATGTTGCATTCGTTTCAGGTGCACAGCTAGTGATTCATATACACACATCCTTTCTTTTTCAGATTCCTTCCCCATATAGGTTACTATAGAATATTGAATTCCCTATGCTATATAGTAGGTCCTCATTGATTATCTGTCTTATATATAGCAGTGTATATATGTTAATCCCAAACTCCTAATTTATACCTCTCTGCCATGTTTCCCATTTGGTAAATACAGGTTTGTTTTTAAAGTCTATGAGTCTGTTTCTGTTTTGTAAGTTAATTCATTTGTATCTTTTTTTTTTTAGATTTCACATATAAAGTGAGATAGTATGATATATTTCTTTCTCTTTCTGATTTATTTCACCTAATACTATAATCTCTAGGTCCACCCATGTTGCTGCAAATGGTGTTATTTCATTTATTTTATGGTTGAGTACTATTCCATTGTATACGTGTACTATATCTTTCTTATCCATTCTTCTGTTAATGGACACATAGGTCTTGCCTACATGTAAATAGTGTGTTCATTACCATCACCCAGAAAAGTATCTTTTATGAGTTAGCTGAATGAATAAATGAAGCCCTTTTTACAATTAATTTTCTCCCCTATGCAATGGAGTCTCCTGCACTGATGAGAGGCTCTGTCCTATCTTGTAGGAGGATTTAATATGGCCTTCTCCTACAAGTTCCACCAGAGATCTCCGTATGTCCATAAGTTAGGTGCCTTTACAACTTCCAAACAGCTGTGTCTTAAGTTGCCTTCTTCATTGGAACCAAAGATAAACAAAATAAAACAAATAGTTTCTGGTAATAATACTCAAGATACAAAAAGGACAGATATCTAGCTATCCCCCATTCTTAAAAATATTCAAATTCATAATCCAGCATCTTAGAAGCCTCATATAAAATAATCAGATAAGAGAAAGGGATGGAAGATTTTGAAGGTTTCCTAATAAGCCTTAGATTGTAACTGCAGTTGCTAAGTCCCCAGTTTTCACCAGAGCTGTAGAGGGAAACCACTGAGTAAAGGAATGATATCCTGAAAGACAGCAAGTTCTTGGAAGTAAACTCAGGGTCAGTCTGGGATAAGTCATGTCCCCTGTGCATCACAGAGAACCTGGGCCCAGGTGAGAAGTCAGGCCTGATCCCTGGGCCAAGGCCCTGACGCACATGAAAAGCCTGGGAGGTGGAGAAATGACAACACTGCACAGGAAATGCTGGGATCAAATGTATACAGTGTTCAGTGATGGCAACAAAAAGACTAGAAAACGCTGCCTGAAGATAGGGAGAAAAGGCCAGAAAGGCTGTCTCGAGAATATTTTCTTCAGTGTAGTCTTAACAATATGAATCTTAGTTCAGCAAAATCTTCATATTGCCAGATTCATAGCTTTGAAAATAATGCTGGGATTAACCGAGCTTCTATCACTACACCTGTGTAAAGTGGGTCCTAGTGGGCAGTAAACAGATAGGAATAATGGTTTGAATGCTGGGCTAATTTGAGTTCCTGTGAGTCATAAAAAGTTTCATTTGCCCATGAAAACACTCAGAATTTTACATACTGAAAAAGAAAGGAACCAATAAGAGGAGACAGTCTGCCTCCATCACATCAGCATGGCTCAGAGAGACGGGACTTTGATCAAAGCAATGTGTCGAGAGAGCCACGTTCTGCCAAGAAACATATGGCTTAGTTGCCCACTTCTGTCTCCTCCACTCTGTCTTCCACGGGCCAGGTTCACTGGCAGTGAGAAATTTTGTCCTGACAAAATAGATTTGCTTGAGCTCCTCTGCTCCAGAGCTGATAATATGTCCTAGAAACACCTCACTGGGCTGTGTCATTTTGCACTTCAAGTCTTGGGTCTATTTCCAGAACTGAAACATAAGTGACATCGTAGACTCTCTCTTCTTCCAAAGCTCTCTGGGTCTAAAAATAAATCTTAACCTTGCAAAGCTCAGCCTGTGATTCACCTTTGCTTTAGTTTTGTTAAAAAGAAATATTAAAGTTAGCAGAACTGCAATCAGAATTTTAAAATTTCAAAATTAATATCCTTAGATACAACCATAATACGTGGGTTGGTATGTGTGCATACGTGTGTGTGTGCGCGTGGGTGCCATTTCTAAATTACCAGTATGTACCTGATACAACCATTATGTCATAGGATGATCCCAAAGATTATATGTATTATTATATATTTGCCATCACTTCATGGCAAATAGAAAGCGATAAAAGGGGAAATAATGACATATTTTATTTCGCTTGGCTCCAAAACACTGCAGACAGTGATTGCAGCCATGAAATTAAAAGATGCTTGCTCCTTGGATGGGAAGCTATGATAAACCTAGACAGTGCATTCAAAAGCAGAGATGTCACCTTACTAACAAAGGTCCATATAGTCAAAGCTATGGTTTTTCTAGTAGTCACGTACTGACATGAGAGTTGGACCATAAAGAAGTCTCAGTGCCAAAGAACTGATGCTTTCGAACTGTGATACTGGAGAAGACCCCCCCCTTGGACTGCAAGGAGGTCGAATCAGTCAGTCCTAAAAGAAATCAGCCCTGAATCTTCATTGGAAGGACTGATGCTAAAGCTAAAGTGACAATACTTTGGCCACTTGATACAAAGTGCTGACTCACTGCAAAAGACCCTGATGCTGGGAAAGATTGAAGGCACAAGGAGATGGGGACAACAGAGGATGAGATGGTTGGATAGCATTACCCACTCAATGGGTCTGAGTTTGGGCAAATTCTGGGAGATAGTGAAAGACAGGGAAGCCTGGCATGCTGCAGTCCATGGGGTCACAAAGAGTTGGACGTGACTTGGCCACTCAACAACATCAACAACACATGTATTATTGTCTTCAAAAGTAAGCTAGACAAAGTGCTATGCTGTGTGCTTAGTTGTTGAGTCATGTCAGACTCTTTGCAATGCCATGAACAGTAACCCATCAGGCTCTTCTGTCCATGGGGATTCTCCAGGCAAGAGTATTGGAGTGAATTGCCATGCCCTTCTCCAGGAGATCTTCCCAACGCAGGGATCGAATCCAGGTCTCCCACATTGCAAACAGATTCTCTACCATCTGAGCCACCAGGAAAGCCCAAGCTAGACAAAGTATGTACACTCAAATCTATCTGGTTTTAATGCTGTGTTATTTCTACTTAGCCATGCTGATTTATAAGGTTCTTATCCTCAAAAGGAGAGGAATTGGTATTTCAAGAGCCACGTAGAATCTCAGAACAATAGAGTTAAAAGTTTCCTTGGAGCACATTTGCTGACATTTCAGGTGTCGAGTGCACTGTCTCTTCCAGCTTGGGCACCGAGCAGACACTCAGCGCAGCCACAAGGATGCACTGTCAGTCACCCCTCCCGGCGTGTCATCACACCCTATCATTAGTTGTTAGAGGCAACGAGCACGCTGACAAAGCATAACGCAAGATGCTTGACATTTCAGAGAGGAGCATCCCCCTCAGGCTGGGCCAGGAGCCCAGAGATGAGCAGCAAGGAAAGTCTTTTGGAGAAAGTTTTCTGTTTTACTATTCACCCTACTCCCTTTGGGGGCTTCCCAGGTGGCACTAGCGGTTAAAAAAAAAATCTTCCTACCAATGCAGGAGATACAAGAGATATGGGTTCAATCCTTGGGTCAGAAAATGGCATCCCTTGGAGTAGGAAATGGCAACCCACTCCAGTATTCTCGGCTGGATAATCCCACGGGCAAAGGAGCCTGGTGGCTACAGTCCATGGAATCGCAAAGAGTTGGACACGACCTGAGCGACTGAGCACTACTCCCTTTTATGGTCTCAGGTCTTGCAGAACAATTCACCGTAGTCAAGATGTGAAAACCACCTAAACGTCCATCAGCGGATGGATAAAGAAAATGTGATACATGCATGCACTAGAATATTATTCAGCCTAAAAATGAAAGGAGATTTTGCATCCTGCAATAATGAGTGAACCTGGAGGACAGTAAGCTAGATGAATTAAGCCAGCCACAGAAAGACATACTGTGTAATTCTACTTCTCTGAAGTATCTAAAATAGTTAAATTCATGGAATCAAAGGGTGGAATGGTGGTTGCTGGGGCCTGGGGAGAGGAAGAAATGGGGAGATATTAATCAATGGACATAAAACTTCAATTAAGCAGGATGAGTAAGTTCTAGAAATGTTTTGTCTAACATGATACTTACAGTTAACACTGTACCATTCATTTAAAAATGTGTTGACTATAGATCTCATGTACTTACTATGATCAAATAATTTAAAAAAAAAAAAAAAAGAAAGAAAGAAAGAACCAACTTAGGAGTCATGGCCAGGGAAAACATTACCTACAAATTCAGGGAGATCCATGACAGGCACCCAGCCATCAACTGACATCTTCTAACCATTGCCAGCTAGCAAGAATCAACAGGAACACCCTCTCCATGCTATGCAAAAGTGGAAAACTCTACCTAAGAATTTCACAAATCTCAGCATAAGTAATTGCTCAGAGCTCTCTCTGGTTCAGAATGGAGAACAAGAATTAAGAAGCAGCAGGAAAGTTTAACTCCACTTAGAATCGCACTGAGCCACACTGGAACAAGTAGGAAAAGAAAAATCTGAAATACTGATCCTGTCTTTACTTTGAGATTTTATATTTCCTCATGGTGGATATTTGGCATTAATTTTAGAAAGTCGCGCTCAAACTATGCTCGGCTTGACTACTGAGTTTTTTGGTGCCCCCTTAAATTTTGTTTCCAAGGTGAATGCCTCACCTGCCTCCCCCTGATCTCCATCCTCTGGTACATTCTGGGCTGTAGTGTGTAGACCCAAAAGTGGGCTCTGCCTCCTGCTAGTAGTGACGAAACCTCACTGTGCCTCAGTGCCCTTATCTGTAAAGTGGGGAGAATGGGAGTACCTCTCACTGAGTTGTGAAGTTTAAACTGAGTTAATACTGGACTGTGATAGAACATGGCCAGCCCCCTGGCAACTACAGCATTAAGTTATAAAAAGGACACATGATAAGTGTGAGCCCTTGCCATCCTGCTCATCCCCATTTCTCACCATAGCAACGACCCAGACAACTCGTGTGTGAAGCAAGGCTTGTGGCTGAACACTGAAAAGTGAAAGAGACTGGAAACTTTATGCCCCTCACCACATGCAGCTTAAATCTCACAGTAGATGTCCGTTCCCTGGGGCCTCTTCAGAAGGGCTCCGGCCCTCATGAGGCTCAGCTTCCTAACCTCCTCGTGACCCTCCCTCTTTCCTGCTCTCTGTCTTCTCCTCACCTTCTTGCTCCTATGTTGTCCAAGTTCTCGTCGGTCTGTACAGAATACGTCGGCCTTCTCCAGTCCCGTCCTCCTGTGTGAGGAAAACATGAAGCCGGTGTGTTTAATTAACAGAGATGCAGACACAGAGAACGAACTTGTGGACACAGCGGGGGATAGAATTCAGTTCAGTTCAGTTCAGTTCAGTCGCTCAGTCACGTCCCACTCTTTGTGACCCTGTGAATTGCAGCACACCAGGCCTCCCTGTCCATTACCAACTCCCGGAGTTCACTCAGACTCACGTCCATCGAGTCAGTGATGCCATCCAGCCATCTCATCCTCTGTCGTCCCTTTCTCCTCCTACCCCCAATCCCTGCCACCATCAGAGTCTTTTCCAATGAGTCAACTCTTTGCATGAGGTGGCCAAAGTACTGGAGTTTCAGCTTCAGCATTATTCCTTCCAAAGAACACCCAGGGCCGATCTCCTTCAGAATGGACTGGTTGGATCTCCTTGCAGTCCAAGGGACTCTCCAGAGTCTTCTCCAACACCACAGTTCAAAGAGGGTAGGGTGAACTGAGCGGGTAGCACTGACACATATACACTGCTGCTGCTCTTTGGTCACTAAGTCACACCTCGCTCTTTGTGACACCATGGACTACAGCTCACTAGACTCCTCTGCCCTTGGGATTTCCCAGGCAAGAGTACCAGGGTGGGTGTCCATTTCCTTCTCCAATATATACATTACCATGAGTAAAACGGATAGCTAGTGGGAAGTTTTCCAGGTGACACTGGTGGTAAAGAATCCGCCTATCAGTGCAGGTTAGACTTAACAGATGTGAGTTCAATCCCTGGGTTGGGAAGAGCCCCTGGAGAAGGGAATGGCTACCCACTCCAGTATTCTTGCCTGGAGACTCCCATGGACAGAGGAGGCTGGTGGGCTACAGTCCACAGGGTAGCACAGAGTTGGGCATGACTGAAGTGACTTAGCACAGTGGGAAGCTGCTGTCCAGCACAGGGAGCTCAGCTCAGTGCTCTGCGATGACCTACGGGGTGGGATGGGGACATTGGTGGGAAGGAGATCCAAGAGGGTGGGGATATATGTAAACACATAGTTGATTCAAGTTGTTGTATGGCAGAGACTAACACAGCATTGTAAAGCAGTTATCCTCCAATTAAAAGAGAAAGTATTTAGCACAGTGCCTGATGCATAAAAAGAATTCAGTAAATCCTACTGTTTTATTATTTATTATCATCACGTTTTCAGTCGATAAGTCGTGTCTGACTCTTAGTGACCCCATGGACTGTGGCTACTGGGATAGCCTTCACTACTTGTCCTTCCCTACATATCACTTTTAAAGTGATATATTATTGATAGTAAAAAAAAAAAAAAAGTCTGTGTAAATGATGACTTGCTGAACAACAGGGAGACAAAAGCCACCCACAAGGAGTCTGCAGGGAGCTGCCTCGGTGGCTGATTTCCCACCCCAGGGCGATTTTGATTGGAGACATAGTCTCACTGCATCCACACAAAGGAAGCAGAGTCACTGGGTTTCTTGCTTAGAGATCCCAGAATAGGTGTGCAATGAATGAGGGAAAGGGCGGTCCTCCGTCCCAGGTCACGAGAGAGCAAGAGACAGACAGCAGGGTAGCAAGCACCTGTTGTTTACAAGGTGGTTGGGGCAGAGGTCACTAACTTTGCACAGACTCAACTTGAAGTGGTTACTTTAGAATGTACCCTGAGCCAGGAAAGCAGGAACCTGTAGCAGGAACCCCAAGCTCAGGTCCTTATCTGAATGTCCAGATTCTAGTTAGGAGCAGGTAGTCAGAGTGTGAGATGCCTGGACAGTAACTCAAAATGTCTGTTTTCTCAACAGACAAGCTCAGGTTCAAGCCAGCTAATGTAACTTTTTTTTTTTTAATGTGCAAAAAGAACAGCCCAGAAACAGAAGAGGTTTTAAGTTGTTAACAATGAACTACTACCTAAGAAAGCCACCTCTTCACTTTGTAAATAGGAATATAGTGCAAATAGACCTAAAAGGAGATGAACACTTTAGGATTAAATGCAAACCCTAAAGTTGTATTGAGGTTGAGATTTTCAGTGATGTTGACAAAAAAAAAAAAAAAGTGGGGGGATTTCCATGTATGATGATGTAGGGACCTATGACGATAAACTTAAGAGGGTCCGAGAACTTGTTGTTTGTTGTTTAGTTGCTAAGTCATGTCTGACTCTTTGTGACCCCATGGACTGTAGCCCACAAGCTCCTCTGTCCATGAGATTTCCCAGGCAAGGCTACTGGAGTGGGTTGTCACTTCCTTCTCCAGGGGACCTCTCCAACCCAGGAACTGAACACACATATCCTGCATTGGTAGGCGGATTCTTTACCACTGTGCCACCAGGGAAGTCAAAGAACTGAGATTTTGGTGGTTTTGGTGACACCAACCGCAAGATACTTGGTGTCGGTGATTCCCAGCAACATATCAGTGGAATTTCCCTCTGGGACATTTGGACTTTCAACAGTGATGCTGAGAGTTTACACTCGTGTTGTTACTATGGAATATGAAGTCTTAATTTTGAAAGCTGTTGGGGGCATGTTAGAAAGTGGAGGGATTTTGAGGATGTAGGGATACTAGTGGGCTTCCCAGGTGGTGCTGGTGGTAAAGAATCTGCTTGCCAATGCAGGAGACATAAGAGACATGGATTTGATCCCTACGGCAGGAAGATCCCCTGGAGGAGGGCACGGTAACCCACTCTAGTATTTCTGCCTGGAGAATCCAATAGTCAGAGGAGCCGGGTGAGTTACAGTCCATGCGATCACACAGTCGAACACTGCTGAACTGACTTAGCATGCAAGCAAAGATCAAGTCCTAGGTGATATATGTAACTTTGGGGATTCCCTGGTGGCTCGGATGTTAAAGAGTCTGCCTACATTTCAGGAGACCAAGATTCAATTCCTGGGTTGGGGAGATGCCCTGGAAAAGGAAATGACAACCCACTCTAGTATTCCTGCCTAGAGAATTCCATGGACAGAGGAGCCTAGCAGCCTACTGTCCATGGGGTCGCAAACAATCAGACACAACGGAAGCGACTTAACACACACACAGATACTAGTACAGCCACTCCTCCCCCCAGCCAGACCCTCCTCGACTATTATACTCCTACGCATGGCAGCGTGTAAGCCTATCTTTTCTTAAAGGGCTATCTTTTGCGGCATCAGCATCTACCACGGTGGCGGCAGGAAATTCTGAGATGGTAGCGATAGAAAAGAGAAAGGAAATCAGGCGTTATCAGGCAACCACCAAAGGCTATCTTGCTGCTTCTGGACAGTGAGCACCATCAAGATAAGGACGCCGTCTCTCTGGGTCACTGCTCTAGCCTCAGTATGCAGCGCAGACCCTGGCACAGAGCAGTCTCTCAGGAGCAATTTGTTTCATTTATTTGATTGAGGTATAGTTTATTTTCGATTAATTTCTGCTGCACAGAGAAGTGATTCAGTCGTACGTGTATATATACATTCTTTTTCATTTTCTTTTCCATCAGGGTTTGTCACAGGATATTGAATGTAGTTTCCTGGGCTTTACAGCAGGACCTTATTGCCTATCCATTCCAAATGTGACTGTTTGCATCTTCTAACCCTGAACTCCCGGCCCGTCCTTCTGCCACTCCATGCCCCTTTGACAACCACAAGTCTGCTCTCTGTCAGTACATTTCTGCCTTGTAGAGAAGTTCATCTGTCTCACATTTTAGGTTCCACATATAAATGGTATATGGTATTTTCTATAGACATTGATGGATGGAAGTTATTGCCAGTGCAGCTGAAAAAAAGGAACCTGACGATGGAGTCTCATGACTGATGTCATATGAGCTCTTCCCTCTACCGTCATCCCAGGGAGGAGAAACCTGCATTTACCTCTTTCAGGAAAAGCCATTCTTATCCAGGTGACATAAGTTAGAAATCCAACCGCAAAGAAAACCATGATAATAGCCCAGATCCTGAAAACTTACTTCCTAAAGCTGGACTGCTGCTGCTGCTGTAAGTCGCTTCAGTCGTGTCCGACTCTGTGCGACCCCAGAGATAGCAGCCCACCAGGCTCCACCATCCCTGGGATTCTCTAGGCAAGAACACTGGAGTGGATTGCCATTTCCTTCTAGCCACTTTAAAATACCATGTCTGTCTCTCCGTGCCCCTTCCTGTGGGCAGATAGCCTGTTCTGTACTTGATAGATCTATTGACCATCCGCCAGTGTGGATTTGCCAGGCACATACTAAAATAATTTTTAAGTGTGACTTAGAGTTTTGCGGTGCTTAACATTTTGAATGTCCTTCAAAGTCCACTGTTTTGCCTAGTCTTCCCAGGAGCTCCATAGGAATATCAAGGCATATATAATTATTCCCACTTCAGGGTTTAAGGTAACTGATGATTTAAAGTTAGATGACTTTCCCAGAGCCATTCAGTTACTAAATGACAGTGCAACCCAGCGAGGTAGATTATGGTTTGTGCTTTATTTGTTTCCCATTTCTGTTAAGTAGATGGGGATACAGAAGCTTCGAGATTGGTTGGCTCACTCGAATTCATGCAGGTGCCATGGGTGGCAGAAAAAGGACTCAGGCCAACAAAGCCAGGCAACCCGGGTTTTCTTTCTAACATCCGTGCCGCCTGTCTTCTCCTTCTTCATTCTCAGTCCCCTGCCTCGTCCTGTCCAGATGACCCCCCTTTCCCAAAAGGTTCACCTTTATGATGTAAATCACATGACTGTCTGGCAAAAAAATGTGTCCCTTATTCCTTCGGACTTCACCAAACACCCTGTCAGTACCCGCTCGCCCTGACTTTGCATTTGTCCATTTTGCCCCTGCATCTCAGTCCGCAGCTCTCTGAAAGCAAGTGCAACGTCTTGGCCATCTCTTCATATCCCAGAGAAACTCTGGGATGGGCGCCAGGTACATGGCAAGGGGCACTGAACATGAGGTCTGAATGTATACGGCACTGCAAGCTGAAAATGCAACAAGCTGTATATACGTCAGATTCATTTATTCATTTTTACTCTTGCGTATACTTTGCTTTTTTCCCAAAAAACTGATGCTAAAAAATGTTTTTTATGTATTCGTGATTGCAGTTGTATTCTTGGGAAAGTGAAAGTGAAGTCACTCGTTGTATCTGACTCTTAGCGACCCCATGGACTGTAGCCTACCAGGCTCCTCCGTCCATGGGATTCACCGGGCAAGAGTACTGGAGTGGGTTGCCATTTCCTTCTCCATAATTGAGCCATATTAATGGGTGCTGTATTAGAAGGATATGCTTTTGTCACTCATTCCTTCTCTCACGAGTTCATTCGCTCAGATGAAGAGGTCTGACAGTTGTCTACAAGTATCCTGCCCAACATCTGGGGGAAGGGGGCTCCTTCAGCCCCACAGGACAATCTGGGTGGTACACCACACCATCCACTACAGAGAGCCTTGGTATAATTTGGATTCTCTCTCAGGCACAATAGGGAAGCCCGTGGAGCGAGCCTGGTATTTGCAATTGACCCGTCACTCCCTGTCAACTCTTGTTTTCTGTTGACATGATGCTGAGCCCTTGGTGCAGACCCAGATTGAATCAGTGACCCAGACTATGGGAAGCACTGGATTGTTTCTGCCTCCCTTGAGGCCTCTGCTCTGAGCAGCATTATTCCAGTCATGCCCCTGCAGCTACCCATCCCCCCCAAGCATGCCTTCCACTCAAGGGGGCCTGTGACACCCCACTCCACTCCATGTGCTCTGCCACACACAACCCGGCTGTCCCTGGAAAGCCAATTCCTCTCTACGCAGAAGTCTGAAGCAGGCTTCAAAGCACAATCTACTCCCCTATAGCTTTAAGACATTAGGGCAAAAATCACACATTCTGATCTAATACTTAATTTTTTTTTTTTTTTTCATATGAGAAACAGCCCCACCACGCTCAGAGGCTGGGGACTGGGCGAGCTTCCAGAGGCAGCTGCCTTGAGCCCATCTTAGCTGTGGCTTCACTTCCAGCTGTAGCAAAGGTCTGCCTCTGAAGCTCCAAGCATGGGCTCCCAGGCGGGCGCTGCCTGCTGGCTTCAGGCATCTGCCTTTCATCTGCCTCTAAGTAGGTTTCACGTTGCTGTTTTTAGTTCTTGCTACAAGGACAGCTCTTGGGCGGGGAAGCAGACACCCGCAGCGCTGGAGAGAAAGCAGAAGCATGATGATGGGAGAGTAAGAACAGTCTCATAGCAGGTCATCCTTGTACAGCTCTGTGTAGTCTGTAGACTGCATCCTCAGTCTCCCGATAAGAGCTAATGGCCCAGCCATAGCACCCCTGTTTTACTTAGGGATTAGAAGTGAAGAATGTTTATGCAGCTTGGTTCAGGTTGCACAGCATTGGGCACTCAAGGCAGCATTGTGATAGTCAAGGGGTGTGGGGGTACGTATGTGTGCTGCAGAGAGAGGCAGAGAATGAGTGGCACAGGTGCAGAGGCAGAAGCAAAGAGAAGCCTTTAAGATCTCTTCCAAACATTTCAGTCCAGTCCCTGCCCAATGCAGGAATGTCCTGGATAAGTTCCAGAAACCAAAAGTTTACTCATTGCCTCTCAAGTTAGACTACAGTGTCGTTGACTCTAAAGACTAAAGAAATGAAAATGTTAGTCACTCAGTCGTGTCTGACTCTTTGGGACCCCACGGACTGCAGCCTGCCAGGCTCCTCTGTCCGTGGCATTTTTCAGGCAAGAATACTGGAGTGGGTTGCCATACCGTTCTTAAGGAGATCTTCCCAACCCCAGGATATTAAACTGAAAATAGGAGGTAGTGAAACAGAACACAGACTCTAAACGATGGGCAGTTCTGGAGTTGAGTCTCAGCCATTCTACTTTGCATGTGACACAGAAAAGTAAAAGTGTTAACTGCTCAGTTGTGTCTGACTCTTTGTGACTCCATGAACTTTAGTCCACCAGGCTCCTCGGCCCATGGAATTCTCCAGGGAAGAATACTGGAGCGGATATGTTACACAGAAGAAGAGCTTAATATTGCCGCATCTTGGATGCTTCACCACACAGTAGTAATAATGTCCTTCATGAGAAAAGCTATGTAAAGCTCCTAGAACTTTCCAGGAGCACTTTCTGTAATGATGGGAAATGTTCTAAATCCGGACTCTCCAATATGGTAGCCACATGTTACACATGAATACTGAAAGCTTAAAATGTGACAAGTGCAACCGAGAAACGGATTTCTTGAGTTAATTTTGAGTAGCCACATGAGCGTGTGCAGATCTGGAAACTACAAATCCATGACCCCATTTGTCCTCCGTGACAACTCTGTGACTTATACGACGCAGAGATGATGCATTTTGTTAATGAGTAAGTTGAGTCTCAAAGGAGACCCTGCTGAAATCTCACGTGGGCACCTCATGTCATCAGTGGGCTCCTAAGTTTGGGAGCTGTAGTGTCCCCACCCGCCCAGCTCAGCAGGCACACACAAGCCCCAAGGCCAGCCAGGTATGGCCTGAGCAGAGAAAGTGTTTTGCCGAGAGAGCCAAAGCCACTGGCTAAGTATCATTCATTGTGTCAGTGTTAAGGCGTTCTGTCTAAACCATTTCCCATCACTGATAGGAGAGAGTTGGCTGGGGAAAAGGATCGGAGTTTCACGCAGTTTCACACAGCCTCACTCAGCAGGGCAAGAAAAGGCTTGCAATTTGATGCTAGACTATGTTCTGCATTAGCCAGGAATGGTTCTAAACTCCAGATGAAGAGTATTATTAAAATTCCTTCAATACAGTGAGTTTGGGCCTTAATATATATCAACATTCCTTGAGGAGAAAGGCATCTATTATGGGATGAAGTGTGTCTTCTACAGCCACCAAGTTCATATGTTGAGGCCCTAACCCACAGTACCTCAGAATGTCACAGTATTTGGAGATTATCTCTTTAAAGAGGTCATTAAGGTTAAAACGGGGCTTCCCTGATGGCTCAGCAGTAATGAATCCACCTGCAATGCAGGAGAACCAGGAGACATGAATTCGATCCCTGTGTTGGGAAGATCCCCTAGGAAAGGAAATTGTAACCCACTCCAGTATTCTTGCCTGAAAACTCGTATGGACAGAGGAACTTGGCAGACTACAGTCTATGGGGTTGCAAAGAGTCAGATATGACTGAGCATGGGCAGAAGGTAAGATGAGGTCATTAGAATGGATCATAATCCAGTATAGTCAGTATCCCTGTAAAAAGGGGAAATACGGATACAGATGTACGGCGGAAGGCCAGTCCGAGCAAACTTACTCTGTCACCCTTGGGCTTCTATGGAGGCTTGTTTCCAGGCCTCCCATAGATACCAAATCCATGGATGCTCAGGTCCTTTATATAAAAGAGTATAGTATTTGCATATAAACTACAGACATTGTCTGGTATAATACCTGCTGCTGCTACTGCTAAGTCACTTCAGTTGTGTCCGACTCTGATGGCAGCCCACCAGGCTCCCCTGTCCCTGAGATTCTCCAGGCAAGAACACTGGAGTGGGTTGCCATTTCCTTCTCCAATGCAGGAAAGTGAAAAGTGAAAGGGAAGTCGCTCAGTCGTGTCCACTCTTAGCAACCCCATGGACTGCAGCCTACCTAGTAGAATGTAAATACTATGTAAGACAGCTTACCAGGTGGCACAGTGATAAGGAATCCACTGCCAAGGCAGGAGACATGAGAAACGAGGGTTCTGTCTCTGGGTCGGGAAGGTCCCCAGGAGGAGGGCGTGGCAACCCACTCCAGTGTTCTTTCTGGGGAAATCCCATGGACTGAGGAGCCTGGTGGGCTACAGTCCACGGGAGAGTCAGACACAACTGAGCACACACACAATTGTAAATACAATGGAAATGCTATGTAAATAGTTGTGGTTGCACAGCAAATAGAAGCTTTTCTTCTTGGGACTTTCTGTAATTTTTTTTCCAAATATCTCCTGTCAATGGTTAGTTGAATCCATAGATGCGAAGCCTGCAGATACAGAGAGCTGATCATACGGCTTTTATCTGATCAGTCTTCCCAGATGATTCTAGAAGCACCACAGGTGAAGAGCCTCAGCTTTAATTCACCAAGGGACAGCACTCATTACATAGATGTCAACAGCAAGGATGATAATAATAACTTAAGGCATCATAGCTTTTTAATACAGCACTTTCATATACATTTTTACAATGTTGTTGTGAGAATGAATCATCTTCCCAATTTACAGAAGAGCCTCTGGAATCTTGTTTCCGTTCACAGAGTCTATAATTAATAAGGCCAGATTACCCACACTACTTCCTGGACTACTCAATCCTGGGCAAATCCATTCCATCACTTTATCTGCTTTTCGCCAAAGCCGTCTTTCAGCAGGGAGAGTGTGTATCCCGATTTGCCCAAGGCACTGTGTGTCTACTGCATTTTCCCAAAGTAATTATGAATAACACCCTCTTTCACTCTCAGAAGCATCTGTGTTTACATGATTTATCTTATGGTCAACTTACAGATAAGGCACTTTTCCCAGTAAAAGGTTTCCTGCTGTGGTTGTGGTGGTTGTTTAGTTGCTAAGTCATGTCTCACTCTTTGTGACTCCATGGACTATAGCCCTCCAGGCTCCTCTGTCCATGGAATTTCATAGGCAGAAATACTGCAGTGGGTTGCCATTTCTTTCTCCAGGGGATCTTCTTGACCCAAGGATTGAACCCATGTCTCCTGCATTGGTGGCACTGAGCCACCTGGGAAGCCCATGGTAAGGGAATGTCTTTGTGCAATTTGTGGTCTCAGAGGCACATCTATTGGGTAAAACATAGACTGAACAGTGGGCTGTTTTATAGAGAACAAAGCACAGCCAAGAGCCCAATTCAAGAGACCAGGACCCTGATTTGACCTGCTTCAGGCTTGCAGTGAGAATTTAGATGAAGAAGGAATTCAACTAGATGAATCTTAGTTCAATTCAGCTTGAATTGGTGGTTAATTTGTGGTTAATTTGATGAGCACTTAGTGTGTTTAAGCACCATCCTTACTGGCTCAGACAGTAAACAATCTGCCTGCAATGTAGGAGACCTGGGTTCAATTGCTGTGTCAGGAAGATCCCTGGAGAAGGGATTGGCAACCCAGTCCAGTATTCTTGCCTGGGGAATCTCATGGACAGAGGAGCCTGGAGGGCTACAGTCCATGGGGTTTCAAAGACTTGGACATGACTGAGTGACTTTCACTTTTCACTTTCATTTTCAGTGTGTTTAAGGGACTGTGAGTGGGAGTGGGCAGTTAAAAGGAATGATCGGGGCATCCTGGGGCCTTTGGGGGAGGAGGACAGATATGTGATGGTGCTGGTTTGCACCCAGACATCTGAAATCTGCATTCATTAGTTGGTTACAGTAGCGAACGCACCCCAGAAAGACCAGCTGGCAACCACAGACAAGTTCATCCTTTTGTTTATGCAAAGCATGTGATGATTCCCGTGGTGCCCAAGGTGGAGCCCTTCCAGTGGTTCAGGGACGCAGCCTCGCACCTGGCAGCTTCACCCTTTGGAGCAGGTACCCGAGGCAAGGACAGGGAGAGCCGGGCAGTGATGACACACTTCCTGTTTTGCTCAGACTCCATTGACTAGAGTTAGTTGCCTGGCCCTGCCTAGGAAGTGGGTTACTTGCTAAACCCCACCCTTCGAATTTCAGTCCCCAGCTAGCATCTCAACCCTGTGGGCTACACTTTCCTGCCTGCCTCCTCAGCTCCAGACAAATGCTCAGTGGGCAACACAGAAGTCGTCCCCATGCCTTAGGTTTCTACTGTCCCTTCCTGCCTTTCTTAACCTCTCTATCCCTCAGCCCAACATCTAAGTGATATCTGCTTGTATCCGTTTCCTAAAGATGCTACAACAAATTACCACAATGTTATAGATAGCTCAAAGCAATAGAAATGTGTTCTGTAACAGTCCTGGAAATCAGAATTCTGAAGCCAAGGTTGTCTGCAGACAGTGCACTCTCTCCTAGCTTCCGGTTGCTGGCAATTCTTGGTGCTTCTTCACTTGCAGTTGCCTTACCCCATCTCTGCCTCCATCATTCCATGGCCGTCTTCCCTCTGAGTGTCTGTGTCTTCACATGATGTTCAGCCCTCTGCGTCTGACTCTTTTTTTCTCTTCCTATAAGGTCCCGAGTCATATTGGATTAAGAGCCCACCCTACTCCAGTATGAACTCAACTTATATTTTAATCACACCTGCAAAGACCCTATTTCTAAATGAGGTCATATTCACAGGGACCAGGGGTTAGAATTTCTGAACATTTTTTGGTGAACACAGTCCAACCCAAGTCACTATTTGAGAAGCCTCCGCAGGTGCCCTGGAGCAGAATTACCCTCTTCTGTCTCTGTTCTCGTGGATAATATGCCATATACCAGAAGATGGCTTTGTTCCAGTGTGTTCCCATTTTGTGGACAGGGATGATGGCTTGGTATCCTTGACATCTTTCTAGGAGCATTTCTCATAATGCCTGATGCTGTAGTCTTGTCTAGAACAAAGGAGGGGTTTTGGCGATGGGTATTCCCTTGAATTCCAATCTTGCCACATCCTAGCCACGTAGTTGGAAGAAAATATTTAACCTATAAGATTTTCAGTTTCTCCTTCTTTTAAGTTGAGAGCCCTAACCCAGCCAAGCCAGCTTAAGCCACAAAAGGAATTCATCCTTTCCTGAAGAAGACCCAGTCCAACCTCACCTTACCAAAATTCCCTCTAGTGATTATATTCTCTGAACCTTCCTCGTTTCTGATGACTTTCGCTAATCTGAATGGACCCGAAGGGAAAAATCAGATTGTTCTCCTGAGCTCTGCCCAGGTAGGAAGCTAAAGAGCTTCAGGAGGCTTAAACCGTGACAGAGATTTCAAAAAACCAAAGTTTGACTGGGAACGCTGGAAGCACGGAGGTGTCTCTGAGAAGCAGTGGGGCAACTCACACACAAAGCAATTAGCGCTCCCAGAGCACAGGCTGGCAGAGAGCAGCATAAGCCCACCAGGCAGGATTGGGGCTACGGCATTATTTTCTCTTCTGTTAGATCAAATGCAAAAAGGTAGACAGCGTGAAGCTTGAGTTGCAAGGGGAAATGACAGGCAAATGCAGTAAACAGAACTAATTAACTTCAGCTTCATTCCCAGGTTACACAGGGCCAAGTAGGCACAGCAAGCTGGCAGGGTAACAGTGGGGTCTCTGGCTTTGCCTATTGACCCAGAGATAACTTGTAAGATATCTCCCAAAGTGCCTGCCCAGGTTTCTCCTTTTATATCCAAAGTGTCCAGTGGAATGCTTTTTTTGAGACAAATATTCACCTTCCTCCTTCATCTTTCCTCATTGTCTCCTCTTTTCTCAGAGCCTTCTCTTAAATCCTCACTGGCTTCTGTCCCCCTTCTGTGAGCTCTCAGCCAGAATCCAGTGCTGACCAAGGAGAGGGAGTGTGACGCAAGGTTACAGGCAGGGTTCAGAACAGGACTATCTGTCTGGACGCAGCTCAATCTCTATGATCTTAGCAGGCAACTGAACCACCCTGGATCTCATTTTCCTTGTCTATAAAATGGAAATTCTAAATGCAACTACACTGGATGTCCTAAGTATGCATGGGAGAATATAAACGCAATGCATGACCATCATCTTTTCATGATGGGACCCAACATGGTTTAACCTGTTTCCTTTCAACCCACCTCACAGGGCTGCCGCAGGGAGTCAATGAATTATTGCATCTGAAGGCACATCACAAAGTCTAACACTTTCTATGTTGCAATTGCTGGTCCTATTGCAATTATGTCTACTTCTTATATGTACAGCTTTCAGCCCAACTCCATTTCTACTGTTCAGTATGGTGTGCAACAATTATAAGGGCTTGTGGTAGAAAGATGACCAAACCCTTGATCCTCAGAGAACTTGTAGAGATCCAAGAAGGCAACGTGGTCAAGAGGAAAGAGCATTAGTTCTGGGATCAGATATACTTGGATTAAGGTGTGCCATCTCCTTCAAATTGCTCATCTCTTTTTCCTCACTTGCAAACTGTGGTCAAAATTGAACTTCCTACATAGAGAATAAAAATAAAATGAGAGACTGTATTGAGTTGATCAAAAAGTTCATTCAGGCCCAAGAAAACTTTTCAGCTAACCCAACAGATAGAGTGTTAACATACCACTCTGAATATAGTAAGTACTAAGTAAACATGCACTCTCGTCAGATCCTCTGAGAAAGACACAAACCACTAAAAATGGTGAGGAAGATAATCACAATTAACAGCACAATGATGACGCTCTCAAGCTGAAATAATGTACAGTTCAGTTCAGTTCAGTCACTCAGTCATGTCCGACTCTGCTACCCCATGGACTGCCAGCACTCCAGGCTTCCCTGTCCTTCACCAACTCCTGAGTTTACTCAAACTCATGTTCATTGAGTTGGTGATGCCATCCAACCATCTCATCCTTTGTCAAACCCTTCTCCTCCTGCCTTCAATCTTGCCTAGCCTCAGAGACTTTTCACATGCGTCAGCTCTTTGTATCAGGTGGTCAAAGTATTAGAGTTTCAGCTTCAACATCAGTCCTTCCAATGAATATTCCAATCCTTTAGGACTGACTGGTTGGATCTCCTTGCAGTCCAAGGGACTCTCAAGAGTCTTCTCCAACACCACAGTTCAAAAGCATCAATTCTTCAGCACTCAGCTTTCTTTATAATCTAACTCTCACATCCATACAATGGGCCACTGGAAAAACCAGAGCCTTTACTAGATGGACCTTTGTTGGCAAAGTGATGTCTATGCTTTTTATATGCTGTCTAGGTTGGTCATAGCTTTCCTTTCAAGGAGCAAGCATCTTTTAGTTTCATGCTTGCAGTCACCATCTGCAGTGATTTTGAAGCCCCCCAAAATAAAGTCTGTCTATCCACTGCTTCCCCATCTATTTGCCATGAAATGATGGGACCAGATGCTATGATCTTAGTTTTCAGAATGTTGAGTTTTAAGCCAACTTTTCCACTCTCCTCTTTCACTTTCATCAAGAGGCTCTTTAGTTCTTTGCTTTCTGCCATAAGGGTGGGGTGTCATCTGCATATCTGAGGTTATTGATATTTCTCCCAGCAATCTTGATTCCAGCTTGTGATTTATCCAGCCCAGCACTTCACATGATGTACTCTGCATATAAGTTATATAAACAGGGTGATTTTATACAGCCTTGATGTACTCCTTTCCCAATTTGGGACCTGTTTGTTGTTCCATGTCCAGTTCTAACTGTTGCTTCCTGATCTGCATACAGATTTCTCAAGAGGCAGGTAAGGTAATTTGGTATTCCCATCTCTTTCAGAAGTTTCCACAGCTTATTGTCATCCACACAGTCAATGGCTTTGGCATAGTCAATAAAGCAGAAATAGACGTCTTTCTGAAACTCTCTTGCTTTTTCCATGATACAGCGGATGTTGGCAATTTGATTCCTTTGCCTTTTCTAAAACCAGCTTGAACATCAGGAAGTTCATGGTTCACATATTGCTGAAGCCTGGCTGGGAGAATTTTAAGCATTACTTTACTAGCATATGAGATGAGTGCAATTGTGTGGTAGTTTGAGCATTCTTTGGCATTGCTTTTCTTTGGGATTGGAATGAAAACGAAACTTTTCCAGTCCTGTGGCCACTGCGGAGTTTTCCATATTTGCTGGCATATTGAGTGCAGCACTTTCACAGCATCTTTTTTTAGGATTTGAAATACCTCAACTGGAATTCCATCACCTCTACCAGCTTTGTTCGTAGTAATGCTTCCTAAGGCCCACTTGACTTCACATTCCAGGATGTCTGGCTCTAGATGAGTGATCACACCATCGTGATTACCCAGGTCATGAAGATCTTTTTTGTATAGGTCTTCTGTGTACTCTTGCCACCTCTTCTTAATATTTTCTGCTTCTGTTAGGTCCATACCATTTCTGTCCTCCACTGAGCCCATCTTTGCATGAAATGTTCCCCTGGTATCTCTAATTTTCTTGAAGAGATCTCTAGTCTTTCCCATTCTATTGTTTTCCTCTATTTCTTTGCACTGACCATTGAGGAAGGTTTTCTTATCTCTCCTTGCTATTCTTTGGAACTCTGCATTCAAAATCTGCATGGCTTAAGTTAAGAACGTTTAACTTAGCTTTCATTCTATAAATGAAAAGAAGTTCCAGATCTTAAATGTTTCTGTTATGAGTAGCCTCTCCATATTTGCTTACCTGGGTCTAAGTTTGGGGAATTTTTAAAATATTTCTTAGTTAAAGATATGTGATGAATGCAGGAGTAGTAAGAACATTGAAAGTGGTGGAAATAAAAATGGAGAATTTTTATGTGAGAAAATGAATTAAAATGATGAATTTCCTATGACTTTCAATAGTAGGAACATTCTGGAAGGCAAACTGTGAATCAATATTGAAAGTGTGGTCAATATGCACCAATAATGTATAACAAAAAAAGAGGATAGTGATTGTCAGACCCTGGGCTGGACTGGACTGGGTCTAATAGGATTCATGGTAAGCAAAGAGAGCCAACCCATGCTCTTGTGGTATTACAGTATGGTGGAAGAAACAAATGTTCCACAAAGAGTCACACAAAGGTCAGATACACTCAATGAAAGTTGTATGTTGGTACTTAAAGTGATGAAAGAAAATAACCTACAGCCTAGATTCCTGTACCCAGCAAAGATCTCATTCAAATATGAAGGAGAAACCAAAACTTTTACAGACAAGCAAAACCTGAGAGAATTCAGCACCACAAAGCCAGCTCTCCAACAAATGCTAAAGGATATTCTCCAGACAGGAAACACAAAAAAGGGAGTACAAACCCGAACCCAAAACAGTAAAGTAAATGGCAACAGGATTATACTTATCAATAATTACCTTAAATGTAAATGGATTGAATGCCCCAACCAAAAGGCAAAGACTGGCTGAATGGATACAAAAACAAGATCCCTATATATGCTGCCTACAAGAGACCCACCTCAAAACAAGAGACACATACAGACTGAAAGTGAAGGGCTGGAAAAAGATATTCCATGCAAATAGAGACCAAAAGAAAGCAGGAGTAGCGATACTCATATCCGACAAAATAGACTTTAAAACAAAAGCTGTGAAAAGAGACAAAGAAGGCCACTACATAATGATCAAAGGATCAATCCAAGAAGAAGATATAACAATTATAAATATATATGCACCCAACATAGGAGCACCGCAATATGTAAGACAAATGCTAACAAGTATGAAAGGGGAAATTAACAGTAACACAATAATAGTGGGAGACTTTAATACCCCACTCACACCTATGGACAGATCAACTAAACAGAAAATTAACAAAGAAACGCAAACTTTAAAGGATACAATAGACCAGTTAGACCTAATTGATATCTATAGGACATTTCACCCCAAAACAATGAATTTCACGTTTTTCTCAAGCGCACACGGAACCTTCTCCAGAATAGATCACATCCTGGGCCATAAATCTCATCTTGATAAATTCAAAAAAATCGAAATCATTCCAAGCAACTTTTCTGACCATAATGCATTAAGATTAGATCTCAATTACAGGAGAAAAACTATCAAAAATTCCAACATATGGAGGCTGAACAACAAGCTTCTGAATAACCAACAAATCACAGAAGAAATCAAAAAAGAAATCAAAATTTGCATAGAAACAAATGAAAATGAAAACACAACAATCCAAAACCTGTGGGACACTATAAAAGCAGTCCTAAGAGGAAAGTTCATAGCAATACAGGCATTCCTCAAGAAACAAGAAAAAAGTCAAATAAGATTGTACTGGATCCCAGTCGCCAGATAGTCCTGACCAGGTTTCTATGCAGAACAAAATGAATGCACGTGAACAGAGAATACAGCTTCCGGGGCTAAATGTGACACTAGCACAGAATTCAAAGATCCTACAAAAAGGGTTCTTAATTTTAGCTTAAGGGATCTCTATGTGTCAAATTTTTTCGTGTACGTCTCACTGGCATTTTCCCATTCTTCCTTGTAAAACCACTCTAATTTTGCTCAAATATGCATCTTCTCCCTGTCCAACCACCACTTACCTGATTCAGGCTAAGATCTTTATTGCTCTAAATGAACCATGGTGGACATATCCTCTTGTCTTAATTGCTCTGGGCATATGCTCCAGTGTGAACAAAGAGATGTGAAGGGAAATCTGATGGAAGACCCTAAGAAAAATACTTTGCCGCTGGTTATGTGTAGCCTGGCGGGCTACAGTCCACGGGGTTGCAAAGAGTCAGATATAACTTAGCGACTAAACAACAACAAATGATTTTAAGAACGTAACACCTCAGAGTTGCTGCAGCCAATGGAAACCATGAGGGACTAGGAAATGAGGTGCAGAGTAGAAAGATGAAGAGATCTGGGGTCTTGAATGATGTAATGGAGGCAAAGAATTAACCAATTCAGGGCTTTTTGTCATGTGTAATGATTTATTCCTTATTGTTTAAGCCAGTTGAGAATTTGTTACCTGTAGCCAAAAATATTCTGATTTGACATATGAAAATTTAACAGTGAAGAGGTCTTCTACATCAGTTCTATGTCTATCAACACAAAGTCAAAAAAGTTAGATTTGCCAAAACAAAGAAACTTAAGACAGTGTATGTTTTTAAAAGGATTCAGAAGTCAATTTTATAACATATAAAAGAAAAAAAAATAAGTCCGATAACTTTCTTTCTTCTAATTACAATTTTAATTGGGACAATAGCCTAGTATACAGCATGACTCAAAATATCAATGTATATATATTTTGGGTTGACCAAAAGGTTCATTTGGGCTTTTTTCCATACCATCTTTTTTTGAAAGTTGCTTTACCATGCTGTGTTGGTTTCTGCCATACAACAACGTGAATTAGTCATAATATATATTTATCCCCTCCTTCTTGAGCATCATTCCTCTCCCCCTCGTCCCATCCCTCTAGGTCATCACAGAGAGCCAGGCTGCACCGCCCTGTGTTGTACAGAAGCTTCCCATTAGCTCTTTCACACACGATAGTGTATATATGTCAGTGCTACTCTCCCAATTCCTTCCATGCTCTCGTTCCTCCGCTGTGTCCACAATTCCATAAATTTGATTAAACCTTTTGGCCAACTACTGACTAACCACCCATTTCATTATAAACTAAAATCTTAGGCTCTGGGACGTTCACTGCTATTCCCTAGTTTCTGATTAAGCAACAAAATCTCAATTATCTCATCTGGAAGGGTGTTGGTTAATATATATTTTTGGCTTCTTTTTCTGCTCTTCTTTATCCAGATCAGATGCTTGTATTTCTTCAGTTTGAACTTACCTGAACCACAAGGTTCTAAGATCCTAATTCACCTTTTGTTAGAAAAGGTGGCATACACTTGCCACCTGACAAGGGCAAGTATTTGTCACCATCCTGCTATCTCCTTCAAAGTATGCATACTGTATGGCTTTTACAAAAAATAGTATTGATTTTTGAACTCCCTAATTTCCATTTTCAGAAAGTATTTGCCGTAGACTGCAATATTTAGACTAAGATATATCCATGGAACTGAAGTTGGAGAGACCACCATCTTTTCCTTAGGCATTTAGCAACAGCTTCAGGGAAATGAACACAGTAAACTTTAAAACTCAATCCAATTGTTGGGTTGTGGCCAGTTACCTGTGCCTATTACTTCTGGGTTACCTTGGTGGATTTCTGTTCTTTAGGGCTCTGATTGGATACCCCCTAGGAAATTTGTTTTAGATGAATGTTCAGTTCCTGTTCTATCTATTCATAATAATTCTAGATGGGATCCTCTCACCTGGCCAATTAAAAATACTTGCTCTGAGGCTGGCCATAGATTTAAGTTTTCTCTTAGAGTCATTTAAACTCAATCAGAGTGATGAACTAAGTATCAATAAAAAAAATTAACTTCTCATTTATTAAAAGGAAAACTCCTACAATTATGGGGAGGATCTACATGGTTAACATCAGGCTATGGTAATTTAAGTTTAAAGGCTCCTCTATGCTGGGAACAGTTAAATCATACTAAAAATTACCAACCTGGTAATTATGAGACAAGGCTGGGTGCTTCATGAACTATGCCTGTTATTACCCTTGGAGAGAGTGACTGGTATAGAACTCAGTGGATCTGTGGCCTTGACCTCTACAGGGATGATACAAAGGTGTAGCCTGGGATTCCCATGAATTGAAGGTCATACATGTTAACAAACTATAGGTAACCCCAACCAATCTACCATTGGTATGATCCCAATGGGTCAAAGATCTATATCTACTGGTATGACCATTTAGCAGCTTGTGTGTGTGTGTGTATGTGTGCCTTCAATGGGGCTGGGGGATATAATTGACCATATCTAAGCCTTGACAACTTTCATAAGCTTTAAATGATAGTAACCGGGCTATTAGCCTATTGAATTCTGAGATCTCTATGATGAGAAAGGCAGTACTACACAATTGCAAGACCCTTGACACCTTACAGCATCTCAGGGAGATATGTGTGCTATAATTCAAACTGAATGCTATATTTTTGTACCTGATAAATCCTTTAATGTAACTCATTTTAACCACATGAAAAATCAGATTTCTGCTCTAAGTGACCCATTCCCTAGTCTTGACAATCTTTAAAAAAAAAAACTGGTGTGGGAGGCTCATGGCTAAAATATTTACTTTTAATTCCATTAATGTTATTAACTATACCATTTGTATTTTGCTTGTTTCACAAATTATTATTTCTTGTATCACCAAGTATATGACTGAGCCTTCAATGGAAATGATGACTAGACTTGAAGCAGTTGTTCAAATGTATAGTTCAATATATGATCAATGACTGTAATAGTGTAAACTCTAGAAGGCAATGGCAACCTACTCCAGTACTCTTGCCTGGAAAATCCCATGGATGGAGGAGCCTGGTAGGCTGCATTCCATGGGGTCGCGAAGAGTCAGACATGACTGAGCATCTTCCCTTTCACTTTTCACTTCCCTGCACTGGAGAAGGAAAAGGCAACCCACTCCAGTGTTCTTGCCTGGAGAATCCCAGGGACAGGGGAGCCTCGTGGGCTTCCATCTACGGGGTTGCCCAGAGTCGGTCACGACTAAAGTGACTTAGCAGCAGTAGCAGCAGCAGCAAACTCAAGACCAACTTTTAGAAACCTTCTCAAGTTGATTTTAGTTGAGTTTATCCTAGTTCAGCTCTAATGGATTTTACTTTGTGCAATGACAATGATAACACCTGGCTATTTGCATCTCTGTATTCTTCTCAGGAAGTCAGCAATAATCAACCTTATTTTAAAGCAAACAGCTGTGCGTTCATGGAAGTAAATGAAGGATCTAGATTTGTTTGAGCAAACGATTAAAAAACGAGTTTTTTTGGAAGGTGAAAAATCAAGGGCATAATGAAAAGAGAGAGTTGAAAGAATTTTTACCTGTCTTTGACTTGTGTGTATCAATTATCTATATGAAAAGATTCCTTCAACAAATTAGGATACAGAAGTTTTATTTTTAAATCAAGTTTTGCTATGGTACTTTAAAGTCTAGATTGATGGATTCATTTATGCCTATCAGATCCTCCTTTCTCTCATAAAGGATCTGAGATGATCATCTGCAACAAGAGACACTTACACAGTGAAAGAGCACCATCAGATCTGAACTGACAGTGAACTTCTGTAGTTGGGGGGATCTGCTGATTTCAAGCAGATCCTCACCTACTCTTCTAGTTCACTGAAACATGTCATAAAAGTGATATCAAGAAGAATTAAGTGAGAAAGAAGATCCCATACTTGGTCAAATCTTTACAACATCCTTTCAAAACTCTATTATTAATGTCTGTGTGTGTGTGTGCTCAGTCGTGTCTCTTTGTGACCCCATGGACTGTAGCCTGCCAAGCTCCTCTGTCCATGGGATTTTCCAGGCAAGAATACTGAAGCCATTTCCTACTCCAAGGGATCGTCTTACACCAAGGATCGAGCCTGTATCTCCCAAGTCTCCTACACTGGAAGGTAGATTCTTTACCACTGCTCCACCTGGGAAGGTCTGGAGGGCCTCTATTCCTTCCTTCTTGCCTCTCTCTCTCTCCTTTCCCATTTTTTTTTTTTTTTTTTTGAGACATAGAAGTGAGTACAGATAAAATCATTCCTAACTACTCTCTTCTATCTGCCAACAGGAAGTAACTAAGGAATACCATATCCTGCTAGTGAAGGTGCTGCTGGGTAAAAGCAATGATATTTTCCCAAGATTGAATGATCACGTACAGCCAGCACTCCTTTGTAATCAGAAGTTTACATACATTCTGAGTAATGTTTTAGATCAATGTTTGTCAAACACAAACGGTCACTGAAATTACGTAGTGCAATTTGATTATAATGTGTACCCAGGTGATTCAGAATTATCATTAACATGAAAACACAGCATTTAAACAATTCTTTTAAAGAATTCACAGATCCCTGAATTATATCAAAATTTAATCTCCACACTCCAGCCCTTCCATCTACCCAATTCAATGAAAACATTTAATGTGTACTACTATACACAAGGGACTCTGCAGGGCACTAGAGATTTAATGAAAGTGAAAGTCGCTCAGTTGTGTCGGACTCTTTGCGACACCATGGACTATATACTCCATGGAATTCTCCAGGCCAGAATATTGGAGTGGGTAGCTGTTCTCTTCTCCAGGGGATCTTCCCAATCCAGGGATGGAACCAAGGTCTCCCACACTGCAGGTGAATTCTTTACCAGCTGAGTCACCAGGGAATAGACTTAAGGGTGAAGGAGATTTTGCATATACACATCCAGTTGCTCCAGTACCATTTGTTAAAAAGACTGATAATGCTTTTTTGAGGAAAGGAACGGTTTAACTGGAGATTGAGTTCGGAGAATCTGATTGTATATGTGTGTTCACAAAGAACAAAAGCCTTTGTTCTATGATGAAGAGTGAGGTTTGCATTGCAGTAACTTATATGCAGAGTACATCATGAGAAACACTGGGGTGGAGGAAGCACAAGCTGGAATCAAGATTGCNCCCTATATATGTTGTCTACAAGAGACCCACCTCAAAACAGGGGACACATACAGACTGAAAGCAAAGGGCTGGAAAAAAAACTTTCATGCAAATAGAGACCAAAAGAAAGCAGGAGTAGCAATACTCATATCCGATAATATAGTCTTTAAAACAAAGGCTGTGAAAAGAGACAAAGAAGGCCACTACATAATGATCAAATGATCAATCTAAGAAGAAGATATAACAATTATAAATATATATGCCCCCAACATAGGAGCACCACAACATGTAAGACAAATGCTAACAAGTATGAAAGGGGAAATTAACAATAACACAATAATAGTGGGAGACTTTAATACCCCACTCACACCTATGGACNTAACAATTATAAATATATATGCCCCCAACATAGGAGCACCACAACATGTAAGACAAATGCTAACAAGTATGAAAGGGGAAATTAACAATAACACAATAATAGTGGGAAATTTTAATACCCCACTCACACCTATGGATAGATCATCTAAACAGAAAATTAACAAAGAAACACAATCTTTAAATGATACAATAGACCAGTTAGACCTAATTGATATCTATAGGACATTTAACCCCAAAACAGTGAATTTCACATTTTTCTCAAGCGCACACGGAACCCTATCCAGGATAGATCACATCCTGGGCCATACATCTAGCCTTGGTAAATTCAAAAAAACTGAAATCATTCCAACCATCTTTTCTGACCACAATGCAATAAGATTAGATTTCAATTACAGGAGAAAAAATTTAAAAATGCCAACATATGGAGGTCAAAAAACATGCTGCTGACTAATGAACAATTAACAGAAGAAATCAAAAAAGAAATCAAAATATGCATAGAAATGAATGAAAATGAAAACACAACAACGCAAAACCTGTGGGACACTGTAAACGAAGTGCTAAGGGGAAAGTTCATAGCATTACAGGCATATTTCAAGAAACAAGAAGAAAGTCAAATAAATAACCTAACTCTAAACTTAAAGCAACTAGAAAAGGATGAATTGGAGAACCCTAGGGTTCATAGAAGGAAAGAAATCTTAAAAATTCAGGCAGAAATAAATGAAAAAGAAACAAAAGAGACCATAGCAAAAATCGACAAAGCTAAAAGCTGGTTCTTTGAAAGGATAAATAAAATGGACAAACCCTTAGGCAGAATCATCAAGAAACAAAGGGAGAAAAATCAAATCAATAAAATTAGAAATGAAAATGGAGAGATCAC
>SJYA01003955.1:0-43096 GCA_006410615.1 Neotragus moschatus | reverse complement strand
TTAGTCACTTAAGAATACAATAAAACCTTGCTTTATAGTGCTTATGCTTTTTCTTTATTCTGTCACTATAGAAGTTGGTGGATTGGAGATGGGGACAAGGTTTCATCAGGATAGACTGGTCTTTGCTTTGAGTCCCAAAGCCTGGTTGGGAGGGAATGGAGGTTAGTGGTCGGACTCCTCAAATCCTCATCCAGGCTACCTGGGTTTAAATTCTGTATCCTTGATCAACGACCCACAGGAAAACACTCTTCCTCAAGCCCTTTTCCTTTTATGTAAAATGGAGATTAGGAGCTGCCCTGCCTCTGGTCCACTGAAAGATGTGAATAGAGGAGCTGTTCATTCCCATGCAGCTCCCTCTACAGGTGAGATCCTGGTGCCAGGAAACTGTAGCTCCCCCTGATATCCTCAGACGCCTCTATCCCCATGTGCATGCATTTCAGAAATAAATGGGGCTTCTCATAATTCCTGACCTGGGTCAGCTCGCAGGGACTTATCTGCATTGAGGAGGGGGCTGCTGGTTACTGAGGTCTCAGTGTGGATTTGCCAGTGGGACATAATCTGGGAAACTTGCTAAAGCTTCCTGAGCCTCATTTGGCTGGCTTTGACATTGAGGTGTTAACTTTGGCCCTGGGAGGATCAATAAAAATAACACAACATTGAACACTTACACCAAAATTCCAGGCTTCGTATTTTGAACTTGTATGTGCCATTTATTTAAAAAATGTTATATAAAATATTTTTGTAACTCTCCTTTTCTCAATTCTCTTATTGTATTTAATTTATTCTTTGTATTAGTTATATCCTTATCTTGTTGCATTTTATAGAGTGCCATGTAAATTAATATAGTGAAGTGAAGTCGCTCAGTTGTGTCCGACTCTTTGCGACCACGTGGACTGTAGCCCGCCAGGCTCCTCTGTCCATGGGATTCTCCAGGCAAGAATACTGGAGTAGGTTGCCATTTCCTTCTCCAGGGGATCTTCCTAACCCAGGGATCTAACCCAGGTCTCCTGCATTGCAGGCAGATGGTTTATCCTCTGAGCCACCAGGGAAGCCCAAATTAATATAAATGCCATGTAAATATACTGTGAAATTTTACTCAGTCTATATGTGTTCATGGGTTATAGCTTATTTTTCCTGAATCCAATGACTCTTGGATTACCACAGAAGCATTTTGATTCTTTTTCAACTGTACTGGGAGCACTCTTCTCTCTCTTTGCCCTACCTGCTAAAGTAATTCTCTTCAGATCCTCTTTAAACAAATTTAATTTATTATGCTGAAATGCGAAATGACCAATTCTATTACAGTATGTTTTTTCTTTCCCGTGAAAGTCAATGCAAATTTTGCTTATTTAAAAATAAAATTTTAATCTAAGATGATATAAACAACCTAATTGCTTAGAAAGACAGACTTATTTCAATCAATATCATTTGATTGTACTGGAAAGGTTCCACATAAGCTTTTTAAAAAATTCAGTGAAATGCGACTGATAAAAGTATGTGATAAAGTAATAAGTATTATAATGGTAAGTATTCTATAGTCAAAGTGTTTTGGAAACATTTAAAATTATCAGGCCACCTTAATTCTGGCTGGTTATAGGGAAATTTTGAAATCAAAATGAATTTTTCACGAACTATTGTATAGCATTTGGATAGTTTTCACAAAAATTGCCTGTTACAAAATATTGCTCAATGTTTTATGGATACTTAAAATACATTTTCTTTTGTTTGTTGTTTTATACAAGTCATTTTTGTCATTTGAATGTTTTTGTATTTTGTTGCAGCAGTGAAATCTCAGAATCTTAACCACTAGGCCGCCAGGGAACTCTCTGTATTTTTATTTACAAAAATCAAAAGTATATTTTATGGACTTAAATTGGGGCTTATCTTTGTAATGACTTGCACACCTTAGTTTATTAAAAAAATTTATTATAAAAGCTACAGGTATAAGTATAGTGAGTCATAAATTTAAAGATTATACTCTATTTATAATTATTATTAAATATTGGCTATATTCTCCGTGTTGTACAGTATATCCTTGTAGTTTATTTTATACCTAATTTTTTGTACCCAAGCTATAGATGTACTTGTGGCACCCAATCTCCTCTCAATTTACTATTGGCATTATCACCATGTTCAGGATTCTTCCTACTAATATTAATAGAACCTCCCCCTGGTCCAGACTGTCCACCAAATTTTGTAGATGTGTCCATCCAGAGATCCTCCCCATAGTTCCAGACCTGTGTTAAATAACTCCATTCTTTTGTTTTCTGAAGTATACTCTCAAAAGGAAACTGCAGGTAACTCAGTGAGAATTATTACCACTACAGAGCACCCAACATCGTTGATGGAGCTTCTGTCCTACCTCCCATCACCAAAAATCTTGGTGTCAAAACCTGACTCCCACCTTACTTCCTCTCACAATCAGAAAAACCAGGCTGTCTTGTTTTAAAAAGTGATTACAAAGTTTACTTCTTCCACAACCACAACAATGGTTCACACTAACAACGCTCACCCCTCATTCCTGTATTTCCCACTTCCCGCTTTTGTAATGGAAATGTCTGTCCTTTGCCTGTTTCAGTATTACATTTTCGAAGCATGAAACCTTTGGTTTCACATCTGGAGAGCAATTTTGCCTCAGGGTTAATTGTACATTAGGTCTCACTCATATCTGAGTTAGATGATATGTAGATGAGTCTTTGAACTTTCTAATATAACATTAAGACTTATAAAATTACACACTTTTTCTTTCATGTTTCCTTTCTGTATTCATTGAAGAATGTAAGCTGCATGAAAAAAGAATAGGTTTTCATGTGTTGTGGTTTCCATATACCTGAAACAGTGCCTGACACTGTATTTTGCATAATGAAAATTTAATAGAACTGTGAATAAACACGGTACTCCAAATTCTTGTTCACATTTACTAGTTTGGGCTACTTTTTAAAAATAAAGTTAATTAAGGTTTTTTAAATTCATTTATTTTGCTTGCACTGGGTCTTCCTTGCTTTGCACTGGCTTTCTCTAGTTTCTGCGAGCAGGAGCTCCTGTTGCAGAGCAGAGGCGCAATAGTTGTGGCACACTGGCCTACTTGCCCCAAGGCATGTAGAAATCTTCCCCGGACCAGGCAGGTGTGGAATCCATGTGGATTCTTATTAATGTACCATCAGGGAAGTCCTAGTTTAGCTAATCTTAACGTCCATGTCAATTCTTTCTCCAAGCTGGTATTACTGTTTTCAAGAATAAACGCACTACTGAAAATGCTCTGATGTCTTCAACATCACTTGCTGTATCCCCAGGGCGGAATCTGCTACTGTCTTTGAATAACAACACAAATATTAATATTTTCCTGAAACTTGCATGTCAAAACTTTCAGATATTATCTCATTTCCCTGTAAAGAAGTGTGCCTGCAGTCACTTGAAAATGATAGTCACTTACCAGCAAGGACACGAGATCATAAGCTTAAGATGCCTTCTTTTATATAAGTGTTCAGATACTCCCTTCCATTCATGCTGCAACTCTGAAAGTTGCAGCTACTGACCAATAACATTAGTTTGGTTGCTCTCAGTTTGAGATGGATATCTGTTCACTAAAAGGAATTGAGTTTATGCTAGGAAGTGGAATAAGAGATAATATACGGATGAAAGTGTTTCTCAGTGGATAGGACACAATCCCTGGTTCTGTAGGCAAGAAAGAAGCTTTGTTGTGGAACCGGAAGTAAAACTCCTGCTTGACCACCTAATTTAGAATATCCATCTTCTTTCCCCAAGTCATGACCCTGTACAGACTGTTTAGCTCATAGCTAATCATAATACAACACAGAAAACTGACTACAGCTTCAGTACATCGATTTCAAGAACAATTATATAATGTGTCCAGCTACCTTGCTGACTCCTATCTGAATGGCTCTACAATAATATGGCCATTGAGAGGCCATTTAGAGGATATCCTGGATGGTGAAGTCAAGTGGGCCTTAGGAAACATCACTCCGAACAAAGCTGATGGAGGTGATGGAATTCCAGTTAAGCTATTTCAAATCTTAAAAGATGATGCTGTTAAAGTGCTGCACTCAATATGCCAGCAAATTTGGAAAATTCAGCAGTGGCCACAGGACTGGAAAAGGTCAGTTTGCATCCCAATCCCAGAGAAATGCAAAGTCAAAGAGTACAATTGCACTCATCTCACATGCTAGTGAAGTAATGCTCAAAATTCTCCAAGCCAGACTTCAACAGTTGTTCAGGCTGGATTCTGAAAAGGCAAAAGTCAGAAGAACCAGAGATCAAATTGCCAACATCCATTGGATTATCAAAAAAGCAAGAGAGTTCCAGAAAAATACCTGCTTTATTGGCTATGCCAAAGCCTTTGACTGTGTAGATCACAACAAACTGTGGAAAATTATTCAAGAGATGGGAATACCAGACCACTCGACCTGCCTCTTGAGAAATCTGTATGCAGATAAAGAAGCAACAGTTAGAACTGGACATGGAACGAGAGACTGGTTCCAAATTGGGAAAGGAGTACATCAAGGCTGTATATTGTCACCCTGCTTATTTAACTTATATGCAGAGTACATCATGAGAAATGCAGGGCTGGATGAAACACAAGTGGAATCAAGACTGCTAGGAAAAATATCAATAACCTCAGATATGCAGATGACACCACCTTTATGGAAGAAAGTGAAGAATTAAAAAGCCTCCTGATGAAAATGAAAGCGGAGAGTGCAAAAGTTGGCTTAAAACTCAACATTCAGAAAACTAAGATCATGGCATCTGGTCCCATCACTTCATGGCAAATAGATCGGGAAACCTTGGAAACAGAGACTTTATTTTGGGAGGCTCTAAAATCACTGCAGATGGTGACTGTAGCTATGAAATTAAATGACACTTGCTCCTTGGAAGAAAAGTTATGACCAACCTGGACAGCATATTAAAAGCAGAGACATTACTTTGCCAACAAAGGTCTGTTTAGTCAAAGCTATGGTTTTTCCAGTAGTCATGTATAGATGTGAGTTGGACCATAAAGAAGGTGGAGTGCCAAAAAGTTGATGCTTTTAAACTCTGCTGTTGGAGAAGGCTCTTGAGAGTCCCTTGGCCTGCAAGGAGATCCAACCAGTCCATCCTAAAGGAGATTAGTCCTGAATATTCGTTGGAAGGACTGATGCTGAAGCTGAAACTTCAATACTTTGGCCACTTGATATGAAGAACTGACTTATTGGAAAAGAGACTGATGCTGGGAAAGATTAAAGCAGAAGAAGGGGACGACAGAGGCTGAGATGGTTGGATGGCATCACCAACTCAATGGTCATGAATTTGTGCAAGCTCCAAGAGTTGGTGATGGACAGAGAAGCCTGGCGTGCTGCAGTCCATGGGGTCACAAAGAGTCTGACACGACTGAGTGACTGATCTGAACTTGCTGACTCGTATCTGAACGGCTCTAGGATAATATGGCCATTTAGAAGACATTTGAGTGCATCTTATTGACTTAAAAAATTGTACAAATGAGAGTTGCAAGTTAAGTTTTGTTTGGGGGCTAAATAAGACGGAACCCCAGGAAACAGCACCTCAGATAACTCTGAGAAGGTGCTCCAGAGAGGTAGGGGTAAGGTCAGTGTACATGTGATTTTGGTGAAGGGAGAGTACATGCAATCAAGCGCATATTTTTCTGAGGTTTCTTCTAGTTTTGGGAAACTTTCTGAGAGTCATGAGAAAACACTCATCACCATGAAGGATTTTAGTGCTTTTCTAGATATGAGGAGATGTAAGAATTGGGTTCATAAAATCAGCTCCTGAGAATATCTATCTGAAGGCCTGTCCTGGAGGTTTGCTGCCCTCCCCACACCCCCCCACCCCCCACCGCAAGCATAGAACACTTCATTTCCGCTTATCACTCAGAACTGCTTTCAGAGGGTGTTGAAGTCAACAGCTGGAGCAGCACATGATTTAATCCTTGTAGAGGTAGGCGGCAAGCACCATGGCAAGTGCCAATCTGTAGTTGACAGTCTCAATACTTTTATCTTATGGGAGCTGATTGAGCTTCAAGAATTCTGAAATTTTGTCACTTTGTTGCATTTAACAAGAAACAGAACCCTTCCTTCCTCAAGGTAAGGTGACTGCTTTCCAGCATCCTTCTGGGTGTCAGTTGGTGCCAGTTCTGGTTGGTCAGAAAGGAGAACACACTTTCGGGCAATCGCTAAAGCCCTGAGAACAATACTACCGGGAAGATCCTTCCAGGAAGGAAGATCCACATAAGTGCATTTCCAGGGAAATTCTTCACACTGGGCCCATTGGAGCGGGACTTGCGGTATCTTGCTTGTGGCTGCCATTTTAAACTGCTGTGAGTGTCCTGGTTGGGGGCCGCTGATTCCTCACCGGGTGACCAGATCTAAAAAACGCGAGAGCAGGTGCTGTCCCCGCGCCACATAGTGGGCTCTGAGGTTCTGCAGCGACCACGTACCCTGCGCTAGGCCGAGGAGAGGAAAGTCCCTGCCCGCGTCTCCCAGCCGCTCCGGCCAGAGTCTGATGGCGGTGGCGGCGCTGAGGGATCCACCTCAGGTAAACGCTAGCCCGCAGGGCTCTCACCGCCCTTAACCCACCAGACACTGAACTCCGAGTGCAGGGTGCCTGCTCATGTGCCCGCAGCCCAGGCCCCGGGCTCCAGGACGGTGAGGCGGTCGTGGGTGGTCCCACGTGTAGGTGCAGAGACTGGGAGGTCGGACTGAGGCGGGTGGGTTTGGGGAACCTGGATTCCAACTGATGTCTGCAGGAAGCCGAGTTGAGGGAGTGTACCTGAACTGGCAGAGAGGTTGTTTCTTTTTCTGCTTGACCTGGAGGCGGTGGAGGCTAGTGGACAGAAGAGGGACACTTCTGTGTTAGGGGTTTGTTACTTTTACACTGCATGTGGTCTTCGTTACCACCCACTGGGCTCTTCCTTGCTGCTGGAGGGCTTTCTCTAGCTGCAGAGGGTGCGGGGTGGCTTCACTTGTTGGCAGAACTCTGGCTGTAGCTGGAGTGAGTATTTGTGGTGCAGGGACTTAGTTGCTTTGCGCCCTGTGATATCTTCCCAGACCAGGGATCAAACCTGTGTCCCCTGCATTGGCAGGCAGATTCTTTACTACTGAGCTACCAGAGAAATCCAACATGTGTTAGGGTTTTAAAGGTCACCAAAATCCCTCAGAGAGGGAACAGATTAGAGGTGGTTGGCGAACAGGTTGTGGCAAAGAGAAGTAGCACCATTTCCCAAGGTCAGGGATCTGATAAGAGGCTGCTCTGAGGACTGAAACACAGAGGTTAGTAAGTTAACCCCAAGTCCAGGTTCAAGGCCTGGTGGGGATCCAGGGGAGTCCTGCATACTTGGAGTCCAGCCACAGGTGCCTTCCTCTTCCCTCAGGTTCTGAAGGTTGGAAAAATACTTAGGGATCTTACACAAGGCAGGAGATGATGTCCCAGTCCCTCACTGGTATTGACACCACCCATAGAGAGTGGTCAGCTGATAAAGAGTCTGCCTGCAATGCGGGAGACCTGGGTTTGATCCCTCGGTTGGGAAGATCCCTGGAGAAGGGAAGGGTTACCCACTCCAGTATTCTGGCCTGGATAATTCCATGGATCATATAGTCCATGGGGTTGCAAAGAGTTGGACACGACTGAGCGACTTTCACTTTCACTTTATAGAATGTCAGGGTATTGTGTCCAGAGACCTGCCTGGATATAATCTCAGCTCTTGAATGTGAGGGCTATGAATCCAGCTCTGGGTCCTGACTGCAGAACAAAGGTAACAGACACATGTTCTGTTTCCTGATGACAGATATAAACTGGTATGGAAGGTTTTCCCAGGAACAGATAGCGTGTGCAAATACTTGGAGGCGTGTCTGAACTGGGAGCAGGGTACAGCAGGTCTTCATTTTTTCATTTAAGAACAAACAGCAGGGGCTCTGGTAATCAGGTCTTTATTTTGTAAATAATTATATTTGGTTGTGCTGGGTGTTTATTGCTGTAAGTGGGCTTTCTCTAGTTGCGGCAAGTGGGGTTTGCTCTTTCTTGAGGTGATCGGTCTTCTCATTGTGGTGGCTTCTCTTGGCACACTAGGACTAGCAGGCTTCAGTAGCTGTGGAGCATGGCCTTAGTTTCTCCATGGCTTGTAGTGATCTTCCCGGACCAGGAATGAAATTTGTGACCCCTGCATTGGCAGACGGATTCTTAATCACTGTACCACCTGAACTCGTCACAGGATGGTTAATCAGCTGTACTCCAATAGTAAATAAGAAGCTTGAAATATTGAAAAAAAAAATATATGTAGCTTGGGAGGCAGAGAAATAATTGAAACAAATTGGTACTGAGGCCAGTGCTCCTGCTAACTTAATGTTATCCAGATTCACCAGAATTGTGCAGCAAGCCTTGATGGAGCCTAGAGTATTTTAGTCTTGTTGGAGGATAAGGTCTGTGGTAAATGTAGTCAAGAGTCATCATGTCGCAGGGAGACTGTAAGGGCTGGGATTTTAAGGAAGGTTGAGTAGACGGTTGTGATTGTTGAGGGGACAGATTATCAAAGTGTATCACAGAACCGGAAGAGTGTCATGGGTGTGTGTGATTCACATGCTGCGTTATACACGGCTAATACTGAGCCAGGGGTCAGAAGCAGGTAGAGAGGCCTGCAGAGCAGCATATGGGATTCTTCCTGGTGCGGAGATTCATCAGAGGTCTGGGGTGGCAGTGGACAGTTTTAGAGTGTCCAGCAGTCTCTGGAAGCTATGTGCTGGGTGTATGAATGAGTCCAGGGTGAATCCTGTATTATAGAGCAGGAAGATGGCGGAGCTGTGGGAGTGTGACCCCACACTGTGGGAGTGGGGATGATGATGTTAGAGACAGTCTATAATGATGTGCACAGGCACAGGCCTGCTGTTCAGGACTTGGTAGTGAGGCATGAGCCCAGGTTTGTGTGTTGAATAGTCTGCGAGACTCCAGGGGAATTGTTTGATGGGAGGGATGGGGCTCTGCTAGCCAGGCCCAGAGCTTATCCCCTTGTGTATTATTGCTGAGGGCTGACTACAATGGTGTATGTGACCCAAGGCTGCACCAGCAGCCCCAGGTCCTGGCATCTCCTCTGAGGTGAGAAGTTTGGGAGGAGAGTTTGGGGTAGATGTGTGTGGCAAGGGCTGCGGGTTCTCAGAACATTGTTTCCTCTGTCCCTGTGTTGACAGGACAGTTTAAGCTTTAAAGACATTGCTGTGTATTTCTCCTCGGAGGAATGGAGGCTCCTTGATGAGGCTCAGAGATGCCTGTACCTCAGTGTGATCCTGGAAAGCTTTGCACTCGTATCTTCACTGAGTAAGACTCTGAGAGCCTTTCCAGATGCCTAGAGTAAGCTCTGTATCCGGGCTCACCCCCCTTTTCCATGGGGGTGCTCTGTCTTCCGACAGGTGGACCTCCGGCACTGCTTGTTTTCCCAGCTTTCTGGGTAGTTGCTGTGGAAGTTGTGGCTGGGTTGTTTGCACTCCCTCTTTTCTATACTGAATCCTCACGGGGCAGAATTGGAGGTCTGTAGTCTTGCAGTGAGAGAAAGCAATGGCACCCCACTCCAGTGCTCTTGTCTGGAAATCCCATGGACGGAGGAGCCTGGTAGGCTGCAGTCCATGGGGTCGCTAAGAGTGGGACATGACTGAGCGACTTCACTTTCACTTTTTACTTTCAGGCATTGGAGAAGGAAATGGCAACCCACTCCAGTGTTCTTGCCTGGAGAATCCCAGGGACGGCGGAGCCTGGTGGGCTGTCGTCTATGGGGTCACACAGAGTCGGACACGACTGAAGCGGCTTAGCAGCAGCAGCAGTCTTGCAGTGAGTTTAATGGACTGCACCATCTTGTAACTGAAGATTTGCCCCTTTTGAGCAACAACTTCTCTGTTTCTGTGAGTTCAACGTGCTTTTTTCCTTTGTTTTAAATTCTACATGAGTGACACCGTACATAATTTGGCATAATGTCCTTCTGGTTCATCCATGTATATGGGAGGACTTCCTGTTTTTATGGCAGAATAATTGTTCAGATGTGCGTGTGTGTGTGTGAGTATATCACCTTGCTTATCTATCCATACATGGATGAACTCTTAGGTTGTTTCCACATCTTGTGTATTGTCCATAGGGCTGCTGCAAACATAAGAGTGCAGATTATGTTTTCCCCATTTGATTTCATTTCTTTTGGCTATATTCCAAGAAATGGGATTGCTAGATCGTATGGTAGTTCTATTTCGAACTTTTGAGGAACTTTCATACTGTCTATTCATAATGCCTATACCAACTTATCTTCCCACCAAGTGTACAAGGGTTCACTTATCTCTGTACTTTTGCCAGCACTCATCTCTTTGATGATAACCATTCTGACAGTTTTGTAATAATATCTCATTGTGGTTTGGATTTATATTTCCCTGGTGATTAGTGAGAAAGAGCAGTTTTTCATGTACTTGTTAGCCATTTGTATATAACATCTAATCAGATACTCTGTTCATATTTTAATAAAGATTATTCTGTTTTTGCTGATTTGATTATGTTATGTATTTAAAATATCATCACCTTACTAGGTTCACAGCTCGCAAATAATTTTCTGCCACTCTGTAGATTACATTTTCATCTCGTTCATTGTTTTTTTTTTCTGTTTTTGCTCTGCAGAAGCTGTTCAGGTTGAGGTAGTTTTACTTCTAACTTTTTTTTTCCACTGTACTTTCATGTCATATTAAAAAAAAAAAAGAATCATTGCCAAGACCCCTGCCAAATAGCTTATTCCTTTCTTTTGCCGCCAAGCAAGTTTAGACTTTCAGGTCTTATGTTTAACTCTTTAATTCACTTTGAGTTAATTACTGTTAATGGGGTTCAGTTTTACTGTTGGGTTTTTTTTAAATATATGTATTTATTGATTTATTTGGCTGCATCAGGTCTTCGTTGCAGCGCACAGTATCTTCATTGTGTCATGAGGGATCTTTTGTTGCAGCGCACAGACTGTCTAGTTGTGCCACACAGACTCTGGAGCACATGGGCTCAGGCTTAGTTGCTTTAACCACGTGGGATCATAGGCGGGTGAATCTGCTTCCTCTGCATTGCAAGGTGGGTTCTTAACCTTTAGGCCACCAGGAAGTCCCGGTTTCTCTGTTTTGCATGTGGAGATCCAGTTTTCTCAACACCTTTTATTGAAGAGACTGGCCTTTCCCCATTGTGTGTTCTAAGCATCCTTGTTGAAGATTAGTTGACCGTATATGTTTGGGATTTTTTTCCTGAGTTCTTTATTCTATTCCATTACTTTGTGTGTCTGTTTTGGTGACAGTAAAATGCTATTTTGATTACTTTATCTTTGCAGTGTATTTTGAAATCAGGAAGTTTCATATCTTGAGATTTGATCTTCTTGCTTAAGATTGCTTTGGCTCTTTGAGGTCATTTGTGGCTCTATATGAACTTTAGGATTCATCTTTTATTTCTGTGAAAAATTGTAATTTTGATAGGCATTGCATTGAATCTGTATATTGCATAGCGTAGCATGGATACTGTAATGCTATTAATTATTCCAGTACAAGGACATGAGTTATCTTTTCATTTATTTGTGTCACTTTCTTTTATCAGTGTCTTATAGTTTTCAGTGTTCAAATCTTTTTGGTTAAATTTATTCATATGTATTTCATTGTTTTTGATATTATATATGTAATTGCTGCCCTAGTTTTTATTCAGATATTTTATTGTTTTTAGAGATGCAACTGATTTTTACATATTGATTTTTGTATCCTGTGACTTTACTGAATTTGTTTAGTAGTTGTAACAGTTTTAAAGGGGAGCCTTTAGGATCCTCTGTATATAAGATCTTGTCTTCTTCAGACACAGTTTTGCTTCTTTTGTGATTTTATTATTATTAGTTTTTTCTCGTGACCTGGTGAGCAGGCCTTCCAGAACAATATTGAATAGAAATTAACATATAGGCATCTTTTTCTTGTTCCTGATATTAGAGGGAGAGATTTTAGGTTTTCAATTTTGAGTGTGATGTTGTGTGTATGTGTGCTCAGTCAGGTCTGACTCTTGGTGACCCCATGGACGGTAACCCACCAGGCTCCTCTGTCCATGGGATTTCCCAGGCAAGAATATGATGTCAGCATGGACTTATTGTATATGTGTTTATCATATTGAGTTACATTCCTTCTACACATAAGGTGTTAAGAGTATTTGACAGGTAAATGTGCTCTGTTTTGTTAAGGGATTTTTCTGCATTTATTGAGATGATCATATGATTTGCATCCTTCATTCTATTATGTGTCATGTTTATTGATTTGTATATGAAAAACTTTCCTTGTATCCCAGAAGTAAATCACACTTGATGATGGTGTAAGATTCTTTAATACACTGTTGAGTTTGGTTTGCTATTTTCTGTTGGAGATTTTTTTCTTCTATGTTTATCAAAGATGTTGGCATGTAGCATCTTTTTTTTGCTTGTAATTTCCATAATTTTCTTTGGTATTGACATATATTTCTAGCCTGGGAAAGTGAGTTTGGAAGTGTTTCTTCAATGTTTTGGAAGAGTTGAGGAAGCATTGACATTAGTTCTTAAAATCATGGTAGAATTTACAAGTGACTGCATTTTTCTTTGTTGGGACAGTTTGTCATTATAAATTATTTTTTTTAATTGAAGTATAGTTGGTTTACAATATTATATCAGTATCAGGGTAAGACACAGTGACTCAATATGTTTATTAATTGGGAAATTCTCTGAAGGTCCAGTGATTAGAACTGTATGCTTCAATTGCAGGAGGCATGGGTTTGATCTCTGGTTGTCAAACTAAGATCATGCATGCCATGCAGCATAGCCAAAAATGTTTTTTTATAAGTTATACTAAATTTAACATTATATAAAACAGTGGCTATATTTCCCTGTGCTGTAAAATATATCTTTGTTGCTTAGTTTGTTGGGAGATAATTAACTATTCAGTTTCTTTCCTTGTTACTGATTTGTTCAGATTTTTTTTTTTTTCTTCATGCCTTATTCTTGCTGGGCTGTTTCTTTCAAATAATTTATTCATTTTTTTCTCTAGTTTTCCCTGTTTGTTAGCAGGTAATTGTTTGTTTGTGGCTTTGCTGGGTCTTCGTTGCGTGTCACAGACTTTCTCTAGTTGTGGCAATGGGAACTGCTCTTCATTTCAGTGTGTGGGCTTCTCATTGTAGGGGATTCTGTTGTTGCAGAGCACAGGCTGTAAGTGCTTGGGCTTCAGTAGTTGCAGTGGGTGGGCTCAGTACTTGCGGTACGTGGGCCCTAGAGCACGCAGGCTTAGTTGTGGTGCACTGGCTTAGTTGCTCCTCAGCATGTGGAATCTTCCTGGCCCAGGGATCAAATCCATGTTCCCTGCGTTGGCAGGTGGATTCACAACAACTGGACCACCAAGGATATCCTGGCATTTAATTGTTGATAGTAGTTTTTTATGATCTTTGTGTACCTGCAGTATCAGCTGTAGTATTTCCTTTTTCATTTCTGATTTCATTTACTTGAATCTTTTCTTTTTGTGCAGCTAAAGGTTTGTCCATTTTGATTCTTTTCAAAAACCAACTCTTAGCTTTGTTAATCTTCCCATTGTATTTTTAATCTGTATTTTGTTTATTTCTGCTCTAATGTGTGTTATTTCCTTCTAGATTTGAGCTTAGTTGTTTTTAAGTTTTGGCATATTTTGATCACATTTTATTTTGGCTTAAGATAATCTTATTTTCTTATTTTTTTCCTTCAACACATTCAGGAATGTATTCCTTAATGGCCATGTGTCTTTTTTAATGTCCGTATATTTTTGAGCTTTCCAGCATTCACAATGACAGTATTATGTTATTGGGGACTTCCAGGTGGTACAGTGGTAAAGAATCTATCTGCTAATGCAAGAGATTAAAGAGATGTGGGTTTGATCCCTGTGTTGGGAGGATCCCATGGAGTAGGAAATGGTAACCTTCTCTTAGTATTCTTGCCTGAAAAATTCCATGGACAGAGAAGCCTGGTGGGCTGCAGTCTATAGAGTCACAAATAGTCAGACATGACTGAGCAACTGAGCACGTTATGTTACTGATTTTTAGTTTCCAACCCTTATGGATGGATAAAATTCTTGACATGATTTAAGTCTTATTAAATGTGTTAAGACTTGTTTTGTGGCCTAATATATGATCTCTCTTAAAGAGAGTGTTCTGTGTCCATTGAGAAGAATGCATTCTGCTATAGTTGATTGGAATATTATGTGTGTTTGTTAGGCTCAGGTGGTCTAAAGATTCATTCAGTATTTTGTCAGTGCTTGAGCTAAAGTGTCATTAAATATTTCCTTATCAATTTTCTATTTGGTTAATCTACCCATTCCTGAAAGATGGGTATTAAAGTCTGCTAATGTTATTTCATTGTTGTCTTTTCTGCCTTCCAGTTTCTTAATATTTGCCTTATACATTTAAATGCTCTGATGTTAGATACATATTACTTATAATATGTTCTGCTCTCTTGATGAGTCAACACCTTTATCATTACTTAATGATTTTTTGTCTATTGTGATAGGTTTTGACTTAAAGTTTATTTTGTTTGGCTTAAGTGTGGATTATTTATAAGTATAAGCTAGTGTTTGGTTTCCATTTGTGTGGAGGTTTTTTTTTTTTTCTTCAATTTCTTCTCTTTCAGCCTATTTGTGTTCTTTAAAGTAAGTCTCTTGAAGCCTTTATCCTCAGGCACTTTGTGTCTTTTAAAATTTCTTTAGTATTTACTTTGCAGGTCTGTGTGGCTGCAGGTGAGCTTTTGCTAGTTGCAGTGAGCTGGGACTACTTTTTGTTGCAGTGGACGGACTTCTCATTACAGTAACTTCTCTTATTGTGGAGCATGGGCTGAAACGAGTCTCTCGAGGGCTTTATCGCCAGCCACCGTGTCTTTTGAATGGAGAGGACTTGCCTGGCAGTCCTGAACGTCCACTGCAGGGGGTGCAAGTTCTATCCCTGGTCAGGGAACTAAGATTGTGCATATAGTGTGACCAAGAATTAAAAAGCAGACAAACCCAAAGGCCCACAAAAAAGAGAACGGAGAAAATTTTGTCAGGGCTTTACAATTGCCAACTCGTTAATTTTTTAATGACTGACTTGTAGTTCCTTTGGTGTTTTCACCATTTCTTCTTCTTCTTTTTTTAATGTTTAATTGGAGAATACTTGCTTTATAATATTGTGTTCGTTTCTGCCTACATCAACATGAATCAGCCATAGGTATACATATGCCCCCACCCTTTTGAACCTCCCTCCCACCTCTCACCCCATCCTATCCCTCTAGGTTATCACAAAACACAGTTCCCTGTGTCATATGGCAAATTCCCACTGGTTATCTGTTTTATATATGATAGTGTATATTTTTCAATGTTACTCTTTCCTTCTCTTTCCTCTATTGTGTCCACAAGTTGTTTTCTATGTCTGTGTCTCCATTGCTGCTCTCAAATAGGTTCATCAGTAACATCTTTCTAGAATCCGTTTATATGTGTTAATATATGATATTTTTCTCTTAATGACTTCACTTTGTATAATAGGTTCTAGGTTCATCTGCCTCGTTAGAACTGACTCAAATGTGTTGCTTTCTATGGCTGAGTAAGATTCCATTGTATATATGTATCACAACTTCTTTATCTATTCATCTGTTGATGGACATCTAGGTTTGGTTCCATGTCCTACTACTACTGCTACTGCTACTAAGTCGCTTCAGTCGTGTCCGACTCTGTGCGCCCCCATAGACGGCAGCCCACCAGCCTCCCCCGTCCCTGGGATTCTCCAGGCAAGAACACTGGAGTGGGCTGCCATTTCCTTCTCCATGTCCTAGCTATTGTAAATTGTGCTGCAGTAGACATTGGGATACATGTGTCCTTTTCAATTATTGTTTCTTCAGGAACAAAACAAGGGTGCCCACTCTTACTACTAATATTCAACCATTTCTTTTTTAAAAACCTTTGGCTCATTTCTTTGTCACTTTTTGTGGTACTTCCACAATGTGAATATTATTTTCCTGGATAACCTCCCATAATTTACTTCAGTAGGCTTTCTTTAGTCTTTCTTCCCTGTGGTTGGATGGTTTGAAATCACCTGATTCAAAGTCACAGATATTTCTCCTGCTTGATCAAGTTGACTGTCCCTATTGTATTTTTCATTTCATTTATTGTATTCTTCAGCTACAGAGTTTAATTCCTTTATTTCCTTTCTATTTCAGTTTTTTTTTTTTTTGCCACACCACATCACATGCAGAATCTTAATTTCTTGACCAGGGATCAAACCCATACCTCCAGCAGTGGAAGCAGAAAGTCCTAACCATTGGACAGCCCAGGAATTCCAAATCTGTTAATTTGCTTGTGTGTGTGTGTGTGTGTGTGTGTGTGTGTGTGTGTTTCTCCTGCTTTCATTGAGTTTCTGTCTGTGTTCTCTTGAAGCTGGCTGAGTTTCCTTCAAGTGTTTATTTTTAATTCTTTGTCTAGTTATTTATAGATCTGCATTTTGGGGGATTCACTTACTGGAAAGTTATGCTCCTTTGGTGATGTCATGTTTCCTTGATATTTTATGTTTCTTATAGCCTTTTGGTCATCTTTTTGCATCTGATGGATAAGTCACATCTGAATTTTCAGACTGGTTTTGGTGAGAAAAGACCTTAACTTAGATTGATTGCAAAGTCACTGGCTAGGTGGGGGTGTGCCAGTCTGGGCTGTCAGGAGGGACTGGCCATACAATGGCTCTGTACCTTTGTCAGCTGGGGTCAGGGGCAGCAAAGGTTGTAGGGGTTCTGAGTAGACAAGGCTGCAAGATGAACTCATAAGTACCTTTTCTGGGATATCTGGGGAGGGTGTGACGTCAGCACTGTGTTCAGGTCACATAAGGAATGTTTCTCATTTAATTGGGACTCTTGGGGTTTTTGCTAGCGTCACACCCCTTGTCTATCTTTCTTGTCCTGTTGTTAGTACTTGGCTGACTAGTCAGGTTTACTCCACTATTATATCTACTCTGACTTCCAGCCCAGGTATAGGCCTCATCTCTCTGGATTTCATATCTCGGTCCTTTCTCTCATACTTCCTCCTCTCTTGCTCTGCAGCTTTGGTTCACATGTGCTATGAAGAGTCCACTCATCCTGAAATTGGCCTTGAATAGCAGCTGGGTTTCTCCTGGGTTTGGACATTTGCTTTTACATGGTCTCAGATCGTTGCAGAATGGGTCCTGCAGGAATCCTCTGGCACACGAGCACGCTCTACAGTGTGCTGCTCAACTCTGTGTTGCACCGTATTTTATGTCCTTCCCCTGGTTAAGGATACCATTCTTTTGCCTTAGAAGCACAGTCATGCCAAGTAGTGGAATGCCACTTCCCCAGTGGAATTACAGATCTTTCTGGAAAATCGTCCTCTAGACTCACCCCTGGATATGACTCATTACCTTTATGAAGATATTGCTCCCTCCTCAGAAAGTCAACATGTTTATTTGCATTTATTTCATCACAGTTTGTATGTGTGTGTGTGTGTGTGTGTTTTCAGGTTGCTGCTGTAGAGGAGAGGATTCAGAGGCACCCTTTAAACATAACATTTCTATAGGCATGTCACAGGCCAGGACTCCTAAGGCATTTTCCTTTTCCCGGAAGATTCACATCTGTGAGAAGTGTAGTCTGGTCTTGAGAAGTATTTTTCACTTGTCAGAGCATGAAGAAACACAACACAGCCAGAAAGTGATTGGGTATAAAATACATACAAAACAATTTCATTTTGGTGCAGACCTCCAAAAACACCAGAAGCAGTACATGAAAAAGAAATACTTTGGAAATGATGTAGACAGGGCCTTGTTTGTGAAGTGCTGCAAACTCCATATGTCAGAAAAGCCCTCTTCCTGTGAGAAAGTTAAGAGACTTTCTGGCCACCTCAGGACATCTCCAGCAACAGTCCACTCACACCAGGGAGAAGCCAGACAATACTGTCTAGTGTGAGCCAACACACACTTGTTCAAGACAAGAGTGTCCACATTGGAAGACATTGTTTTGTGTGCAGTGAATGTGGGAGAATGTTCAAATACAAATCCTCATTTGTGTGCACCAGAGAATCCACGCTAGAAAAAGACTCCATGTGTGTGGCGAATGTGGGAAATCATTCAGGCGAACCTCAACCCTCATTCTGCCTCAAAGAATTCATACTGGGGCAAGGCAGTACAAGTGCAGCAAATGTGGGAAGTTCTTTAGCCAAAATTGTGTCCTCATTTATCCCTGGAGAAGTCATATTGGAGAAATTACTTGTGTTGTGAATGTGCACAGTCTTCTAGCCATAGATGCATCCTAGTTTGACAGTCAATAGTTCTCAATGGAAAAAGGCATTGTGAGTGTACTCAGTGTTGGATATCTTTTAAATGAAAATGTTCTCTCATTGTACACTGGAGAGTTCACATAAGAGAAAGGTCTTAATTTTGCAGTGAATGTGGGAAATCATTTACCAATAGCATGGTTCTCATCCTACACCAGCGACTACATAAGGGGGAAAGAAGGCCTTTTGCATGCGGTGAACGTGGGAAATCTTTTACCAATAACTTGATACTCATTCTCCACTAGAGAGTTCACACAGGAAAAAGGCCTTATGAGTGTAGTGAGTGTTGGAAATCATTTAGTTATCAGTCTTACCTCATTCAACACTGCAAGGTTCATAGTGGAAAAAGGCTTTATGAATGTAGTGAATGTGGGCAATCTTGTTCTGGCCCCTATTATCATCAGAGTTCACAATGGATCAAGGCCTTATGAATGCAGTGAATGTGGGAAATCTTTTACCGCTAGTTCTACCCTCTGTTATCAGCAGAGAATTCACACAGTAAAAAGGTCTTGTGAGTGCAGGGAATGTGGAAAATGTTTTATGTTCAATTCTGCCCTGTGTTATCATCATAAGATTCATGCTGGAGATAGGCCTTATGAGTGCTCTATATGTGGGAAATGATTTTCTTCTGGCTCCACCCTCCACTGTCATCAGAGACTTCACCCGGGAGAAAGGCCTTATGTGTGCAGTGAGTGTGGGAAATCCTTTATCCAAAGATATTACCTTGTTATACACCAGAGAGTTCACACCGGAGAAAAGCCGTATCAGTGTACTGAATGCAAAAAATCTTTTACCACTAAGAGGAGCCTTATTTATAATCAGGGAAATCACACTTGAGGAAGCCCTTATGAGTGCCATTAATGCGGGGAATCCTTTAACCGACAGTCTTCTCTCACTGAACGCTGTAGACCTCACTCTGGGCAAAAGCCTTATAAATGTAGTGAATGTAGGAAATCTTTTGCATCTAGGTGGGGTTTCTGTTATCATCCGAAAGTTCATATGGAATTGAGGCTGTATGAGTGCAGTGAATGTGGGAATCTTTTACCTCTAGTTCTACTCTTCATGAGTATTAGAGAATTCATGCCAACAAAAGACCTTATGAATGCACTGAATGTGGGAAATCGTTTAAGAAAGAGTCTCCTCTCATTGAACACTGGAGACTTCACACCGGAGAAAACTCTTGTAAATGCAGCGAATGTGGGAAATCTTTTGCATCCAGGTGGGGTTTCTGTTATCATCCACAAGTTCACACTGGATCAAGGAAGTATGAGCGCAGTGAAATCTTTTCCCAAAAGCTCTGTAGTCCTTCAACGTCAGTATTCACAGATGTGAAAGGTCTTTGTGTGTGTTGCAAATGTGGGAAAACCTTTACCTCTAGTTCCACCATTTGTTCTCAACAGAGAGTTCACAAGAAAAGTTTTATTCATGACAGGAGTTTGGGAAGTTTTTTCCTAAAGAATTTGCCTCATTATACACGGTAGAGTTTACAGTGGAGAAAGGTCTTGAATGTGCAAGAGAACGTGCAATTTTCCTGTTCAGGATAACAACACTGGAAGAAACTGAGGAGCTATCCATCTGAATTCAACTCCTACTTCCAGTTGTCTGCAAGGGGATTTACCCGTTAAGTTGCAGTGTTGCAGGAAGATCTGTGGCTATATTGCACTTTCTGACCTGTCTGCGGCTCTTCCTAGATTTATGTCGCTGCCACTTTTGCCATTTTACCTCTGTCATCTGGCAGGTCTACACAGTGCATCAGTCACCAGCCCAGTGTGCTCAGAGAAGCTGACCTCTGTTCTTCCATGTGTTAGAGCCCAGTCCTTTTGAATTCAGCTGACAAAATGTACAGAGAAGGGCAACCTTCTTCATGGACATTTTCTCACACGATTTATTTTTCTAGCTAGCAAGTCATCAGCCCAGGCTGCATGCCACGCATCGTTTTGGTTTGTGTAATATGGATGCTTTATTGTTTAAGAACTGTTTTATTTTTGAGTATTCTATGTACTGCAAGAGGTTTTCTACAAGGAGGTTTGGGCTCCACAGGCATGAAGGGTGAATGGTTTTTAGGGGCCACAGGGAGGATAGTTTGATGGCAAAATATTGGCTTGCCAGTTTGGGCCGAATTTGCATTCGTGCCAGTGAAGTTGTAGGAAAGAGGGCAAGGCTTTCTGGTCCTTGTTTGAAGCCTCTGTGAGTTTTAGGAATCTCAGACGTCACCCTGGGGAGGGGTGAGATCTGACAATCTCAAGTTCTTGGAGCAGCATGAATCCCCCCCGCCCCCCTTGTTCATAAGGGATATCGCAGGAGGTGTCAGCACTGTTGAGGGGGATCTCCTGTCTAGGTCTTGCAAAGAGCATGTGCCCTGATGGCCACAATTCTATGAGTGACAGTCACTGGTTGTAAGACTACAGGGGCCAGGGGAAAACGAAACTGCTACAGAAACTGGATTATTAAGGAGGAGAAGAGACAGAAGCCAACTCAGTGAAATGTGGCTCTTCCAAAAGTGCATCCACTGGTGTGTTTGTGACAATGGCTGACGTGCAGGATCAGTGTGTACACTAATCTCAGGACCTCCAGGCATGTGTTTCTTAACCACTGGACCACCAGGGAAGTCCCGAGGACCTCCAGGCATGTGTTTCTTAACCACTGGACCACCAGGGAAGTCCCGAGGACCTCCAGGCATGTGTTTCTTGTGTAGCTGAGGTCATTGTGAGAGAAGATAATTGGAAAGGTTTGCAGATTTTTGTAACCTCTCTTTAATGTTCACTGAAAGGCGAGTGCTGAACAGGCAGGAAGTGGAAGGTAGAGAAAAGTAGTCCAGGGAGGTGTCTCTTGTGACCCAGTGAGCATTCCTGTTAACTGAAGTGGAAATATTCTTTATTACTCGCTAGTATTTGCTGCCACTGAGGAAAGATGACCCCCAGAGGTCATGACTAAAAAGATGGTGGAGTCAGAATATGTGGGGTAAGGGAAGTAGAGAAGACAAGGTTCGGAAAAAGAACAAGACCGGCACTTTACCGGAGCAGATCACCTTTAATGAGGCAAGAAGGGGCAGCAGTCAGATTAGTGAGCTGCTGCACTAACCCAAGAAAAGAGTGAGTACATATAGGAATATATGTGGAAATCTACTGTCTTAAGGGGGCCTATTCTCCAAGGTTGTTCAGAATAGTTGTCTCTTAAATGGCTGGGTCAAGGAATTCTGGAGATTGGCCAGAGGCTGGGACCAGCTACGAGCTGGGTGTAACTAACCTTAATGTCCATTTTTTCCTTTGAGTGAGAGAGTTCTTTGTTTTGCATAGAATGGTGGGGAGGACCAGGAGGGGAGTTTTAACTCCAGGCTATTTTGGGCGATGTAACTTTCCTTCATTCCAGACCCTAAGGAACATATATATATAGAGAGAAAGAGAGGTGGGTGTCGTTAATGTTCAGGGCTTCTTCGTGCTGATAAATGAGGGTCAGAGGTTTGTGGTCTGGGTGGAAGGAAGTCTCAGGCCCGTAGTGTTGATTCTCTGTTTTAGCCATCAGGGTCTTGAGCAAAAAAACAGTCTTGACTTGGTCTTAGGAAATTGCTCGGATTTGGTCTTGGAGGAATCCCTGGAAAAGATTAAACAAATAAGGTCCAAAGGTGAGTAGGAGGGTGATAAAAATGAAAGGTCGGAGAAGGTAAAACCTAAGGCATCCAATTACAATCTGTTAACCATGACTGCCAGGAGTTGCTTAATCTCTGGAGGATATGGGAGGCTTTTTGCAGCGCCTTGGACAATACCCGACTGGTTGGCCTAGAAACAGCAGGATTCATCTAGAAAAAGGCACAGACTTCCCTTCTCTGCAGTGAGTAGATCTAATCCCCTTCTATTTTGTAATACTATGGCCGCCAAGGAATTGAGTTGATTTTGGATCCTTATTAGGCCTTGAGCTATTTCCTGGAGGCTGTCTGATAGGTCTTGAGATAGTGTCTGGTAGCTTTGGATGGAGGTGGTTAAGCTGGCGGTTCCTGTTCCAATTCCAGCTGCTATTCCTAGTCTTGCTGAGAGGGGAATGAAATGAATGGCGGGTTTTATTCTCTTGTGGATGAGAGGAATAGACAAGGGTTGATCATTGGGGGCTATTAAAATGTTTGGGCTGGAGTATACCAGGGTACAGGTCCCGGTGCAATTAGTAGGTAGGCAGAGGTACGTAGGTGTCCCACACAGGAAAAATAGGCCAGGTGTCATAATATACCAGCTGAAGTCAAGGCAAAGAGGAGTTTGGGGTGGGGGGGTTGATCATTCGTTCAAGGACACTCAGAGACCCCGCTAAGGTGGCCCCAACGATGAGAGCGGTGGAGGAGTATGCCTTTACAGAGAAACCGCCCTGTAAAGGTTAAAGAGTGTCCTGGAGGACCAGAAATATTATATATAGCCTTTCCAGTGGCTAAGAGTAAGGTGGAGATATGGTTGCACATGGAGTTAGGGATTGTGCCCACAGGTTGGTCATATGAACTGTTTCAGTAATTTCTGGATGTGCGAAAAGGAGCTGGTTGTAACAGTGTTACTCTCTGGGCAATAGGACCTCCTTTTGGGGGTCTTCCATTGAAGGAGGGAAGTTCTGTGAGTAAAGATGCTAAGAGTATGTCTGAATTTCGGAGATATTTAAGATATGAGATGACTAAAGGCTCCCCATGGTATGAGTGGTGTAGGGACATGTTACCTGTGGTCCAGTCGAGGATGGATGTGGGGAGGGCTGAATCTCCCAGGGGGGTTACAGATAGACATATCCAGCAGTCAGTTGTGGGTTAGAAGCATTCAGAAGGGTATGGGTTAAATTAAGGGTCTGGAATAGATAGTTGAGGTTAGGATTTTGAAGGAGTTCGTCGGTCACAGGAAGAAGGGAGGGTAAGAAGATGATGTTGAACAACATTTGGGGAAGTGAGTATAAGAGAGTACTATGGAAAAGAATTGGATATCAAAGGGGAGAAAGTTGTAAAAGGTCCCCTGCAGCCACAGGGTGAAGATGTAATCTTCAACATGTTCGAACGTGGATCCTTGAGGACTCAAGACCCAGATATCTGCCAGAAGTTGTTCCAGGAATAATTACAGCTGTGAAACCAACAGGCTCATCCATCGCCAGTTGGGGCTGGTGGAAGCCATGAGAACTTTAGAGTTGTAGGGCCTGTGTGAGAAACTTGGTAAGTATTAGTCTGGCAAGCATTTTCATCATTGGGCTGCATAACTTTTTAAACTGAGTGATGGGTAACCAAGGGGTGATTTCTTTTAATTTTTCAGTGGCAGAGGTCCGCAGAATTACCGTGTAGGGACCTTGCCATTTTGGGGTTAGATCTGAGTGGGACTGAGTTGTCATATAAACTTCGTCTCCAAATGAAGGGATGGGTATGGAAGATTGGGGTGTGGTCAAGGGAGTAAGTCATCCATATGTTGCCAAAGGGCATCCCGTATCTGGGCAAGTAAAGGAAAAGGAAGGTGGGATGGCAGTCTAGGACTGTCCTGGGAGTGGGAAGACCCAAAGGTACTATGGGCCTCCCATACATGGCCTCAAATGAATGGACTGATGTTTAAGGGTTTTTTTTTTGTTTGTTTGTTTGTAAGGCCCAGACCTTTAAGATGGCTAAAGGGAGGAGTTTAGTCCAGTCTTGATGAAACTCAGTTGTTAATTTGGTCAGAGTTTCTTTTAGGATTCAGTTAGCTCTCTCAACCTTACCGGAAGACCAAGGATGATAAGGAATATGAAACCTCTAAGGAACTTGAAGGGCTCGTGCAATATTTTGGGTGACTTGGGATGTGAACTGGGGCCCGTTGTCAGACTGGAAGGAGGAAGGCATTCCAAACCTGGGGAAGGTTTCAGGAAAGATAAGGCGAGCCACAGTAGGGGCTCATTTGTTAGTAGTCGGGAAAGCTTTGATCCATCCAGAAAATGTATCTACGAAAACTAGGAGAAGTTTAACCCTTTTTATGGGTGGTATATGGGTGAAATCTACCTACCAGTCTTGTGCGGGAAGATGTTAGCAAATTTGGTGGGTGAGGAAAGGAGGGGAGTGAATGTTAGAATTAGGATTTGTTCACTGACAGATGGTACAAGTTTGGGTCAGATTATTTAAATAAGTCGCATTGTCCTTAGCTCAATAAAGTTCTGAGGGAAAGCCTTAAGTACTTTTGCAGAGGGGTGGAAAAGGGAATGTAAATATGAAAGTAATGTGTGGATGTTAGGCTCGTCAGTTTGGGCTGTAGTAAAGACAGCACTAACAGAGGCGGCCTGCCACTTTGCTTTGTGGTCCGCTATATTGTTACAAAACGACCATGTCGCTGGTGTCCCCAGCAATGCATTAGAGCAGCTTGTTTTGGGAGCTGAGCCACATGGAGGAGCTCAGAAATAAAAGAAGCATTGAGAATAGGTGTGCCCTTCTGAGTGAGGACCCCCTGTCCCTCCAGATTATAATGTTAGGATGTAATATGTTATAGACATACTTGGAGTCAGTGTAAGTGTTTACTTCGGGTCTTTGGCTAGGGTCAAGGGTTCTGTAAGAGCTATCAGTTCAGCCGGTTGTGAGGATGTGTGAGCTGGGAGTGTGGCTGACTTGATGAGGCGAGGGGGGATAACTTTTTCGGGCCATCCCTGGACTGTAGCGTATCCAGCCCCAAATGGGGCTTGTGTCTGGGCACTGCCATCTGTGAACCAGGATGGGACTTTGGAGTCAGTAAGGGGCTGATCAGTTATATGTTCAAAGGGTTTAAATGTCATATTTAAGGTCTGAACACAATCATGAGATAGGTGTCCTGCTTCTGGATCTGGTGTAGGGAGTAAGCTATCAGGATTAAGAGATTTACAAGGCATAAAAGAAAGGGATGGCTCGAGGAGGTACACGTGGAAGATCTGTAGTCGAGCAGGGGGCAGAGAAAGGGAAGCCTGATGAGAGGGCAAATCTTTGAAGGAATGAGGTGAACACACATTTAGAGGAGCATTTCGGGTTAGTTTCTGGGCTTCAGGTATTAAGAGGGTAGTTGTGCTAAGGCCTGGAGACAAGGTGGCCATCCGAGCGTGACGGGATCGAGTTGTTTAGATACGTCAGCTAGAGGGCCCCATCTGCCCCTGCTTTCTTGGCACCGAATCCCCGAGGCATGTTCTTGTCGAGAATGTACAAAAAGGGAAAAGGGCTTGGTGTAATCAGGCAAGTAAAGAGAAGGGGCCTGAAATAAATGTTCGATAAGAGTTTGAATGGGGGTGTGGAGAGAGGTGGGGGCCAGTAAATGTTCATCTAAGATTCCTCGAGTAGCTTGGTAGAGAGGTTTTGTGTGGAGGGTGAAATTTGGGACCCATATTTGGAAGAAATTTAATAGACCTAATAGAGAAAGAAGTTTCCTCTTGGTTGGGGGCCTGGGGGTCTGTGCCAAAACATGAAGTCTCTAAGCTGGGATTATTTTGGACGTGGGAGTGAGAAGCAATCCCGTGTAACTGACGGTGGTGGAAGCAATTTGTGCTTTGGAGAGTGAGACTCTAGCCCCAGTTGTCTAGGGCATTTAATACTGTCGCAGTGTGGACTAGGCAGTTACGGCGAGAGGAACTACATAGCAGAAAATCGTCTGCATGCTGGAGGAAGGCAGTAGAGCCTACGTCTAAAGTTTGTAGGCCTCTTTGGAGGGCTTGACTGAAAGAAATGAGGGCTATCTCTAAACCCTTGTGGTAAAACAGTCCAAGTTAACTGTTGAGATTGATATGTGTCTGGGTCCGTCCAGGTGAAGGCAAATAGGAGCTGTGAGGAGTGGTGTACAGGTATAGTAAAGAAAGCATCTTTGAGGTCCAGTATGGTGAAGTAGAGCGTGTCGGGGGAATATGTGAGAGCAGGGGGTAGGGATTGGCGACCACGGGGTGTACGGTGTTATGGCTTCATTGATCCTGCAAAGATCTTGAACTAGACGCCAGGAGTGGGGTCCCTCCTTGACTGCCAGTTTAGGAGTATTACAAGGGGAACAGATAGGCTGCAAAAGGCCAGCTTTGAGCAGTTGGGAGATTTTGGTTTAAGTCCTTGTGGGGATTCTGTGGGCAGGGTATGTTTGGGTTATGACCTGAGAGGGATTTTTATGAAAAACCTGTACGGGGGAATGGTGTCAGGCTACCGATGGGGCTTCACTGTCCCAGATCTGAGGATCTATTGGGGGAAGGTTGGGGGGCATGTTTTGGGAAGGCTGGCCACAGGTTGGGGTGCCATTTGGATGCAAAGAACTGATACGGGATCTAAGAATGGGAGGTTTATAGAAGTTTGTAGTTTAGCCAGAAGATCATGTCCCATCAATGCCATTGGGCATTGAAGAATTACAATAAAAGAATATGTTAGTGTTATTTTGCCAAAGGAACAAAGGAGAGGAGGGGCTATTTGGGGATAAAAAGGAATGCCTGTGACCCCTTTGATGGCAACCACTTCTGAAGGTTGGAGAGGGCCCTTAAAGGAGGTTAAAAGTGAAAAGGCTGCTCCAGTGTCTGTTAGGAACGAGACTTTGTGTCCGGCCACAGCGCCAATTACCCGAAGCTCCAAGTCTGTCTGTCCGGGGTGGACTTGGGGTCTGGAGCTTGGGCATGTCACTGGAATAACTCAGGCACAGTTGGATCATCTCTCACCTCATCCGAGGAACCATGGTCTGGGGTGCCAGGGGCCCCCTGAGTCTGGTTCCCAGCCCATTGTTGTTGGGCCTGGGGTGGACCCCGAGATTTGGTGGGTATTTTCTGAGGACAATCCATTTTCCAGTGGCCCCATTGTTTGCAGGTGAGGCAGGGTTTGGTGGGTGGCCGGGGGTTGGGGCAGGACTTAGCCCAGTGCCCCATTTGGTTACATCTGAAGCAGGGGCCTGGAGGGTTAGGTCCCATACGGGTGGGCTGAGGTTGATGGGACAAAGGGGTTGAATTTTTTTCTTGGCTAGCTGCAGCAAATAAAGCATATTTGACCTTTCTTTCCTTTTCTTTTTGTTTTTTAGCTTCTTCCTCCCCATTGTTGAAACTTAAAAGGCTGTTTCTAGGAAATCTCACTGAGGAGTTTCGGGGCCCTTCTCTAACTGGCATAGTTTTCGGTGAATATCAGGGGCTGACTGGCTTATGAACTGGACGTGTAGGTACAGAAGTCCAGCGGGGGTGGAAATATCTAGATTAGTGTATTTTTGGACTGCCTCACCTCACTAAGCTGTGGAAGAAAAGAGGCAGGATTTTCATCTCTTTCTTGAGTCACTTCCCTCATCTTATCGTGGTTAAATGAATGTGAGAGCTTTCTAGCATTCCTTCTAGTAAACAGGTGATCATGTGATGTGGGTACGGGAGTCGGCATCGCCTGCTTGATGCGTCCACCGTGGCTCAGTTAAAGGGACTGCACCATCAGCCACCGGGTTTGTCCTATCTTGGTTATGGAGCAGATCAGCATGAGTCCGGGCTGCCTGCCAGATTTGTTCCTTTTCATCAGTCAAAGTGGCGTTTAGAATGTAATAAATACCCTTCCAGGTTAAATGATATGCTTGGCTAAGGCCAGGGAATTCCTTCCTATATCTAGTAGGATTTTCTGAAAAGGATCCCAATTTTTCTTCAATTTGGCTTGTATCAGAAATTGAGAAAGGCACATGAACCCACATAGGGCCCTCCAGTCCCGCTACCTCTCTGAGAGGAAGCCTGTTTGCTTTGGGTCCTGGCCAGTGGGGGTGAGGGGNTAGGATTTTCTGAAAAGGATCCCAATTTTTCTTCAATTTGGCTTGTATCAGAAATTGAGAAAGGCACATGAACCCACATAGGGCCCTCCAGTCCCGCTACCTCTCTGAGAGGAAGCCTGTTTGCTTTGGGTCCTGGCCAGTGGGGGTGAGGGGTGGGGGTGGGGTGGGGATGGAAGTCTATTTTGGAGTTTCGGAGTCATCCCTCCCTGTTTTGGAGGAGGAAGGGCTAGAGGATGGGGTCTCATGTCCGGAAGCCTCATCTCCAGGGTGGTAGGAAGGAGGCTTATCTGCTGGGTCAAAATTGGGGGCTGAGGGTTTGGTGGGCCTTTTAGGGGCTTTAGATTTGGGTTCTTTTTTAGTGGAGTGGGAGAGAGAGCAGAAGAGGGTTTGATAGGTAAAACAGTCGCTGCAGAGAGAAGGACGGCTTTGAAGGTCCCAGAAGGCGTGAATATAGGGGACCTCTGACCATTTGCCATTCCGTTTGAGGAAGTTTGTGAGATCTGATAAAATATTGAAATCAAAAGTCCTGAATTCAGGCCAGTCGTTTTGGTTATCCAGTTTGTCTTAAGGCCAAATTTGAGTGCAAAGTGACTCGAGTTTATGAACCTTGAGATGGGTCAAGAGTAGAGGTTTGAGGTTTCGTTTTATGCAGGCCAAGGGACAGTCCCACAGGACAGATTGGCTTGACCCCATAGCAAATGGCTAGCAACTGTCTGGTCGAGAGAAAAGGTCGTCACCTAATTTTTTGACCTGGCAAAGAGAGAGAAGGGGGGGGCGTCCCCCAGTTACCTCTCCCGGAGGGCCTTTTGGCCGGAGGGTTCCCCGGGAACCTGGAAAAGACGATAGTCAATGGCACCCTACAGTACGGTCCGAGCTTCCCTGGGCTACTGGGTCAGGCAAGGATTTATGGTGGATGGAGGGAAGTCGAACAGCAAAAGACCTCTGTCCTGGAGTTGGTCATTCTCGTGGAAAAGAAAGTGTAGAGAAAAGAGGGAGAGAGAGGCCAATATTCCTTGGGGTACTTGGAAAACCAATAAATCACTTAGAAAGGACTTGTACCGCAAGGAGGTCTTGAAAGCCCGGGTGGGAAAGTCAGCTTGGCAGGCTTCCATGGTCTAAAGAGGTGGAAAACTAGAAGGAACCTCAACCTCCCAATGAAAAAGAACCAGACCAGCACTTTACAGGAACAGATCACATTTAATGAGGCGAGAAGGGGCAGCAATCAGATTAGTGAGCTATGGCACCCCATTACAGTACTCCTGCCTGGAAAATCCCATGGACGGAGGAGCCTGGTGGGCTGCAGTCCATGGCGTTTACTAAGAGTCCANCTCCCAATGAAAAAGAACCAGACCAGCACTTTACAGGAACAGATCACATTTAATGAGGCGAGAAGGGGCAGCAATCAGATTAGTGAGCTATGGCACCCCATTACAGTACTCCTGCCTGGAAAATCCCATGGACGGAGGAGCCTGGTGGGCTGCAGTCCATGGCGTTTACTAAGAGTCCAACACGACTGAGTGACTTCACTTTCACTTTTCACTTTCATGCACTGGAGAAGGAAATGGCGACCCACTCCAGTGTTGCCTGGAGAATCCCAGGGATGCGGGACCCCTGCTGTTTCTGGGGTCTCATAGAGTCGGACACGACTGAAGTGACTTAGCAGCAGCACTAACCCAAGAAAGAGTAAATATATAAAAGTATATATGTGGAAATCTACTGTCTTAAGGGGGCCTCTTCATCTCCAAGGTTGTTCAGAGTAGTTACCTCTTAAGCGGCTGGGTCAAGGAATTCTGGAGATTGGCCAGAGGCTGGGACCCCTGGGAGCCGGGCATAATCAATCTTAATGTTCCTTTTTTTCCTTTGGGTGAGAGAGTTCTTTGTTTTACATAGAATGATTGGGAGGACCTGGAGGTGAGTTTTAACTCCAGGCTATTTTGAGCCATATAACTTTCTTTCAGTGTAGGGTTGCCAAATCTGTTTTCAAAAAAAAAAAGAGGATGTACATCTCAGCGTTTTTTTTTTTTTTTTAAAGCTTTATATAGGTATAATTTACATGTAGTAAAGTATACATGGTGTGCTGCGATTCATGGGGTCGCAAAGAGTTGGACACGACTGAGTGACTGAACTGAACTGAACTGAAAGTATACATATTTAAAATGAAATATTGAGACTTTCCTGGTGGTAAAGGGGATAAAAACTCACATGCCAATTCAGGAGACACAGGTTCAATCCCTGGTCCAGCAAGATTTCACATGCCTCAAGGCAACTGAGCCTGTACACCACAACTACTATTTACTTTTCTTTATAATAGATACCTTTACATTTTCTATAATTTATATGATGGGATCCTTAAATGTTACTTTTTTCCTGTAACTATTTTATGTGACATTTGTAATATAGATGTTATATGAATGGTTCATCTCCCTCCTTTTTCTTGGTTCAATCCTCTTTAGATATACTGCTATTTAACCATTCACTTGTTCATGACAAACCTAGGTAGCATATTAAAAAGCAGAGACATTACTTTGCCAACAAAGATCCATTTAGTCAAAGCTATGGTTTTTCCTGTAGTCATGTATCGATGTGAGAGTTGGACCATAAAGAAAGCTGAGTGCTGAAGAATTGATGCTTTTGAACTGTGGTGTTAGAGAAGACTCTTGAGAGTCCCTTGGACTGCAAGGACATCAAACCAGTCAATCCTAAAGGAAATCAGTCCTGAATATTCATTGGAAGGACTGATAGTGAAACTCCAATAGTTTGGTCACCTGATGCGAAGAACTGACTGACTGGAAAAGACTCTGATGCTGGGATAGATGCAGGAGGAGAAGGGGACAACAGGGGATGAGGTGGGTGGATGGCATCACTGACTTAATGGACATGGGTTTGAGCAAGCTCTGGGAGTTGGTGATGGGCAGGAAAGCTTGGCATGCTGCAGTCCATGGGGTCACAAAGAGTCAGACACGACTGAGTGACTGAAATGAACAGAAACATTCACTTGTTTATGTGCATTTTGGATATTTCCAGATTTTGACAGTAGAAAATAAATTAGTGCAAACATTTGTATACAGTTTTTATAAGGATATTTATTTATTTTATCTTTTGGTCGAAGTATATTGCTGTGTCTGAATCACGAGGCCTGTGACTATTTAGCTTTTGAAGAAACTAACAATTTGTGACCTAATAATTGTGCTTTTTACATTCTTTCCAGCACTGTATGAGGGGTCCAGTTTCTCCACATCCTAGTGAATACTTTATTTGGTCAGTCGTTATTAATTTTAGCCTTTTTAGTAAGTTTATCATGCTGTCTCACTTTTTTTTTTCCTCTCTCTAAGAATTCATGATTAGCAGCTTTTTTCCAAATGTTTGGTCTCTTTTTTCACTTGCTCTATCTTACTTCTGCCTACTTTATGAACTTTGGTTTTCTTTCTTTCTTTCTTTTTTTAACAAGTAGGACAAAGATGTACATTGAAGAGTCATCCATCTTCACTTGTTGAATAATGTGATTGTTAAGGTTTGCTTTCAGTGCTGGAAGAATGTGTCCTGAGCTTTTTCAGTTTTTATTATGCACAGTGTAATGGGACACATGTACCATACATTTTAAAGATTAATATACCCTGGGAATTTCCTGACGGTCTAGCAGTTAAGACTTTGCTCTTTCACTGTCTGAGGCCCAGGTTCAGTCCCTAGTTGGGGAACTAAGATCTCACAAGCCTCATGCCACGTGGCCCAAGAGGGGGAAAATAAAGATTAATCCACCCTAATATGTCGTTCGTCAGTTTCTAAAGTCCAGACCGAATAATAAACCCTTGTTTTGTAGCGTTTGGCCATTTTCCTGCTCCATTATGGGGGATGGTGGGTTGGAGCAGTTAGATGGATTAAGTGCCATAAGGATGGCTGGTACATCTCAAAAGCCCAGTGTGGAGGGAAATAGGAGGGCAGGGGTCAGTCTCTCCAAGCCTGGGTCAGGCAGCCTGGGTTTGCAGCCTAGTTGTTGGGTTCACTTCCTGGATCCCATTGCCTTGACTCACAGAGAAATGACAGTCACCCACCCTCTACCCTCCCTGACCCCCTGTAAACAGGGATAAGGAGAGATCCTGTCCCCTGCTCTTCAGAGGAGCTGAAGAGCCGAGTCGCCCGTTCCCCATTAGGAGAGTGTGGCAGTGGTGACACACTGAGCCCAGCCACCCTGCGCTCCTCCTGACGCTCACAGTCCAAGTTGATGCCATGAAGCCCCGCTTGGGGTGGCCAGTGCTACAGGACACTAGGGTGTCAGCATGGGTTTTCCACCTGAGAATCTTCAGGTGACTTATTGGAGCTCTTTCAGGCTCAGTTCCTGACTGGGATTTGCAGGCAAATGATAGCATTTAACTTATTCTTCGTGAGAATCAATAAAAAGAAACTAGGACTTGACCATGCAGGAGCCACAGGTTCCATTCCGGTAGAGGATCTAAGATCTCATGTGCTTCTGGGCAAGCCCACGCATTGCAGCTGAAGAGCCAACACGCTGCAACTAAGATCCGACACAGTCAAGTACATAAATATTTTAAAAAGCACCCCTCACTCAAAGACCCCGCGGGAGTGGATTTGAGTCTTGTCCCCGACTCTCGCTGGGTGCCCTGCAGTAAATTTTGTCCTTTCTATCATCGCCACCAGGTGGCACTAGATCGGCTTTGTGGAGCCAGTGGACTAAGTTCTGTTTAGTAACACAAACACCGGTGATCCATTGCAGACTGATCCCACAGATTCTAGTGTGGCTCCTTTAGAGGAAAAGCCGCGTCTCTGTCCTTAGAACTGGAGTCATCGTTTTCCAGCGACCCTCACTGGGGAGCTTAGCCTTTTCCCTTTCTCCTGAAAGTCTAGGGAGAGCCTTTGCCCGTGACTTGCTCGTGTGTTCGAGCTACAGTACCCGGGATGTTCAGAGTAAAGGGCAGCATGGGTAACGAATGAATTACCAGGAAACAGGCAATTTCCGTTTAAAGCACACCTCGTTGGGGCGGGACTTCCGGCCTCCCCCCCTAAGGCGGCCGTTTTAACTGCGGTGGGTCTGTTCAGGTCCGGAGGCCTGTTAGGGCTGGGCGATGGGACCGAGCGCATTCAATGGGAGGGCCTGTCGTCGCTGCACAGAGACGGGTCTGAGCTTCGGCGACGCCGCCCGGGGACCGCCTTGCCCGAGTCTCCCCGCCGTTCCTGGCCCCGCTCCGCCCGGAGTCGCTGGAGGCGGCGGCGCTGAGGGACCAGCCGCAGGTAAATGTCGTCCTCCGCGCGCGCACTGCCCTCACCCCACCGGACACGAAAGCCGCAAGAGCGAGGCTCCTGCTCACGTGCCCGCAGCCCAGGCCCCGGGCTCCAGGGCGGTGATGCGGTCGTGGCTGGTCCCTGTGTGTGATGAACTGTGTGATGGCGCGTGGGACGGGGTGATGGGCCGAGGGACCCGCCGCTGCAGAGGCTTGGAGGTCGGACTGTGGCTGGAGGATTCAGGAAACCTGGGTCCATCTGATGTCTTCAGGACCCAGACAGTGAGAAGCAGAGTCATGACAAGACTGTCAGGCTGAGGGTTGTATCTTTATTGTCGGGACCTAAGAAGGTTTGGGGAGAAGGACATGGCAACCCACTCCAGTGTTCTTGCCTGGAGAATCCCAGGGACAGAGGAGCCTGGTGGGCTGCCCTCTGTGGGGTCGCACAGAGTCAGACACGACTGAAGCGACTTAGCAGCAGCAGCAAGAAGGTGTGGAGAGTTTGAACAAAAAGGGGAACAGGATTTACATTTGCTTTTAAAATGTTTTCCAAGGCTAAAACAGATTTGAGGGGAGTGATAAGAATGCTGAGGCACTAGGAGGTTGAATCTTTGTTCAAGGTCACACTGCTGGTAAGGAGTGACAAAGTGTACGGTGGCACAGAGGTCAGACAGCCAAATTGAGGTCACCTGGCTTGGTCTAGGCGAGGATGCATATGGGGGGCCATGAGCCTCAACCTTTCTGTCCCCACTGTTACATTTTTCTAAGGTCTGTCCCTTAGGCCCAAGGCTGCAGAAGTACTTACAGAAACAAAACGGGTATGTAGAGGGTGTCCTAGTTCCTTTCTGGCTCTAACCCTCACTCAGATGTTTTCTGATTTGTGGAATCCGGGAACTCTTAGGTGCCATCTTCCTAATCCTTGGCTCTGGGCACCCTCAAGAAACCCCATGCCCAGAGTCTTAAGTCCATATTAGAGGTTACATGGTTATATTTCCATTTCTGGCAACCATCATAAAGTAGTGTGGAAAGTTAACCCAGGAGCTGGTACCACCATGTGCAAATCCTTAGTATTAAGATGAAGGTGGGAGTGTTGAGGAAGCACAGGTATCCTTATCTGGAATGAACATGAAATATAGGATGAATACCTGAGAAATTGAGCATCTCTTCTGGAGGTATTGGGTGGTTTCAATCAGAGGAGGGAGGTGATATTATCAAGGTCTTAAAAAGCTATCTCTGACTGTATGTAGAGCGGAAAACAGACCGTGGGGGTGAGAGGAGTGAGGCAGATCCCGGTAGAGGCTACTGACATAGTCTAGCTGAGAGTTAGTGGGCCAGAGGTGTGATTTAGTAGATGAGGTTGAAGTCTGGATGCATGTTCTAAAAGGGGGCAACTAGGTTTTCTAGTTTGGATGGTGAGAAATGAAACAGAGAAACCAGAGATAACCCCAGGGTGTTTGATCTTAGCAACTGTAAGGATGGAAGCTCCAACTGAGATGAGGAAGTTGATAGTGTGAGTAATAATCACTGGGTTTATCAGAAGCTTTTTTTTTTTTTTTTTTTTTTAACCATATTAAGAGTCTGAGGTATTTCAGGGACCAGTAAGTGGAGGCATCAAATTGGCAGCTGGACACACAAATTGGGAAATCGAAAGAAGGATTCAAGTGGAGATATCCAAAATGCGGTAGCTACTATGTGGACCCAAGTGAGTGACCTGTGGTCACATTTAGGAGGTATAATCTTCATGTTACAGTCCTAACGCTGTTCGGGAAGCAGGAAGTGGAGGATAGAGGCTGAGCACTGGGGCTCTTGCTTGAGTACCTGAGTGATGGTATTGGGTTTCTTGGTGGCTCAGATGGTAAAGAATCTGCAGTGCAGAAGACCTAGGTTCCACCCCTGGGTCAGGAAGATCCCCTGGAGAAGGGAATGGCAACCCACTCCAGTATCCTTACCTGGAGAATTCCATGGACAGGAGCCTGGCAGGCTACAGTACATAGGGTTCCAGAGTCAGACACAACTGAATGACTATCGCTTTCACTTTTCAAATGCAGTTGAGGGAAGTATGTGGCCATAAAGGTAGGGTGTATCAGACACGAAAGCCTGATAAGTGGCCAAGGCTTCCAAGAGAAGAGTAGATACGAGTTGGATGCCAAGGAATAGCAGTAATTGAGGCAGGATGGCATATAGACCGGAGCAATTGCTTATTCACTTCACTAGGGACTCACCAAGATATTGTGAGGACTTTAATGGGGCCTGGAATGATTCATTCAGCCTGGTGGATATGGACAGAGGCAAATATGGTCATTTGTGATAATTAGTGGGATTGGGGTGACTTGAATGAGGGTTAGCTGGGCAGAGAAGGCTGTCATTGCTGAAGGACAGCGAGGGCTGCACAGAAATGGAAGAGGGCCATGGGCATCCAAGATTGACTGGTGGGTTTGTGTGGCTTAGTCTTAGGCAAGGAGCAGCCATACAGGAAGAGAGGCCATAGAAGGCTCAGATGTTTCCACCCTCAATGGGTGCTGTGGGAGGTCTAAGCTAGTATTGAATCCTGTCTGAATTTGCTGAGCAAACCTGGGTGCTTTCTGCAAAGTTGTATGTTAAGAACTTAAATGAAGGACTTCCCTGGTGGTCAAGTGGTTAAGAATCCACCTGCCAATGCAGGGGACACAGGTTCGATCCCTGGTCTGGGAGGATCCCACGTGCCACAAGGCAATTAAGCGGGTGCACCACAACTATGAGCCCATGTTCTAGAGCCGTGAGCTGCAACTGCCGATCCCTTGTTCAGTTATACTTCTGAGAGGAGTGCGGTCAAATTGATGAGATTCAGGGACGCTTGTATCTTGATGCTGGAGAACCTTGAACTTAAAACCTCCCTGGGTGAGGTCTTCACACCCACCTCTGTGCCCAGATGTATTCCTTGCTCTCTCTTTTCACCCTAGAGCCTGATCTGCCCTTCCTACATCAGAACCACGGACAGTGCGTCCTTCCCTAAGTCCCTAAATAGGTGCTGGGGTTGGTTGGATAAGGTGTGTGCACTGCCTTCTTCTCTCCTTGAAAAGCCCCAACGTCTGCTTTCATGAAGCCTCACGAAGAATGATTCGGGTCAGCCATCTCCTGGTCACTGTAATGGATTCTATTTTGCTTGCCCTCTGCCTGACCTGTGACTTTGTCCAGATCTAAAGCACTCTAGTACCCTAGATCCTATTTCTCTCTTCTAGCTGACATTTCCTCATGCCTGCCTGTGCCAGGATTTGCCATCACTGACATGTTTACTAATTACGTGGCCCATGGTCTTTTCTTGCAAGGCTCTCTGAAGTGTTCTGCAATAGTTTTCTTTCCTGTGTACTACTGTGTGCTGAGTTATTCTGGCCTGGTACTGGCTACACTTTGTAATGTCTTTCTCTAAGTAATTGCATCACATGGTTGCCGTGTGTATTTGCTCATCTCGGGAGTAGGATGGAGTGTGTTCAGTGGTTCACTAATGACTGTTAATCCAGTCACAGCAAACTGCATCAGGAGGCTCCCGGTCTTAAATGGCACCTGGGGGAGGGCATGACATCAAGGCTGTGTCCAAATTATAGGAGAAGCTTACTGTGTGTGATTAGTATTTTGTGCCAGTTCTAGCAGCCACCTCATTTCTGGTGTTGCTTCCCCATTCTTGACATTTTGACGACTTGTCTATTTGACTCATCTGTTCTACTCTTACATACCATACAGGACTAATCCTCACCTCTCTGGATCTCACCTGCTTTTCTGCAGTGCTCTCCAATGTTGATTTTTACATATTGTGTCATGAGGTGTGCACCTGTCTTTGAATAGTCCTTGAACACAGACTATCCTATTGCAGTTGGATATTCTTGGTCCTGGACTTACCCTTCTGCTCTAGTGGTCATGTGTCACCAGCAAACAGGAGCCCTCTGGAAATTACTTACAGATAAATTGGTGGTAGGCCCTGTTCTCCTCCAGATATCCCATCCAATACCTGTGTCCTTCACCTTACGAGGCCTTCCCCGTTCTGTGCTCTTTATTTCCTAGTACAGCAACGTGGCCTGATCTTTAGCCTGCAGACAATCCCATGGACTCCTCTTGAGTTGTGTTCCAGCGGCCCTCTCCAACCATGGACTGTGTTATCTAGCATCATCTACAAGAGTGCATTGTAGAAATGTACGTGGCTCTGCAATGTGAAGAGGCAACAGAGGTTTTCAGAAGGCAGGTGGAAGAGCATAAAACAGAAATACAATGGCATTGTAAATTTTAAGTTTCATAACTGCATCTAAACACACATCCATGCTTCTGGATTCCACTACATAGTATGAAGAACAGAGAGAGAGAGAGTGTCTGACATCTAGGACCTGTCTTGACTTCAGCTCAGTTACATTTCCTCATTTTGCCAGGAGTAAATCCGTATGGAGAAGATTCCAAGTCTGGGAAGCCTCTCTAGATGGCTCATCATTTTCCTGTGTTCCCTCTTTATGGAACCTGAGTACAAGGTCACTGCATACATTTAGTAAATTATTTCTGACCAGGTGTGGTCTTGGATGAGAGAGAGAACAAACAAAGGAAAGAGAAGAGGGACAGAGAGGGGAAATGAGAGAGAGGAATTATGGTAGAAATGACGCATAAAAATATCAGGAAGTGGCACAATTCTGAAAATAAGAGACTGTTAAAAGAGTTATATCGTTTTTGAACATGGGAAACACTAATGTATAATATTTTAGTTCAATTAATTCTTCAAGGTATAGAGAATGAGAAGCAGTTCATTAGAATAAGAAGCAAGCTATAAAGAGTGAAAGTATGATCTAGACTCATGAAAATCCAGATTCTCAGATGGAAAGGTGGGATAAGTCTTCAACAATAAAAATTAAAAATGGACATAACTGAAAGTAAGTAACTGAGGGAAAATACATTTTCTAACACATTTGAAGTGAGATTGTTTTCAAAGGAGAATAATCAAAATAGAACTCTAATAAAGGTTTATTTTGCTAAGTCAACACACTGTCTGCCCTGCTGTCAAGAGAACTGATAGAAGCAGTGTTTGCAAGCAGAGTGGATTCATAAAGAGAGGAAAGTTTCTTCAAAAACAGCAGCAACAGGAACAGCCTGCCACTGCTGTGTTCCATGTTGGGGTGCTACTCTATGGATCCCGGTCCATGTGGGCTATAACACTGGCACTCCCCCTCCATGAGGATATCCGAGGCTCTGTTACTGCCCAGAAGAGAAGGCAGGGCTATGCCCTGTGGACCTGAATGTGACTAGAACTCTCACACACCTTCCTCTAGAATAATGAGCTTATATCCTAAAACTCTTCTTAGATTCAGCGTATACTTGGATGACAATATTGCACCTTCCCTTCCATGAATATGAGATGTCTCTTCCATTTATTTAGTTTTCCTTTGATATCTTTTATCAGAATTCATTTGTTTTCTCCGTATAGCTCTTGTATATGTTTTGTTAGATTTGTACCTGAGTGTTTAATTTTGGAGCATGCTAGTGTAAATGGTAATATATTTAAAATTTTAAATTCCACTGCTGGCATATAGCAACAGCCTTGCTATAATTTCTTACTGGATCGAGAATTTTTGTTGTTGATTCTTTCAGGTATTATACATAGAGACTTTCTTATCACTTGTTTACAGAGACAGTTTTATTTCTTCCTTCCCAACCTATACCGTTTCATTTTATTTTCTTGTCTTACTGAATTAGCTAGGACTTCCAGGACAATGCTGAAAAGCAATGGGTAGCTTGCCTTGTTCCTGATTTTCGTGGAAAAGCTTTGAACTTCTCACAAGTAAGATTAAGCAGCAGTTGCTTCTAAGTATATCTGATCATCTCTGCTTTTGTTTATTTGAAATTAAATGCAACATTTTGAGTAAGGTCTTTATTTCACAACCTGATACTTATTATGCTATGTTTATTATGTCTATTTATTATATTTTTGTAGATTTTCTTCAAATGTTGGATTTTCTCAAATGTTTTTTCTGCATCTATAATATGATCATGTGATCTTTCTTCTTTTAGCCTGTTGATGTGATTGTTGTTGTTCAGCTGCTCAGTTGTGTCCGACTCTTTGCGGCCCCATGGACTGCCGCACACCAGGCTTCCCTGTCCTTCACCATCTCCCAGAGCTTGCTCAAACTCATGTCCATCAAGTCAGTGATGCCATCCAATCATCTCGTCCTTTGTCGTCCCCTTCACCTACCTTCAATCTTTCCTAGCATCAGGGTCTTTTCTAATGAGTCAGCTCTTTACATCAGGTGGCCAAAGTTAATTTGTATTTGACTATTAAACTAGCCTTGCATACCTAGGATAATTCCATTTGGTTGTGGTGAATAATTCTTTTTACACATTGTTGGATTTGCTTCTGTGCTCATGAGAGATATTGGTCCATAGTTTCCTTGTAATGTCATTGTCTGGTTTTGGTATTAGAGTGATGTTGGCCTCATAGAATGAGTTAGGGAGTATTTCCTCTGCACTTTTCATTTGGAAGAGATTGTAGATAACTGGTATAATATCTTCCTTAAATATTTGGTAAAATTCACTAGTAAAGCTCTTTGGGCCTGGTGCTTTCTGCTTTGGAAGGTTAGTAATTATTGATGCAGTTCTTCACTAGAAAGTAACAATAGACAATCTGAATAGGCCTGTATCATTTAAAGAAATTAATAAAAGCATTAATTAAAAGCATTTGTAATTAATTAAATGCTGTAAAAGCATTTGAGAAAATCTAACACCCATGCTCTCCTGTTTTCCATTTCATTGATTTCTATTCTAATTTTTATTTCTTTTTCTGTTTTGGATTTAATTTGCATTTCTTTTTAGAGTTTTCTAGGATGGAAGTTCAGACTAATGATTTTGTATATTTCTTCTTTTTATGCTGTAAATTTTCCTCTAGGCACTGCTTTCTCTGCAACCTACAAGTTTTGGTAAATTGTTTTCATTTAGTTTCAAGCAGTTTAAAGTTTCTCTTGAGATTTCTCCTGACTCATAAGTGTTCTTGAATTACTTAAAACTACGTTTTTTCACCTCCATGTATTTTGGGATTTTCCAGCTATCTTTATCTTTTTAATTTCTACTTTAATTCCATTGTGGTCTGAGAGCAGACATTGTGTGATTTCTATTCCTTTAAGTTTCTTAAGGTATATTTTATAGCTCAGAAAATGTGGTAGTGAATGTTCCATGTGAGCTTGACAAGAATATGCAATCTGCTCTTTTTTGATGAAGTAGTCTTGTAGATGTCAGTTATATTGATTGAAGGTGCTTGGAGTTTAAATACGTCCTTAACTGATTTTCTGCCTGCTGGAACTGTCCATTTCTGGTAGAGGGATGTTGACGTCTCCCAAATATAAATGGATTCATTTATTTCTGTTCATCTGGAGCTCAAGGTCCACTTTCACACTCACAAACACAGTTAATTTCCTTCTCATAGTTTTCCTCTGAATTCCTCTATATTCTAGCCACAGCAGGAGAATTGTCAAGTAGAGAATTCCTTCTCCCACTTCAGATCTGCCTGACTTCCACTTCTGTTTCAGCCAGAGCAAGTTCTCCACATTAAGAACTCATGTGATTACATTAGGCCAACCTGAATAGTCTCTATTTTCAAGTCAAACAATTAGCTACTTTAATTACATCTGCCAAGTTCTTTTATCTTGTTACATAACATACTCAGAGGAGTAACTCCAGGGGTCAGAGCCACAGCCATCAAACCTCTGCCAGTCATAGTCTTTTTCCTAATTCACCTCTAGTATTTTATAGCATATTTCATATTTTTATCTTCTCAACTGTAAGTCTGAAATTATTTTTATTTATATAAATCTACTCACAATTATCCACACATCTCAGCCATGGGATAAATATCCATATATAACTGCAGCTACCATTGTTTGGCACAAGTTGACTTAAATTCCAGGTTTCACATGTTCAATACAGTGCTTAGAAGTAGTTTGCTTCTAAGTACATCTGATTATCTCTACTTTTGTTTATTTGAAATTAAGTGCATCATTTTGAATAAAGTCTTTATTTCGCTTATTTACTTTGATTTTGTGGACTAATCTTTTGCTCTTCTCATGATATTAAATTGGGGGCTTACTCTCTGAGTCTGTGAAGAATTGATATTGATGCTGGCTTGTGTATAGGTGTTACTTCTGCCCTCCCGACAGGCCTCATTTGGACAGACCTATCACATAAGCCTAGCCTCTACCCAGTATTCTACATGATGAATACTTAGGCAGTGGCGCTTTAGATTTTCACACGAAGGCATACATGTATACAACAGCCAAGTTTATAATGTACAGCATGATTATTTACTGTTCAGTGTTTTGGTATTCTAAGGTAGGAACTGTTGTGGAAACATAATTTTAAATAAAATGTCCTGCTAACCCAGAAGACTTCTCCACATAAGAAGAAGAGAGAAAAAACATTTTTTTTTTTTTCCTGTTGAAGAAGCATTGAGGCAGAATGCGATATGCATTACAGGCAATCTAGTAAGATCGTGAAGTCAGTGAGGAACCTCACCCTTTTATGTGACCATGCAGTACAATGTGTTACATACATGTTCTTGAGATAAATGAGAACTAGTTCATTCATGCTAAATTTACCTTGTAATTGGAGTGACCATTGGTGTTTGCCAAGTGTCTTTATCTAAAGGAAAAATACATTTCTTATACCTTTAGGACAGGAGGTTGTTTTATAAATTAGAGCCTGGCACCTGCTGAAGTTAGGCTCCGTCTCTCCTACAGAAACTGGAAGATAAGGGCACACTCTTACGTAATGATTCAATTTAAAAGAGCGATCTCTCAGGTCCCGGAGCAAAATGTTTCCAGAATGCAAATCTGGCAAAAGGCTTATATCGCTTTTAAAACTATATTGTAGACTAATAAGCGCAGGCGGCTGCGAGCCGCCGGCTCACTAATAAGCGCAGGCGGCTGCGAGCCGCCGGCTCACTAAGCGCGGCCCAGACGAGCCACCCCACGTCCAAGAGACAGCGGCCGAGAGTCCCAGGCAGTGACGGCGCAGGAACGGCTGGGAGGAGCCACCCCACTTCCCACACAGCGCGGCCGAGAGGAGCTACCCCACGTTGGAGGACAGAGACAGCGGCTGAGAGTCCCGGGCTGGGACGGCACGGGAACAGCTGAGAGGAGCCACACCGTGTCCGAGGTCGGGGTCAGGGGCTGGGAAGAACCACTCTGTGCCCGAGGCTAGGGTCTGGGGCCGGAAGGACCACCCTATGTCTGAGGCCAGGGTCGGGGACTGGGAAGAGCCACTGATTGATTAGCACTCAGCACGGGTGGCTGCAACCACCAGCGCACTCAGCCTGCCCGAGAGGAGTTACCCCACGTCCCCACATCCGAGAGCAGGGTCGGGGACTGGGAAGATCAACTCGCATCCAAGATCGGTGGCTGCGCTGACGCGGGAGGGCCTGGAGGAGCTGTCTCACCTTGAGGGGCAGCAGTTAGGAAACGCCCTTCCTCCAGGGTGGGGAGCGGAGGCTGCACTTTGCTGGGGCAGCCGTGTAGTGATACTCCAAGCTCAAGAGAGAAGAAATCCAGCTTCACACACCAGAACTCCAAAGCAAGCCTTCCTAACCAAGAAACCTTGACAAGCCACTGATACAACCCCACCTATAGGGAGGAAATTACATAATAAAGAGAACTCCACAAATTCCCATAATATAGGAAGGCCACAACAAACGCAGCAATATAACCAAGATGAAGAGACAGAGGAATACCCAGGAGGTAAAGGAACAGGAGAAATGCCCACCAAACCAAACCAAAGAGGAAGAGATAGGGAATCTACCTGAGAAAGAATTCAGAATATTGTTAGTGAAAATGATCCAAAATCTTGAACTCAAAATGGAATCACAGATAAATAATCTGGAGACAAG